>CATNEM010000139.1:65000-138685 GCA_950096795.1 Macrostomum cliftonense
TGTCTATCTTCTTGAGGCGCCCAATTCTGTCTATCTTCTTGAGGCGCCCGATTCTGTCCATCTTGGGCCATTCAATTCTACACTATTTTTAAGACACTAAATTCTAAAAGATGATCAGACCGTAAAACATATCTATAACTTATTTTAATGACTAATTACATTAATAACATAACGCAGAAGCAGAAAGTTAAAGAGTTAATTGCTGGGGAAACAACAACACTTGTTCATCAATCCCAGATGTCGCACCTCAACAGACAGTTTCAAAACCTGCTAAGGCGGCAAGGAAACACTGATCTTTTGTAAAAAATAAGTAGCCAAATTTTTCTTTGTGTGTGAAAACCTCCGCCGTGAGAAACCAGACACTCTTTACCCTTGGAATTAAAAAACCCACACACAACTTTGAACGGGAACATTAAAACAAACAGATATAGTAGAGGCGGGAATTATGGGCGGACAATTATAAGGTGTGTGCGCCAATCGTTTTAACACTTTAAAATTGGTGTCAGTTGACAATTTTTTTGGCGTCGGGTCGGGTGGCTGGTTTGTTGTCTTACAACTATAATTTTCCCAGTTGGATACCAATAAACCGCAGGGCCCACACGTGCAGACTAAAAAAGCTTCTAGCTTTTTAGTCAACGCAGTCAGTTGACAATAACAAAACGATTTGTTAAACAAATAAAATCTAAATCAAATACGTGCAGCCACATCTTTTTTCAGTTCAGCAAAGTGAAACTTTTTGTTATCCGCGTAACTTCGATATCGGGGATTTTTATAGATAGTAGAGGTGCATAGTAACTAATATAAAAACCATTTAGACAAACAAGTGCGCATGCATAGTGTTTGAACTTGCTACAAAATTACAAAAACCGCAACAACACAATAAAAGCCAAAGGCAGTTCAGCCGGTGCAAATCATCTCCGATTCATATTTAGCTGAAAATCGTTATTTTAATCCTGTTTTAGGTAACTTGAAGGGTTTGACATTTTATTAAGCAGCTTGAATGTAATGTGGTCAGTCAGTTAGTCAGTCTGTCAGGCAGATAGACAGACAGGTGGGTTCATCGATAGTAGTAGGCACGCATTGCTTTAACGATTTGTTAAAACGTTAACTTGAACTTTCTGTGTGCTAATCTGGCCAAAACTGCAATTGGGAAAAGGTAAGTGGCAGATAGAGAAATGCACCAGCACTTGCTTCGATGGTAATTTTTTTGCAAAATGTCAAAGCCTGTAACCAAGAAAACTTGGTGGTCCAAGTATTCAGCCATTAGAAACCAGTTAGGGTGGTTTAAAATTTGCTTGAAGATCAAAAGTCATAAATCATTTCAATAATTTATCTCTTTTTTGGCGACAATATACTGTCAGAATTTATTTCATCGCATGGAGTAATTCCTCTTTACCCTTGGCAGTCATGAACTTAGTAAAATAAGCAAAACGGTCTAATTCGATGACGCTATAGGCGCCATTCTTAGAATCAAACAGGCGCCATTCTTAGAATCAAACAGGCGCCATTCTTAGAATCAAACAGGCGCCATTCTTAGAATCAAACAGGCGCCATTCTTAGAATCAAACAGGCGCCATTCTTAGAATCAAACAGGCGCCATTCTTAGAATCAAACAGGCGCCATTCTTAGAATCAAACAGGCGCCATTCTTAGAATCAAACAGGCGCCATTCTTAGAATCAAACAGGCGCCATTCTTAGAATCAAACAGGCGCCATTCTTAGAATCAAACAGGCGCCATTCTTAGAATCAAATGACCCTTCCTAAATGTATATAGCAGCAAAGTCATTCTGCAGAAAAACATAATTCGGTGTGAAGGCATCAATAATTTACGGCTCGTAGTAAATATGCAAGCAAAGAATTTATTGCAGTTTTTTGTATATTAGCAGCAATCATATATTTAAGAAACGCAATTTTTTACGCAAGCAGGCTTACAGAATGGAAAGAGATGTCGAACTAGGGATTTAGTAAACTGGCAATATCATTTACAACAAATAATGGTTCACCAATTCTTGTGTACCGACCGAACATACGAGTAATACATTAAATAGACATGATGCAAAACAATATATTTTTAACGGGAAATTTTTATGACTAATTATAACACAATGGTATACAATAACAAGTAATATATACGGATGCACACAGCAACGAAGATAAGCAATGACAACAATCAATTAAAACTCTTCTAGCCCCAAAATAACCCTAAGAGTCCACGCTAATCATTGCATGGAGATTAAAACAAATCATTCGCAGACTCTTGTAGACACTTCCAAATTAACTGGTGCCCCGCCTGCTAGCTCGCAATCTTCTTCGCAATGTTGATCATCTTCCGCCGCTGCTTCCAGCAGCCCGGAAGCAGCAGGAATGGCAACTGTAGACGGCGACGACGAGGACGTCTTGAAGCAGCAACGACACGAGGCAATCTCGCCGTCCTGACCACCAGTGGCGGCGGCGGCGGCGGCGGCGGCAGCTGCTGCGTTTGTCTCCTTCTTGAAACGAACCCGGCGATTCTGGAACCAGATCTTCACCTGCTTCTCAGACAGGCGAAGGCAGCGAGCGATCTCGATGCGACGCAGGCGGGACAGGTACATGTTGGAGGCGAACTCGCGCTCCAGTGAAAGCAGCTGCTCGCTGGTGAAGGCGGTACGCATGCGTTTGTGCAGGCTGGATTTGTCCTCGGCTGGTGTTGAAGGAGCGGCGTCCGCTGTGGTGCCAGGAGGTGAAATATTGCGTCAGTTTTAGATCTATTTTAGGGCGCCAAGTTTTAGATATTAGTTTAGGGCGCCTAGTTTTAGATCTATTTTAGGGCGCCAAGTTTTAGATATTAGTTTAGGGCGTCTAGTTTTAGATCTATTTTAGGGCGCCAAGTTTTAGATATTAGTTTAGGGCGCCTAGTTTTAGATCTATTTTAGGGCGCCAAGTTTTAGATATTAGTTTAGGGCGCCTAGTTTTATATCTATTTTAGGGCGCCAAGTTTTAGATATTAGTTTAGGGCGCCTAGTTTTAGATCTATTTTAGGGCGCCAAGTTTTAGATATTAGTTTAGGGCGCCTAGTTTTAGATCTATTTTAGGGCGCCAAGTTTTAGATATTAGTTTAGGGCGCCTAGTTTTAGATCTATTTTAGGGCGCCAAGTTTTAGATATTAGTTTAGGGCGCCTAGTTTTAGATATTCCTTTAGGGCGCCTAGTTTTAGATATTCCTTTAGGGCGCCTAGTTTTAGATATTCCTCTACGGCGCCTAGTTTTAGATATTATTTTAGGGCGCCTAGTTTTAGATATTCCTTTACGGCGCCTAGTTTTAGATATTCCTTAAGGGCGCCTAGTTTTAGATATTAATTTAGGGCGCCTAGTTTTAGATATTAGTTTAGGGCGCCTAGTTTTAGATATTCCTTTACGGCGCCTAGTTTTAGATATTCCTTTACGGCGCCTAGTTTTAGATATTATTTAAGGGCGCCTAGTTTTAGATATTCCTTTACGGCGCCTAGTTTTAGATATTCCTTAAGGGCGCCTAGTTTTAGATATTCCTTTACGGCGCCTAGTTTTAGATATTCCTTTACGGCGCCTAGTTTTAGATATTCCTTTAGGGCGCCTAGTTTTAGATATTCCTTTAGGGCGCCTAGTTTTAGATATTCCTTTAGGGCGCCTAGTTTTAGATATTCCTTTACGGCGCCTAGTTTTAGATATTCCTTAAGGGCGCCTAGTTTTAGATATTCCTTTACGGCGCCTAGTTTTAGATATTATTTTAGGGCGCCTAGTTTTAGATATTCCTTTACGGCGCCTGGTTTTAGATATTCCTCTAGGGCGCCTAGTTTAATATCTTCTAATGGGGCATTTCGTTTTATAACTTTCAAAAAATCCAATATAAAACCATATTGATTTGGAGAATTACAACTATATTATAAACATGTAACAAGTATATATTAAGAAAAGCAAATTTACAAGTGTCAATTTCGGGCCCTTTAGAGAGCGAAGCTGAAAGGCACTCATAAAACCGAAATATTGTTGTTAACGGCCCCGGAAATAATAATCAATAAACTGAGAAAGTAAATTATATTTTAGTTTTTCAATTCTTGTAATTTAGTGATACTTCAAGTCGACAATATGCTTTTGCGCTCCTAGCTCTATATAAGACTAAGAAATAACACACACACACACAAAATTGAGTTAGCTAGTTGCTATCCACGCGATGCAGAAGACCTTAAGTAGCGCGACCTCAGCTTGTTGAATAGCAAGATGAAGTGGTGTGTTCAAGGAAACCTCCTTGTGCTCTCCAATGCACACAATTTGCCTTTCTTGCCCGCCTGTAGCTAATATTAATTGTTGAAGTGGATCGGTCGTGTTAACAACTCACTCCATTCCGATTACAGAACAACTGCCACCAGCTTTAGGCGTGTGTGTTGAAAAAAATTCTTCCCAAATTGGGAAAATAAGCTGTACAAAGAGTAAAATATCCAACTCTTAAGCGTCACAGTCAGCGATAAGGATCTATAGGAAATTGGAATCAATTTTCATTTTTTTTATAAAAACCAACAGGCAAAACGGCGGTCAAGTGTTCCTGAATTGTCTTGGTGGATTTTAATCCCATAGGTGGTGATAAAGATAGGGTAGGGAGAAGGCAAAGTTAAGTCGAGCAAATCCAGCAGATTCTGGGGGAAAGCCAATATTGCTTGGTACGGGGACAGCAAAACGTCCGCCTGCCAGACACCCCTTCTTCTGGTTCCATATTGTCCATATTGGCTCTTATGACCTAAATTGATTAGAATGCGTCTTCTACTGTATTGCAGGGCAATTATTTCACATCATGCGTGGACTGGAGTGTCATAAATGATAGAACAGGGACGTCAATTTTTTTTAATGAAGGAAGGGTTGCTTTTTTGAAGGGAGGGGGACTGTTGTGAAGGGAGGGAGACTGTTGTGAAGGGAAGGTCACTGTTGTGAAGGGAGGGTGACTGTTGTGAAGGGAGGGTGACAGTTGTGAAGGGAAGGTCACTGTTGTGAAGGGAGGGTGACTGTTGTGAAGGGAGGGTGACTGTTGTGAAGGGAAGGTCACTGTTGTGAAGGGAGGGTGACTGTTGTGAAGGGAGGGTGACTGCTGTGAAGGGAGGGTGACTGCTGTGAAGGGAGGGTGACTGCTGTGAAGGGAGGGTGACTGCTGTGAAGGGAGGGTGACTGCTGTGAAGGGAGGGTGACTGCTGTGAAGGGAGGGTGACTGCTGTGAAGGGAGGGTTCATTCAAGCATTCTTACCATCAGTTTCGTCAGCCGAAGCCTGCAAGTTCAACTCCCGTTGCAAAATCTGTTGCTGGGGTGGCGGCGGCGGCGGAGGAGGAGGCGCCCGTTTCAAAGTGTCGCGAACTCTCAGCAGACTCGGCGCCGGCTCCCGCTGCTGCTGCTGCTGTCGTTGAACCGGCTGCTGACGCTGCGGCGGCGAAGTCGACGAGGAGCTGGAATCGTCGTGCGCCAGGCGAGTGTCTGGCGCGCATGCCAGAGCGCGCAGATGAGGCGGCAGCGGCGGCGGCGGCGCCGGCGGCAGCGGCTGAGGAAGCCCGACGAACGGCAGGTAGGGGTAGGCGGCAGCGGCGGCTGCCAGCCAAGATGGCAGCAGCGGCGGCAGGTGCTGATGCTGCTGATAGGGGCTCATACTGTTGAATATCTGGTGCTGCCCAGCCGGGTGAAAATCAAAATGGTGCGCCGGAAAACCGGCAGCTACAGCTGCAGCCGCCGCAGCCGATGATGGCGTTGCGGCCGGCAGCTGTGGATGCTGCGAAGCGGACGAACCTGATGAGACCAGACTGTCCACTAGGAAAGATTTTGAACTCATTGTTTGACAAATGATGACGCTAGATTTGAGGCTCAAGTTTTACAAAGTTATCGAGTCTATAATATAAATTTGCCTCTTTTTTGTTTTACTGTCCCTTCATATCCTTGAGCTTCATCGGGGCTGGGGTGGGGAGGGAAGGGTCCACCCCGAAAATCCCGCACAGTCATTGGTTGGCGGCAGTCGGAGGCAGGGACTCCCTCCCCCTTTTTGCACGATCTAGGGAAGAAAGACGGAAGTTTGGTTGGTCCACTAGGAGAACAGAATCGATTATAGTGAGAATCTGAAAATTCTCTAATGAAATCCTGTATTTCATCGTAATCATTAAAAAACCATTAAAAGAACACAAAAATCATAGCTTACTTCTCTTCTAATATTCGAAAAAATATCCCCAAATCGAATATTGATCCCAGCTTATAGAAACATCCCCAAAAAAATATCGTCACGAATCTGAAATATCATTCAATAATTTCAAATGACAGTTTTAACTGAAATTGCCTAAAACTCGCGCAAAAGAGACGCGAAATTCTTTCAATTTAACTCTATATACTATAACAACCAATCTTTTAATTATAAAGAATCACTCAAGCTGGCTTTCCTCTCGAGTCCCTTTATCGACGTATCAGCAGCTGATTTATCCCAACTGGGAGCGGAATTCATTACTAATTTGGGAGTGATTCATGGGAGCGAATGAACAAACAAGATTAAAGCGGGTTGGGGGGCAGGGTAACTGGAGACCCTGCAGTTCTGTGCACATATTGGCCACATGATACTCAATATATAATGAGAGTTTGAATTTCAGAAAATTTATTTTTATATAAACACGAGGAATTAAGTGAATGCGAGGGAGTACAGACGATATAATCTGCCTGGGATTAACACTCAAGTGGCGCCCCATCCACCCCAGCCGTAGACCGCTGCTCAAACACACACACACACACACACACACACACACACACACACACTTGCCTTTCTCTCTGTTCAGTTTGTGAAACTTTTTTTCGATATTAGTCTGTTACTGCAATACCGTTGTCTATTGAAATATTAGAAACTCACTGGGCGGTGACACAGTATAAATAATGCTGCGCAGCTAGCGCTCCTATGCCATCTAAGCTGCTTAAACAGCACGTCAGCAAAACCCCCTCCCTATAGAAGGCAGTCACAGAAATCATTCCTGCATTGTATATTATATTCCTTTCACGTGATAGCCTATATACTAGAGGGAACAATGGAACAATCTCAGATCTCGATTTCAGGCATACACACACACACACACACACACACACATTCCCTTGATATACCAATCCCTTGTGAATCGTTTGGGGAAAAAAGCCTCTTTGACTTTGACAATCGCTTGAAATAATCTTCTCTTTCAATTTTTTGAATAACTTTCGATAATCTACATATAGCGCTTGAGAATCGAATTGGATAATCTACCTATAGATCTTGAGAATCGCCTTGGATAATCTACCTCTAGATCTTGAGAATCGCCTTGGATAATCTACCTCTAGATCTTCAGAATCGCGTTTAGAAAACCTCATTGAAAATCGTCCCATAACTTTGAGAAGAAAGTCTCCATTAGACTAAGTATGAGGGCAGGAATCATTTTTTACTTTAAGAATCAATTTATTTCCCATTCTTCGTACCGACAGAATCTTTTAAAGAAAAGAGTTTAAAGGCGCCCCCTTCAGCCAAGCAAGTGATTAGTCATTATGACTAATAACTATGAATTCCTGTGCTTTGAAAAGCTCAATACCGCTCGTTGAGTCTTCGTGTAAACACCATGCAACCCTGCAAAAAAATCTTGATATTTTTTATCAAGCAACCGAATAAGGAAGCAGACAGAGCCCAAAAGATTTGGGATCATTTTTTGGCGCCAATCTGTGAATAGTCGTGGAGGCCACCTGCTTAACCTGCTTCCGCCTCAGGGAGTTGAAAAAAGGAGTGTTGTTATTCTGCCATAGATATTATTAGGAAACAATATTACTCATAAATAAAATTACCGAAAAATATCCTCCTGCCTTAACGCTAAATTGACTGTGGGAAAGAATTTCAAACAGGATGAAGCCTGCCTTTTGATACGAGCGTATAATTACAATTAAATATGGGACACCAAGAGTTCTAGACATATTGAGATAACTTGTCTTGCTTGTGTTGTTTATGGAATTCCCGTTTAGTTAGAGAAGGGTAGCTTCCTTCCACCTGCAAAGAATAAAAAAAACAAGCAGAAACCTGATCAAACAATTCTAAACAAAAGCCTATTGAAAAAAACTAAAGCCCCATTTGATATCATAGCGAAAAAACGAGATTTTTTGGTTGCAACAAATTGCATTCCTTTCAACTTGAAATATTCAATGCAGAAAGAGAATCGCCAGTCAATAATCGGGATCATTACCACCAAGGCAGCGTGTGTGGAGGGGATTTTAACAAATGCAAGGTATTGTCGTGGAGGCCACCTGCTTAACCTGCTTCCGCCTCAGGGAGTTGAAAAAAGGAGTGTTGTTATTCTGCCATAGATATTATTAGGAAACAATATTACTCATAAATAAAATTACCGAAAAATATCCTCCTGCCTTAACGCTAAATTGACTGTGGGAAAGAATTTCAAACAGGATGAAGCCTGCCTTTTGATACGAGCGTATAATTACAATTAAATATGGGACACCAAGAGTTCTAGACATATTGAGATAACTTGTCTTGCTTGTGTTGTTTATGGAATTCCCGTTTAGTTAGAGAAGGGTAGCTTCCTTCCACCTGAGCATTCAGGAATGAGAGACTTCAGCATCCTTCCACCTGAGCATTCAGGAATGAGAGACTTCAGCTTCCTTCTACCTGAGTATTCAGGAATGAGAGACTTCAGCATCCTTCCACCTGAGCATTCAGGAATGAGAGACTTCAGCTTCCTTCTACCTGAGTATTCAGGAATGAGAGACTTCAGCATCCTTCCACCTGAGTATTCAGGAATGAGAGACTTCAGCATCCTTCCACCTGAGCATTCAGGAATGAGAGACTTCAGCTTCCTTCCACCTGAGCATTCAGGAATGAGAGACTTCAGCTTCCTTCCACCTGATTACTCAGAGCAACTAGTAGAATTTTCCATAAATCAGTGTCCTGAGGTCCTTCAGGACATAATCCTTCATGATCCCGTATCTTCACCGGATCTGCAAAGAATAAAAAAAACAAGCAGAAACCTGATCAAACAATTCTAAACAAAAGCCTATTGAAAAAAACTAAAGCCCCATTTGATATCATAGCGAAAAAACGAGATTTTTTGGTTGCAACAAATTGCATTCCTTTCAACTTGAAATATTCAATGCAGAAAGAGAATCGCCAGTCAATAATCGGGATCATTACCACCAAGGCAGCGTGTGTGGAGGGGATTTTAACAAATGCAAGGTATTGTCGTGGAGGCCACCTGCTTAACCTGCTTCCGCCTCAGGGAGTTGAAAAAAAAGTTATTTATGAGGGCAAAAGATTGGCACTAACAGTTAAACAAGGACAAGCGCGTCTAATCTGTTCTTGTCTAATTAATAAACTCGGAAATCACTTCCCAATGTGCGAATGCATGCATTTTCAGTGTCAGCTCGGAATCGCGTTAACTAGCAAAATAGGATTTAGGCAATTTCCTCGTACGCATTTCTCATTTATTAATAAATTTATTGCGAATCTAGGCTATTTATTATAGCCATTGTGTGAGGCTTTCAGCTCAGCAGCAGGTGCTTGGGATTATAGGGAGAAATCTAACTTCTTAGACACAGGGATAAAGAAGAAAAATAGAACCAATCTTTTTAGACATTTTTCTGTTTTAATACAAATATCTAGCCCGTTTGTAATAAAGTTAAAGAAAACATTCTATGCCTACTAGCAGTAGACTAAATCATACCTCATAATTTTTTGTTAAAACAGTATAAAAGAGTGGTAAAAAATGCTATTTCTAATGATGAGGTAAGAAAATCTCAGTGAGTACGTCAGTTAAACAGGAAGAGCAATTTTTAACAAAAGCCAGATTGCCTATAAAACGAAAAAATAAACGGAAATTGTGAGCAAAGACGGAAGCAAAACAGTCATTTGAGGAAGACAAGTGCTGATCTGCTGTACGATGGGTAAGTTGCCGAACAAATGAATGACTAAAATTGTTAGTGAGCGAGTGATTTTGAAGAGTGACAACCTCGTTAATTGTGTTAGCAATTAGTGAATGAGTGTGTAATGAGTGAGTGATAGAGGAAAAGTGAGTGAAAGTGAAAGTGAATGATTGAAATGTGACAGCCTGAAAAAAAACGATAGCCAGAATCAATGCACCCGACTTCAATTCATCAAGTCACTTAACACTGCATTAAGAATAAGTAAATTAAAGAGCTTCATAAAAACTGAGTATTTGCTTTGTAAATCAATGTGCAAAATGCAGTACTGCGCACAGCATCGTACTATCGGCACGGTGGGAACCATTAGCAAACAAGAGGGTTACACGAGCTTAAGCATAACATTGCCCCATTCTCACCTCACGTTCACCCCCTCCCACTAGCTATGCAAGCATGCATAACGCTAAACAGATGAATTTGTGACTCATAACTCATTTCAGCTTCTAACTTACAGTGCATTGCGCATATTGTTCAGTTAGCTGACTAAAACAATTGGTACACTGAGTGGCCTCATATTGAATATTCCGAATTATTTGAAATAAATCAAACTAACTTGAAAGCTGTTCTAATGGGACATAAAAGGCATATGGCAACCTTGAAGACAGACAGACAGATGGACAGGCAGACAGACAGACAGAGATAGACAGGCAGAAGACAGATAGACAGGTACACAGACAGGCAGACAGACAGACAGACAGACAGACAGAAAGACAGACAGACAGACAGACAGACAGACAGACAGACAGACAGACAGACAGACAGACAGACAGACAGACAGGCAGACAGACAGACAGACACACAGACAGATAGACAGGCAGACACACAGACAGACAGACAGACAGACAGACAGGCAGACAGACAGACAGGCAGACAGACAGACACACAGACAGGCAGACAGACAGACAGGCAGACAGGCAGACAGGCAGACAGACAGAAAGACACACAGACAGACACACAGACAGACAGGCAGACAGACAGACACACAGACAGACAGACACACAGACAGGCAGACAGACAGACAGGCAGACAGGCAGACAGGCAGACAGACAGACAGACATACAGACAGACAGACAGGCAGACACACAGACAGACAGACACACAGACAGACAGGCAGACAGACAGACAGGCAGACAGACAGACACACAGACAGGCAGACAGACAGACAGGCAGACAGGCAGACGCACAGACACATCCCGCCCACCATCCCACAGACAGCCGTCGCCGCCGTCAGGGCGTCCGGTTCGCCGTCGACGACAGTCAGCAGCGCCGGCGCCGCCGCCAATCAGCGGCCTCGTCATCGCGCGAATCGTCGCAGGCGTCGTCGCCGTCGCCAGCTTCAACGGCGGAGCTGGCCGAGCTCGACCAGCTGAATAGGCGAGTTCGCCAGGCTGCCGACAGGTACGCAAACGGCATCGGCGAGGCCGAAGAAGGCGAATGGCGACTGGACGCTGACAGGCGAGTCTTCACCGCGTACCTGGACGCGCACGGCTACGCACCCGGCGAGCTGGCCGTGACGCCCGAGGCGGCGGTCGGCCAAGGCCGGCTGGCCATTCGGGTTGTCGGCCGGGCCGCGCCGCCTCGTCGGATGGCGTTTGAACGTCGGCTGACGCTGCCAGACGGCGCCAGCGGCGTCGCCTCTTTCGCGGCGGCCAGCAGCGGCGGCGGCGTCAAGGCTAACCTGCTGGCTGACGGGCGGCTCCAACTGGAGGTGCCAGCGTCCGCAAATGAGATCAGAGAAGTAAGTAAAATTCGCACTACTCTACTTTTCTGATGTTATCAGTAGCAAGTAAGGAATGTGACGCTTTTTAATAGCTTTTTAGGTGATAAGCAAAAACTTACACACCGGCTTAAGTCTCGTTTAAAGTAAAATCACACGAATGCACACCGAGTTCCCTGACCGTTCATTTGATGAACGCGGGAAATGTACACAAAATTCAGCTAATTTGATGACAGTGTGAGCGAGCCTTAACTGATCAAATTAAGTTGCGGAGAGTTACCCCACCAATATACGCTCGTACTCTAATGTGAGATAGTTAAGATACTCCATTATTTGATAGCTAAAAATAACTTATTATAAAACAGGTAAGATAGTCCCAATCAGAAAAGTAAGATGCTCCATAATTACGCAGTGAAAATTAGGTAAGATATTCAATTAGTAGACAGGTCAAGATTAGGCGAATAATGGAGAAAGGTGAGATTCTCCACTAATACAGTAGATAGCTGAGATGCTTCATTATTGGGGGTGAGATACTCCATCCTTAAAGGTGAGATACTCCATCATTAAAGGTGAGATGCTCCATCATTAAAGGTGAGATGCTCCATCATTAAAGGTGAGATACTCCATCCTTAAAGGTGAGATACTCCATCCTTAAAGGTGAGATACTCCATCCTTAAAGGTGAGATACTCCATCATTAAAGGTGAGATGCTCCATCCTTAAAGGTGAGATACTCCATCTATAAAGGTGAGATGCTCCATCCTTAAAGGTGAGATACTCCATCATTAAAGGTGAGATACTCCATCCTTAAAGGTGAGACACTCCATCCTTAAAGGTGAGATACTCCATCCTTAAAGGTGAGATACTCCATCCTTAAAGGTGAGATACTCCATCCTTAAAGGTGAGACACTCCATCCTTAAAGGTGAGATACTCCATCCTAAAGGAGTGAGACACTCCATCCTTAAAGGTGAGATACTCCATCCTTAAAGGTGAGATACTCCATCCTTAAAGGTGAGATACTCCATCCTTAAAGGTGAGATACTCCATCATTAAAGGTGAGATGCTCCATCCTTATAGGTGAGATACTCCATCCTTAAAGGTGAGATGCTCCATCCTTAAAGGTAAGATACTCCATCCTTAAAGGTGAGATACTCCATCATTAAAGGTGAGATGCTCCATCCTTAAAGGTAAGATACTCCATCATTAAAGGTGAGATACTCCACCATTAAAGGTGAGATACTCCATCCTTAAAGGTGAGATACTCCATCCTTAAAGGTGAGACACTCCATCCTTAAAGGTAAGACACTCCATCATTAAAGGTGAGATACTTCATCCTTAAAGGTGAGACACTCCATCCTTAAAGGTGAGATACTCCATCCTTAAAGGTGAGACACTCCATCCTTAAAGGTAAGACACTCCATCATTAAAGGTGAGATACTTCATCCTTAAAGGTGAGACACTCCATCATTAAAGGTGAGATACTCCATCCTTAAAGGTGAGACACTCCATCCTTAAATGTGAGATACTCCATCCTTAAATGTGAGATACTCCATCCTTAAAGGTGAGATACTCCATCCTTAAAGGTGAGATACTCCATCATTAAAGGTGAGATACTCCATCCTTAAAGGTGAGACACTCCATCCTTAAAAGTGAGATACTCCATCCTTAAAGGTAAGACACTCCATCCTTAAAGGTGAGATACTCCATCCTTAAAGGTGAGACACTCCATCCTTAAAGGTGAGATACTCCATCCTTAAAGGTAAGACACTCTATCATTAAAGGTGAGATACTCCATCCTTTAAGGTAAGATACTCCATCCTTAAAGGTGAGATACTCCATCCTTAAAGGTGAGATACTCCATCCTTAAAGGTGAGATACTCCATCCTTAAAGGTGAGATACTCCATCATTAAAGGTGAGATGCTCCATCCTTAAAGGTGAGATACTCCATCCTTAAAGGTGAGATACTCCATCCTTAAAGGTGAGATACTCCATCCTTAAAGGTGAGATACTCCATCCTTAAAGGTGAGATACTCCATCCTTAAAGGTGAGATACTACATCATTAGCCAAAAAGATGGATGTAGGAGATAGTCTACTGCAAGTAGAAAGTTAGTAAAAAAGCGCTGCAAACTTGCAGTAAATATTCAGAAATTGCGTCATAAGAGCGTTTAGCACAACTAGTAGTTCTGTTAAGCTAGCTAGAGGTGAGGTCGCCTGAAGACGCTTAAGAGAGCAGAAACCGGTTGCCACCGTCCTAGCAGAGGTTCGATTCCACTTTAGATTCCCCACTGCTCTAATATCCTCTCCCGTGCAATCCCCGCAAGACGCCGACGCCGCCCACATCGCGAAGGCTAAATGTGCATCATCATCAACGGCATCATCATCAGCAGCAGCAGCAGCCGTCCGCGGCATTCCAAGCCTCAGTCGTGCACCTCCTGCTAGCCGACATTGGCGAAGCCTACTCGACGCAGGACTTGACCGTGACTGCCGCGTCCACCGTTGTCGAGGTCAGCGGCCGTCGCCAATTAGCCGCCGACGGTCGGGCCTCGATACGACGATTTCGCGACCGTTTCGACCGGCTGCCGGAGGACGCCGACCCGGACGCGGCGGCCGCTTGGCTACGGAACGACGGTCGGGTGCTGGTGGCGCTGCCAGTACGGAGGCCAGGCTTTCGCTATAGGCGGCTTCAGGTGCTGCGCCTTTAACGCTTCGCAACATTGATAGTTTATTTACGATACAAATCGGAGACAAAAATTTAAAACTCGCAAAAACCTTGCATGCCAGCTCAGTTTTGCCTGTCGGTCTTTTTCGAAGCTCGTTCCCGTGCATGCGTGCGAGTTGGGGATCTAGATCCCTGAGGTAGGGTTGCTTAGGGATCTTAGTCCCGAGATGGGGATTTAGATCCCCGAGATGGGGTTATTGAGGGATCTTAGTCCCGAGATGAGGATTTAGATTCCTGAGGTGAGGTTGCTGAGATATCTTAGTCCCGAGATGGGGATTTAGATCCCTGAGGTGAGGTTGCTGAGGGATCTTAGTCCCGAGATGGGGATTTAGATCTCCGAGATGGGGTTGCTGAGGGATCTTAGTCCCGAGATCCGAGATGGGATTCAGATCCCTAAAGTTGATGTCAGTTCCGAGATGTTAGATTCAGAATATACGTTTAAAGCTCATTATGTGCCCTGATGAGTTGAAAAATAACAAAAACGCAAAAAAAACGTAGCTCGTATACTTTTTGGATTAAAGTAGATTTTGTTTATTTCTGAAGCAAGAAAATTAGCAAGAGTAAAAAGTTTGAGCTTGTTTTATAAATGGTTTACTAAAACAAACAGTGGAAAAGACAATCGGACAAAGAATTAGATGACCATGATTGGAATTTAAGTGTAATAATCAATCATGGCTCTTCATAGTTGTGAAAATGCAATCGCTAAAATTGGAAAACGAAATTAAAGGAAAAAATCACAAAAATCACAATAAATCAACGAGAAAGACAATTGCATTGCGCCGGCTTATCTAATCATAAAAAGCTTATGCAAGATTTGGCGTTAAAAATCAGTTATTTCTACTGATAATAAGTAGGCTAATTCGAATGCGAAGTGAATAAAATGAAATAATCTGCTAAATGTGATGCAATCAGAGAAAAAGAAATTTTCGAAAGTAATTACGTATGATAATCTTTTTATTCTAAGAATGAGGAGACGAGCAAACGGAACTCGCCGAGTTTCCGGCATTGGCCAATCGACGCAGTTCGAATATCAGGCCGTCCAAACTGCCCATCGTTTCGTCTAGCGTTCGACGCCAAATGTCGAGCTGCTCGCGGGTGAACATAGCGGCGGGCCGACCAGTGGCCGAGGAGGACGACAAATCAGCGGGTTCAGCGCAGTGCGCACGTCTGAAAAAACCGGTGAAAAAAACTGTGCAATATAAACAGACTGATTGACCTTTGATTACGTAACTGCCCGTAAGATTCCTACCAAGAAAAATACAAGAAATCTCACCCGCTCTCAATGCTGCGCAATCGATCAAGCGAATTGTCCAACGATTGAAATCGAAAGTGCAAACTGACCAGACAGCCTAGCATCAGAACAATGCTGCAATAGTGTGGCAGAATTAAATAAAGCATTCATAAAAAGCGAGATTCTATGCGAATACACATCAAGGATGCAATCTATAAAACAGTTCACATCAATCGCGCACTCACGCTAAAAGCAGGCAAACCAGAAGCAGCCTCTGACCGTCAGTTGCGCTTCTCTTTGCCGTGCGAGTCGACGAACGTCTACCAGTCGCCGTCGCCGTCGCCGCATTAGCCGACGCAGAAGCGGCAGCCGCGGATGTTGACGACGTAGCCGAAGGTCGTCGTCGCCGACGAGCGTCCGCGCTGTCCTGACGCTTCACTACAATTGTTGGTGTGGACGAGGCGACGGCAGCAGAAGAACTCGACGCCCCGGAGACGTTAGCGGCAGCGGCTGCGACTGCGGCGGCTCCAGGCCTCCTATCGCCGGCATCATCGTCATTGATTGGCGTCGTTCCAGCGCTGGGGTCAAGTAAAGTATCCACCATCAGGCGGAAGTAGGTCTGCAGTGTCGGGAAAGCAATCCGGGAATAAAATGGGAGTGAAGGAACCTGTAGGTAGCGGCACCCACTGAAGGATCAGGGATGTAGGGGCAACCACTGAAGGATCAGAGATGTAGCGGCGCCCACTGAAGGATCAGGGATGTAGCGGCACCCACTGAAGGATCAGGGATGTAGCGGGAACCACTGAAGGATCAGGGATGTAGCGGGAACCACTGAAGGATCAGGGATGTAGCGGGAACCACTGAAGGATCAGGGATGTAGCGGGAACCACTGAAGGATCAGGGATGTAGCGGCAACCACTGAAGGATCAGGGATGTAGCGCACCCACTGAATGATCAAGGATGTAGCGGCAACCGCTGAAGGAGCAAGGATGTAGGGGCAACCACTGAAGGATCAGGGATGTAGCGCACCCACTGAACGCTCAAGGATGTAGCGGCAACCGCTGAAGGATTAAGGATGTAGCGGCAACCGCTGAAGGAGCAAGGATGTAGGGGCAACCACTGAAGGATCAGGTATGTAGCGGCAACCACTTAAGGATTAAGAATGTAGCGGCACCTACTGAAGGATCAGGGATTTAGCGGCAACCACGGAGGATGAAGGACTAAACTTAAAAAAATTCTGAGACTCCCCTAAAAACTTACCAGACTACCCTCTCGCACGTTGGACTCAATGAAGCCCTTAGCTAAGAACACGTGCCGAGTGAATACCGTGCGCGAAGTGATAGTCAAGTGACTGCGACCGGGTCCGCGCGACGTCAGGCACATCCGGTTGAGCGTGTGAAACGACGTGCCATAGGGAATGTCCCGATTGTGCACCTCGCAGTCAACTATGTGCACTTTGCCCGGTTCGCACCATCTGAAGTTGGTGGCCGTGCAATGACGCTGAGAATTGAGAGGCAAGTGTGACACAGAATCCCCTCCCTGAACACAGACTCCCCCTCCCTGAGCAGTGAGGCACAGCTGTGACACACACTCCCCTCCCTGAGCAGTGAGGCACAGCTGTGACACACACTCCCCTCCCTGAGCAGTGAGACACAGCTGTGACACACACTCCCCTCCCTGAGCAGTGAGGCACAGCTGTGACACACACTCCCCTCCCTGAGCAGTGAGGCACAGCTGTGACACACACTCCCCTCCCTGAGCAGTGAGGCACAGCTGTGACACACACTCCCCTCCCTGAGCAGTGAGACACAGCTGTGACACACACTCCCCTCCCTGAGCAGTGAGACAAGTGGGACATAAATCATCCCCTGATCAGTGACACATCCGTGCTGGTCTTAAACAAGAAAAAAAAACAATGCAATCTACACAGAGCCTCTCACACGTAGGTCTGGGTCTCCTCAACCAGCGTCTGCTTCGGCCCAATCGCATAATTGATGCGCAGCCAGTAGCGAATGTCGCGCCTATCGCCAGGCCGACGTCGACGCGTACCGACGTCTTCAACACCGGCGCCGCTGCCGCTGCCGCCGCTTTCAAACTCGCCAACCTCCAGTCCGAACGTTCGTCGACGCTGTAGAAAATCGCGAAACCACGGCCCGTCCTTCAGCAGACAGTTGGCTAGCTGTTCCACGCCCATTGGTATGTCCGAGTCGGCCATGACGTTGTCCAGGTGCTCGTGACCGTCAGCGCGATGACATGTCACCGGCTCGGCATCGTCAATCAGATGATGCGGCAACGAAGATGATGCGTCGGACGATTCGTCTCCGCTGGCGCCTAGGCCGGCCAAGTTGAACTCGGAGTGTCGTTTTTGGTGCCGACTACCAGTTCGAGTCTGAGGCACCGACAGCAGGTGCGGCTCCGACTGACGCTGGCGTAGCTGCTCGGGCTGCTGCTGCTGCTCGGTCATGCCCGTCCGCTGAAATCAATCAGATTCACTCTCATCTGAGGCTCGAGAGTCTGTCACTGGTTCTTCTCTCGGTCTCCGACTCTTCCCCTCTCTCCTGTTCTCAAGCCTCTCCCTGGATTCTTCTCTCGGTCTCCCACTCTTCTCCTCTCTCCTGTTCTCAAGCCTCTCCCTGAGTTCTTCTCTCGGTCTCCGACTCTTCCCCTCTCTCCTGTTCTCAAGCCTCTCCCTGAGTTCTTCTCTCGGTCTCCGACTCTTCGCCTCTCCCTGGGTTCTTCTTTCGGTCTCCTGTTCTCAAGCCTCTCCCTGAGTTCTTCTCTCGGTCTCCGACTCTTCCCCTCTCTCCTGTTCTCAAGCCTCTCCCTGGGTTCTTCTCTCGGTCTCCTGTTCTCAAGCCTCTCCCTGGGTTCTTCTCTCGGTCTCCTGTTCTCAAGCCTCTCACTGAGTTCTTCTCTCGGTCTCCGACTCTTCCCCTCTCTCCTGTTCTCAAGCCTCTCCCTGAGTTCTTCTCTCGGTCTCCGACTCTTCGCCTCTCCCTGGGTTCTTCTCTCGGTCTCCGACTCTTCGCCTCTCCCTGGGTTCTTCTCTCGGTCTCCGACTCTTCGCCTCTCCCTGGGTTCTTCTCTCGGTCTCCGACTCTTCGCCTCTCCCTGAGTTCTTCTCTCGGTCTCCGACTCTTCGCCTCTCCCTGGGTTCTTCTCTCGGTCTCCTGTTCTCAAGCCTTTCCCGGGGTTCTTCTCTCGGTCTCCTGTTCTCAAGCCTCTCCCTGAGTTCTTCTCTCGGTCTCCGACTCTTCGCCTCTCTCCTGTTCACAAGCCTCTCCCTGAGTTCTTCTCTCGGTCTCCGACTCTTCCCCTCTCTTCCTGTTCTTAAGCCTCTCCCTCGGTTCTTCTCTCGGTCTCAGACTCTTCCCCTCTCTCCTGTTCTCAAGCCTCTCCCTCGGTTCTTCTCTCGGTCTCAGACTCTTCGCCTCTCTTCCTGTTCTTAAGCCTCTCCCTCAGTTCTTCTCCCGGTCTCTAGCTGATAAATCTTCAACTACTTTTAATTCTTCATATTCATCTAACATGCATGGATTTAATTAAGCAAGGGTCGGGATTGCTGTTTGTAATATCCCTGGCTTATGCAAAAGGAATGCACATAGAAATAAATTATGAAAGAAAATTGTTTTTGAAAATACATAAATTTATCAGCCACTGATTTATTACGACACACCAACAATTTGTGGCAACAAGGTTGGCATGCAACATTTCGAGCTAGAAGTAGAAAAATGCACTATTGCTAAAAACTCTGCATGGATGGATCCAAAGCTGTGGATCCGTATTACACTATAGCAGCACAGTAGGAGAAGCGCAATACAAACAACAACAAAATAATTAAAACGAGGCCAACAAGCCAGATTTTCTTTGTATTCTGTCTGCCAATGGTACGAGCTAAATGATGACTGGATTCTTTTCTATAAACAAAGTCTAACGAAGAATTTACAAAATGAAGTAGAGCACCCTTATAGTTCAGGGGTCGGCAACCTGCGACCCTTTTGAAAGTTTGCTGTTGCAATACGGCCCGCTTAAAGACAATAGTCTGAAATTCTAATTGAAGAAATAATTCACATTATTCCCTTTCTTCTCACTCCTCTCACTCTCCTCTCCTCTGCCTCTCCCCTCCTTTCCTCTACCCCCTCTCTTATTCTCTCCTAGCATCTCCATTTGACTCTTCTCATCCATTGAGTTGATTCTCGAGGTAAAAGAATATTGCCACACCCCTGCTATAGGTCTTCAAATCTGAGCGCTTTTCTTTACTTGTTCGTTTCACCCTAGTTCTTCTCTTCTATAAATTTTATCTTGAAAATATCGTTTGTGTCTCTCGAGGACAAATGCATTTGTTTTCAATTCGATTCACATCTTTAAAAAATTAAACAAACAAACGACGATTCTAAAAATGCAAATGCAAACAACTTTAAAAACAAAAAGAATATCCGAGTGTCTTCTACTTGTCTGGCACAATGCTGCAAGCAACGACGCAGTCGCACGGCAGGCTGAGCCCATTCACACACTCGCTAGCCAGCCTGCACTGGGCCAGTTCAACTAACAGCGAGTCCTGCTGGTCCTCAGTCCTACAATTAGACACGCTCCAGATCCCAATTGGGGAGAATGCCCGCAGGATGGCGTACAAACCGTCCGGATTCACTACTCCGTTAGTTTCCTCATTGCCGTCAATAGTAGCAGCAGCCAGTTTGCGACGCCGTCTAGACCGTCTGTCTAGCATAAAGTCGCGTTTAAAACCGGCCAAAGCCAACGGACATAGGCCGGATATCCGCAATTGGCCAACATCTTCAGCTCCAGAGATTGCGTCATCGAATGAATCAAAGCTTAAATCTGTATTTGCGCTAGCCGTCGATAATTCGCGATGATTATCACCGACAGGGACAGCGCAAGCATCGGCAGCACCTGGGACTGACTGTTCAGCTTCGTCATCAAACACAGCGTTGTTATTGTTTTCCTGCTCAGCACCCGGCTCAAGAACAGACGGTGAACAAGGCGGCGATGGCAACGACAACCTCAACTGTTTGAGGCCGCGACCCCGACCCCGGCAGCCATTTGCATCTGGGGTCGACGTGGACTCAGTCTTGACTAGCTCGGACTCCAGCTGAACAGTTGAGGAATCGAGTCCGGATGCGCCAGCAGCTGAGCATCGTTGATGCTTTCGAATGCCTCGACCGCGGCAGCCAATTCGAGTCGGCTGGGGCGACGGCTGATCAACAGCCGACTGGGACACGAACCCGTCGGCAAACATAACACGGCAGTGACTGAATCGGTCCGGCAGGCAGCGGATAATCTCGGCACGGCTAGGCAGGGAGCGCCAGACATCCGGGCGGATGTTAGCCAAGATTGGGACCGCCGGCCGGTGCTGCATAGGGGCTGGGGGCTCTGCAAAAACATATTTAACTAATAGAAAAAAAAGGAAAATCGCTTGCTATATTGCTAACTTAGTAGACCTCTATGGTTGCCTACATAAGCACTTCTTAGCAAAGAAAAAAACGTCCGCATCTTCTGCTAGAGGTCCTTGGTTCGAAATTGCTTTACGAGTACATAGTTGATTAAATGATTGTTTTATTAATAGTGTCACTCAAAGTATTGCAAAGACAAATTAATAAATTTGATTTAACAAGCTTGCAATAAAATAGTTAATAATAAGGTAACTTATTTCTTTTTAATTCAATAAAAAGCTGACAGTGGCGTACAAATCAAATAAAAAGTGATTATATAAGACAGGTGCACGCAGAATATTCATATTTATTATTAACGCATTAGAAAAGCAAAATTTTGATCTTCATAAAGTTGCAAAAAATACTAAACGGAATGGTATAAATAATTTAGACTTAACTTATAGAGACACATAGTGCTAAACCTAACACATCTAATTAGAGTTGTGATTGAAGGCATCAACAGCATGGTCCGAATGATTGAAGCAGCCAATCAAGTTGTACACAAACCCCATTGCATGCTGAATAACGGTGTGATGCGGCAGAAATAGCCAGCTAGTATAGGCAGACATGACTAGCAGAATTAGCACTAGACAATTGAAAGCGAATCTTTCGCATGGTTCCAGCATGTAGATAGACGTTTCTACGAGATACTTGAAGTAAAGTCGGGTGAATATGTTTCCAGGCTCGTATTCTTTCATGGTTAGCTGGAAATCAGCTGCAAATTTGTATAGATAATCATGATATATTTAATGTCAATAGCACTATAAATCCAAAACAACAAATAATTTGTAGAAACAGACTGAAAACATGAAATTGCTACTATGGGCAATCTGGTTTTTTTAAAGTTAGCCATGCACAATATAAAATAAAAATTTTTTTTGACTAAGATTGAGCAATAATACTAATATTAATTAATGGGTTGTAATTAAAATCTACAGTGGCTTTGCATCTTGCTTTTGCTAAGCTACATAGGCTAGATTAGGGCTAGGCCCTAGCTTATGACTAATAGACCAAATAATACTGATAGAAATAGTAAAGATGTTAATTTACATGTGTGCAACTCAAAAAATTTGGTTGGCCAGTGTGACTTAGTTGAAACAAAATTTGCGACTTACTTGGGCTCAAAGTTTGAAGGACCAAAAAAGGTCCCACAAAACACTTTTCATCTATAACTTGCCTACTTGCTACATTGTTTTACTATTCTCCTCCAAATTTGACACTTTCACTACCCATTGTATAGCTTACCCCCTCCATTTTGCAACTTACCCCCTCCATTTTGCGACTTACCCCCTCTATTTTTTGACTTACCCCCTCCATTTTTACTGATTTTGCAACTTACTTTGACAATTTTGCGACTTACATAGGCAATTTTGGAACTTACATTGGTGATTTTGCAACTTTTATCAGCAATTTTGCGACTTACATTGGCAATTTTGCAACTTACCTTGATCAGCCACCAAATTAGTTGGCCAGATCAGCTGACTTGGCCAACTGTTGTGCACATATAATTTATAATTAAGATGCTTAAAATGTACTAAATGTGTTTTTTATTAAAGATTTTTTTATAGAATTATTCACCATATTAAACATCACTATTTTTTAGCTCAAAAAGCTTCTTGTGTCCTGTTGATGAATTACTTTATAATATTAAAACTGTTGAGGATCTTCAACTCTTGCATATTGTATATATAAAAAATCTCTCCTAATATATCAATAAAGAATCTAGAATCAAATAATATTTAGTTAGTTTTTGTTTAGTTAAAGAGAAAAAGAACCATTTTATTCCATTGAAGATATCCAAGACAACATTAAAAGAACATCTGGCAGAAGGCTTTGTTTATCTTATTTATTTAGTTCAACCAAAAAGTCCATTTCAATATATATAATACAAAAGTTCAAGTTTGGTATGTCCACTAAATTATATGCTAAGTAACATTAAAAAAAGAAATACTATTGCAATATACAATTTCTAATCCAAAAAGACTTAAAAATATTTTTTTCAATCTAATTATTCAAATAGTACATTAGCAATTATATATTTAATAACTTTGGTATCTTTCTAAAATTATTTTCAGATGAAATTAAAGTTATTCCTTATAGTATACTACCTTTAATTTCCTAGTTTATTTTAATTAATCATTATACTTTATAATCAGTATAATTATCATTATAGTGGCGACTTAACTTTTATAGAAAGACTAGAAGCTAGTAAAAGCTTATTGCACTCCCCATAGTCAGGATCATGGCACACATGCCCCGGAATACTTTTAAGCCCAAAAAATTTTCCTGCCCTGATGCCCCGATGCCACGATATCAGCCTCAAAATCTGCCCCGATGCTATAAAATCAGTACTAAAATCTGCCCCGATGCCCCCAAAATATGCTCTAACACAGTGGAATAGTAAAAATTCTGCCCCAATGCTCTTATTGTTATATATCGCATGTTGAGACAATCAAAGTACTTTTATTTCAATGCATTTTCAATGATGTCTATGTTATAAAGTAAATATAACATAAAGAGTCGACTCAATGCAGAATAAAAAAGCAAGCCTACAGACATGGCCAAAAATAAATAGACTTCGTCTTGAAACTCGATCGACAAAGAACGAGACACAACAATGGCTATTACTATTACTATTAGGCATTATTCAGTTAGATTATTCAGAGTCATTCTCATCAACGTCGCAGTAGCGGCCAACAAATGGGCAACGTGGCTTGGCCTTAGCATGTCGGTCAACCACTTTGCTAACATTGTAATTGGTCGCTCGGCCTCTCGGATCAAAGAAGCATGGGTCCCGGTGAGCGGCTAACCCACGCTTGGGGTCTCCTGTGTGGTAGAGTCGGGCAGCATTGTTCAGCAGATTGTCCATCTGAAGTGTTGCCAAAGGTGGGAGCATGCATCGAAGCTTTGTGCGGAGCTCCAGTGTGTTGTTGTGCTGGCCACCTTGCTGCTGCTGTGAGCGCATGGTGGAGTAGAAAGTCTCTACCACAGCCTCTAAAAGGGGGGAAAATTGGTTACTAAGTGATTTGGCATACTTGGAAAATGTATCAAGTGAAAATTCGAATAATTAATACATAGGGAAAATAAGAATATGGATAACCTAGTAACTAAGCATAAAGTAAACATCATTTACCTGTTCCACTGCGCTGCAGTGCAAAGTCTAGAAGACGACAGGCAGATTGACCAGCAGCATCGAATAACCGTGGATCGTTGTACAGGGACTGGTAGACCGCTGGCTCCAGTAGGCGAGTTTGCAGTTGCTGTCCCGATTCTGTTGTTACGCGGAATTCGAGGCCAAGGTGGAACTTGGACATGTTGGTGCAGACACTAACAGTCTCAATCGGCTCGGAAACTGCAGGAGAAAGCCACGTCTCACGACCAATGCCTTTTTTGAATGCCCGGTGCAGGCAATCAACGTACGAGGCCATGTACTTCCGCGCCAGCTTCTCATTCAGGTTCAGGTGCGTGTGACGTTGCGCCTGTCGGACGAGGCTCTTAACCTGGCTCGACTCGGTGTAGGTCTCTACTTGAAATAATTAAATGTGCAAATCTAGGAAATCTTATGACAAGCTGAGTATATGGTATTTCTTCTCAATTTTGGAATTTGGAGTTGGACTACTATGTGATTATAAAATGTAAATCAATTTCTATTCAAAGGACAAAACTAACCTACCTCTTTTTGTTTTAAAGACCTTGACATGTCACACATTGACAGATCAATATTTAAAACAATAGAAGAAAGAAGATAAACAGAGTAACAGACAATTGAGACAAAGTATTTATTGATAATGATATGATGCTATACAGCTAGGCCTATAGTCAAATCACAATCACATTGGCTTATTGGCTAGCCTATTAGCAATAGCATTTGACACAATGGCACTTAGTTTAAGTTGGTAAAGCTTTGCTATTAACCATTGGTAAAAGTAAAACTGGCAATGTGTACAGTACAGGTACAGTCATTGACTAGAGTGTATTATATAGACTATTGACATTATTGTGACTACACAACACTATTACTTACTTTAGTAGTAATAGTAAGGACTAAGGTAAGGTAGTAGCATTTAAATGACAGGATATATAATTAGCAGACTAGTAGATACTGATAATAGATACAGATGGGATAGGCAATGGAACTTACTCTTTTTTTTCTGCTGCTCTCTATCTGGATCTGGACACAAGTTGGAGTCCAACTCTGTTTCCATTGGAGTTGGACTTTCTCAATCCATAGCCAACAAGCCAATCAATGACTAAGGATTTAGATGACTAAAGACTTAGACTAAGACTAGTGAGAAATAGAAAAATTTACTGAGATTGATTGAAACAGTCGCAAAAATTATTGAATCACAGAATCAGCAATTTATGTTTGCAAATTGTCACAATCATTAAAAAGTGGCAAATTTCAATTTTAAAATGTCTTATTCACTTACAACGTACATTTTAATTATGTAGTAGTAAATCAAAATTAAATGGGTAACCATCAAAATGTATTATCCCATCAGTGAACTTTTCTATTCACTACAGTCTGTAGTTAAAATAAAATAAGTGTACAAAGAACAGAGGCAAACACCAAAATTAAATGTCACCTTCAAGTACACTCTTGGGCCTTATAACAGTTCCAAGCCCAACAAAAGCACACTTTCTGCTTTTGCTATGATTTGCTTCAGCATTTATTGCATTAAAAGTTAAAACAAACATCAAACTAAAGGTGAACCAATATGGTTTAGCAGTTGAAAAGCACAAGACAAGTCATATAGTTACATGTACTAGAGGTCGGATGTGATCATGAACATGATCACGATTTTGTGAATTCATGACCCTTTTTTCACGAATGTGATTTCTTAGAACCAGATTGTGATTCGTGAAATTTGTGATTCCTAGATTTGCACGTTTAATCCAGGGATAGCTAGGAAAAAAAGACATTTTTGCGGACACGTGCCCAGTGCATTTTCAAAATTTAGGTCGGCGCGGCGCTGACCTAATTGTAGCCATCCCATCTCCTATAGGCATAGCCAAAGTCCATTGACTACTGGCCTATGTCGACCCACCTTGCCCCATGCTTGCCTTGCACAGGCTTGCACCCCCCCTGCCCTGCCCTGCCCCTTGCCCTGCCCTGCCCCGCACCTACCCCGCCCTGCCCTGCCTTGCCCCGCACCTGCCCCGCCCTGCCCTGCCCTGCCCCAACCTGCCCCACACCTGGCCCTTTTTTGCCCCAAATTTTCCGTGAAAAAGGCCATCTTCCTGACTATGGTGCACTCCTTGTTTTTGGTGCAGATTCAAAGCTAAAGTGAGTTTTAAAGTGAGTTTAAAAGAATTAAGTTCTATAACTAATGGCAATAAACAATATTTAAAGCCAATCTTTTTTATATTAGAATCATAAAATATTATTGAAAAGCTGAACTCTATATACAAGGATAGCTATGCCTATGAGAAATGGGAAATTACCAACAATGAAAATATACAAATTCTAACCTCTGATGGCTTTGAGATTGAAAATAAGGAAATATTTTGGAAGTTTCAAATTTAAAATAGCCTAGTTACAAACTATTAGAATTGCTAATAGTAAGTCCTTGAGGTTTTAAATATTTATTGACTTGAAAAGTTGAAAAATATTAAATAATTGAAGTTTGAGAGACAAAGGCAAAAATATTGAAATTGCAAAAAGACATGTTATAGTATAAATTCACTAACAAAATTATTAGTCTAAAAATTTAAATAGTCAAGACAATACTTTGAGACATAGGTGCAAAATAAAGGGCAACTAGTGAAAGGGCTATAGTCAAGAAGGTGGCACAGCATGTGCAGGAATAAATTTTGCACCAATTTGCGCCAAGACCCTTTGTGTGTGCCATGCTTGTGTGCCAATGTGCACCAATACCCTTTGTATGCACAAGAATTTCCCCCTTAGGCTACCTTTCTGACTATGGTGAAAGGGCAACCAGTTTTTTTGGCAACAGTACAGATAATTTCATTTTGGCGACACTGCTAATAATTTTTTGCATTTTGTAATGTAATTTTCTAGAGATACCAGTCATGTAATTACACTTTTGGCTACTACCTGCTGGGAATACTAGTGTAGTCACAGGTTTTGCAAGTTGCTTCTTCGTCTTGTCGCCGAAATGACTTGTAGTAGCTGAAGTGATTAGCCAATTGAAGCACGCGTGACGCACAAGGACACCTTGACAAGGACAAGGTGTCCTTGGTGACGCATCCTAAAAATATCTTAGCTTAGCCCAACTGCCAAAGTTGCTCTCTTAATATCAAGGTTCAATTAATTGCAACACATCACAAACAATTTATTAATGTGAACGCGACAAACTTGTGATTTTATTGATTCGAATAAAGTGGAAAATGAAAATTACATGTTTATTTCAAGGATACCATAAGACTACAACAACACGTTACCGTGTTACGTGTGTGTGTGCACCTCGAGTCATTTCTGTATAATTTAAAAAATTAATAGTTTAAATTAAAGAATTAATTATTTTCGTAATTTAAACAAACAATGTTGTAATAGCTATCTCAATTCATCGTTATCAATTAGTGTAGTCGGGTAGAAATTAAGGTGATTAGTGGCAAAGACACTGCTACTGGACCCTCATTTCCATTTGAACGATCAAAAATCGTATGGAAATCGAATTCGAAATTTCCATACAAATCGGTCGTGCCTAGACCGGGCATTATTGTTGTTAGGGCCTACAGCACATGGCATGGTGTTATCCAAGGACACCTTAAGTAAAAGGACGGGACACTTCGTTTCCTTGGGTCCTTAGGTGTTATGTTAGCCTCATTCAAACACATTGCCTTGCGAAAAAGCCGAGCATTTTATATTTTATTTTAATAAAATATATTATAATATGATAATATATTATTGTATCAATAGCCAGAAGCCAACCAATTCTGCTGACAGTTCTAAATTCAATAGGATTATTTATAGAGATTGGACAAACAAAAATTTCTAG
This sequence comes from Macrostomum cliftonense, assembly GCA_950096795.1. NCBI lineage: Eukaryota > Metazoa > Platyhelminthes > Macrostomidae > Macrostomum > Macrostomum cliftonense. The sequence goes on from CATNEM010000139.1 coordinate 93,029, forward strand.
ACAATGTGTAAGGGACAGGTATGAGTAGGAAAAATGTTTGATTATGATTTTTGATTGTGACCAAACATGATCATGAAATTACATGAATTAAGAATATGATATATTTTCATTAAAAACTAATTTAGACTCATTGTGCATTAAAATTTTAAATATAATTTAGCAAATAATGAATAGAGGAATACTATAAATTTTTTTATCGTTATTGCATTCCTTATATATTTTTTATTACTAATTCCTTGAAAAAAAATATACTGACTATAAATTGCTCCCAATATTTAGAATTTTTCTTAGATTGTTTTTTAATGTTTTGTATCAATTAAGTCACAAAATTTCATGATTGGTTTTATTCATGGTTATGACTAAATTTAAGATTATAGCTTCATGCACAAATCTACTTTTCTACATAATCCCCCTCCAGGGTTAGACACTTCTCCATGCGGTGTTGCCATCTCTCCAGGCCATTTGTGTAAAAGGCAGGAGACTGTGCAGCAAGCTACTGTACAGTAGCCTTCTTGGCAGCCTCCTTGCTGTCATGTCAAACTCCCTTGATTGCCTCCTTCAGCTTTGGAAACAAAAAAAGTCTGAAGGAGCCAAACCGGGGTTGTACAGAGGATGTTGAAGTATTTCCCAACAGAAATCTTGCAGAGCCTCCTGGCACAGTCAAGAAGTATGGGTTGGTGCATTGTTGTGATGGAAGAGCACACCATGGTGCAGCTTGCCAGGTTGCTTTTTGGCCAGTTTGGTACGGAGCTTTCGCAAAAGTGACTCGTAGTAGATAGCATTGATGGTTTAACTGGCTTTCTAGGAAGTCAACCATTACAACTCCCTTAGCATCCCAGAACACAGTTGCCAAGACCTTTGCTGTTGATTGCTCGGCATGGAACTTCTTGGGACCTGCTAAACCACGTGGCAGCCACGTGGACTTTGGACTCAGGATCGTACTAATATATTGTGAGAGATACCCACTACCTCAGTTATCTCATCAATAGTCACATGGTAATCCTCATCAATCAGCTGCTGCACAGCCACCACATTGTCCTCTGTGCTCGATGTTGTTGGCCTGCCAGACTGCTGGGTATCTTCCACAGATTCTCGGCCTTCCTTAAAGGCTTGAATCCAGCAGTAAAGCGTTGGATCAGATGGTGCAGTATCACCATAGACCTTCTTGAAGGCCTCAATAATGTCAGCTGGCTTCTAGCCAAGTTTCACTAGAAACTTTGCATTGATGCAAGCTTCAATTTTTGAATTTTCCATGGCTGAAAGGGGTATACTATGTTTTGAGCTTCACCAAGCAGACATATTTCATTCTAGAGTGACCAAAATTCTAATAAATAAAGAAGAAATGACTATTTTTCAAATGAAACCAATTTCAATTCAATATACTATATATTTTAGGAATTACAACAGTATTATCATTACTTTTTGACTAAACCTCATAGAAATTATTTTTTATAGTTTTTATTTATAATCTATATCAAATTTGTTAAGGATCAGTATATTTAGAGTAAAAAACTAGGTAGTACCTTACAACCTTGCATTAACTTTATTAAAGTTAGTGCAAACTTATCTCACCAAAGTGGCACAAAAGCTAAAATGAAAAGCTAGATTTTCTTTGAATTAGCCAATTCTATAGAGAAATTGATCCTGTAAAATCAAATAAAACCCTTTGATTTGGATCAATAACAATTTTAGCCAATGCCAATTTTTTCCTAGGTTGATTTGGAGAATGTTAATTTGAGCAAAAAAGTAATGCTTAATTTCTTTAAAGTTAAGAATTTTATCTATCGAAGTATTTTTTCAAATACACTAAGTGCCAAAACAAATGGATACCCATTTTGAAAAGCAGCAGTGCAAAAAAATTTCAACCACATGATCACATGACTAACAAAGTACTCATAAATAACAAAGGAAAAGAGGGAGAAGGCAAAGGAGAAGTGAAAATCATCAGGGTCAGTCACCCTACCACTCACCCTATCCACTAAAACCCAGCACATACTTGAATTGAAGTTGATTGAATATTAATTGTATAGTAATTTATTTAAAAGATTGTTTTATCTTATGTTTACATGTAAGGATATTTTCAGCAAGTAAAAATTCAAGAATGTGCAGTATACTTGAGGACACGATAACAACTGAAGACTTGGATCGTTGTCTACAAAACTATGAGAAAGAGAGTGAGAATCCAAGTAGTCAGGAAGCGCTGGAAGCAGCTCAGTTTGCCTACGCCTGGGGCCTCACCAGAACGTGGCACAAGCCCGGTCTCAGACTCGCCTGCCAACTCTTGCAGGCGCTGTTTTTAAACGCCAAAGATGAAACCGCCAGACGTGACTACCTGTACTATGTTGCTATTGCTAAAGTGAGCTTGTCTCATTGTTTGCTGGCTTTCATTTCTACTCTTCCCCTCCCCCTTTCTGTGTCTACTCTAATATTCTTGCATCCTTTCCCCTCTACCTCATCTGTATCTGCTCCTCCCCTCTTCGCCTTTTATGTGTCTACTCTTCCCCTCCCCCTTTCTGTATCTACTCTTCCCCTCTCCCCTTTCTGTGTCTACTCCTCCTCTTCTCCCCTTTCTGTGTCTACTCTTCCCCCTCTCCCCTTTCTGTGTCTACTCTTCCCCCTCTCCCCTTTCTGTGTCTACTCCTCCTCTTCTCCCCTTTCTGTGTCTACTCCTCCTCTTCTCCCCTTTCTGTGTCTACTCCTCCTCTTCTCCCCTTTCTGTGTCTACTCCTCCTCTTCTCCCCTTTCTGTGTCTACTCTTCCCCTTCTCCCCTTTCTGTGTCTACTCTTCCCCTTCTCCCATTTCTGTGTCTACTCTTCCCCTTCTCCCATTTCTGTGTCTACTCTTCCCCTTCTCCCCTTTCTGTGTCTACTCTTCCCCTTCTCCCCTTTCTGTGTCTACTCTTCCCCTTCTCCCATTTCTGTGTCTACTCTTCCCCTTCTCCCCTTTCTGTGTCTACTCTCCCCCCTCTCCCCTTTCTGTGTCTACTCCTCCTCTTCTCCCCTTTCTGTGTCTACTCCTCCTCTTCTCCCCTTTCTGTGTCTACTCCTCCTCTTCTCCCCTTTCTGTGTCTACTCTTCCCCCTCTCCCCTTTCTGTGTCTACTCTTCCTCTTCTCCCCTTTCTGTGTCTACTCTTCCTCTTCTCCCATTTCTGTGTCTACTCTTCCCCTTCTCCCATTTCTGCGTCTACTCTTCCCCTTCTCCCCTTTCTGTGTCTACTCTTCCCCTTCTCCCCTTTCTGTGTCTACTCTTCCCCTTCTCCCCTTTCTGTGTCTACTCTTCTCCTTCTCCCATTTCTGTGTCTACTCTTCCCCTTCTACCCTTTCCGTGTCTACTCTTCCCCTTCTCCCATTTCTGTGTCTACTCTTCCCCTTCTCCCATTTCTGTGTCTACTCTTCCCCTTCTCCCATTTCTGTGTCTACTCTTCCCCTTCTCCCCTTTCTGTGTCTACTCTTCCCCTTCTCCCCTTTCTGTGTCTACTCTTCCCCTTCTCCCATTTCTGTGTCTACTCTTCCCCTTCTACCCTTTCCGTGTCTACTCTTCCCCTTCTCCCATTTCTGTGTCTACTCTTCCCCTTCTACCCTTTCCGTGTCTACTCTTGCCTAATTCTTAATCTGCACCTGCAGGTGAAACTGGCCGAATACGAGGACGCATTCGAATACATTGACGGCATATTAAAAGTCGAGCCAAACAATCACCAGGCTCGCCAGCTTCGCTCAGAAGCTGAAAAACAACGTCGACGAGATGGCGCCGTTGGCGCCGCTATATTGGGCGGCGCGGCGGCCGCTGTTGGCATCGGAGCGGCGGTGGGGGCGGCCATCGGCATCATGAAACTCGCCAAGCGTTAGTTACATACATAAAGGCGCTGTGCTCTGATGTTGATTTTTCAAGTGAAGTTTAAAGTTTAAAATTTCTGATTATAATTCATTTTGTTTTAACCAGTTACTATGGCGAGAGTTTTTTTTCATTTTTCAACTCGCTACAAGCCTCTATTATCCAGTTAATTATTACTAAACTAAGCATTGCTAAGGTGATCGAGTTTTTTGCTAGTCTTGTGGTTTCCCCTCTTGCTGGTCTTTGAATCGATTCAGTAATAATATATATATTATTTTTGTGTGTAAATAAAGTTCTGACTTATTCATCAATGCAAGTCGTTACGAAACTTGTTTTTACGCGTGGTTATTTAAAATAAATATCTAAATTTTGTTTCACTTGCTGCATAAAAAAGTGCAAGTTTACAATTCGCTTGTCACGTGACACGATTAATTTACAATAAGGAGTTTCCTCATAATTATCTAATGGGAAAGTTGATGTTCACTTAATCACCCTCTGAGAAAGTCCATGTTCACAAAGTCACCCAATGGGAAAGTGGGTGTTAACATCACTTACAGTGTACGAGTAGTAAGCGCTAAAATAAATCATCTAAAAGATAATAAATGCTAACATAAATACTATAATATCTAGTCTAAAGATATTCTCGCATTATCTTATTCAATATTTACGGAGTTTAAGAATATTTTTATTTTAAATCGCTATTAAAATTTCCAGCCGTTTTTGAAATTGTCTTCTAAAAGCAAGCAGCGCCAGTCGCAGCAATGAGCAAAAAAGCGGAAGCTAACACGCCCAAAGCGATCAGCAATCGCATCAAAGCCAAGGGCCTGCAGAAGCTGCGCTGGTACTGCGAGATGTGTCAGAAACAGTGCCGCGACGAGAACGGTTTTAAATGTCACACAATGTCCGAATCGCACCAGCGTCAGCTGCTTTTGTTCGCCGAGACGCCTGAAAAGTACATCGAACAATATAGTAAGGAATTTCTCAAAGGTTATACAGACCTGCTTAGGCGTCAATTCGGGTGCAAACGAGTATTGGCTAACACTGTCTATCAGGAGTACATCAAGGATAGGAATCATGTACACATGAACGCTACAAAGTAAGTTATACCCAAGTATTTATCTTCTAATCGCTAAAATCAGCTCTATTTGTTATTGATCTTTTACTTGTTTATCCTTATTCCGCTGTCTACCCATCTCACTCTGTTATACCCACCCACCTCACTCCGCCTTGTGCACTCACCTCACTCCGTTTTGTACATCCACCTCACTCCACCTTGCTCATCCACCTCACTCCGCCTTGTACACCCACCTCACTCCGTCTTGCACATCCACCTCACTCCGCCTTGCACATCCACCACCCACCCCACTCCACCATGCCTATCCTCGTCTCTCCGCTGTATGCTCTTTGCAATTGTGGCATCCAACTCCTTTCAGATGGCACACCCTAACCGGCCTGGTGCAATGGCTCGGTCGCCAGGGCATCTGCAAAGTAGACGAAACGGAGCGTGGCTGGTACGTTCAGTATCTTGAGCGCGATCCCGAACAAGAGCGCCGGCAGCGAGGCAAAGAGCGCCTTGAACTGACCGACGCCGAGATGCAGCAGCGACAGATTGACCGTCAAATTGAATGGGGCCGAATCCGGGCTGCCGAGGCCGGCGACGACCCCGACGGAGAAGCATCCAACAGCGGACCTACCGAACTGCTGCGACCCGACGCAGACGGTGATGGCGAAGCTCAGCCGCAGCCAATTAAACTCAATCTGGCTTTGAAACGGCCGGCTCCGACGCTGCCGTCTCAGCAACAAAAATTGGCGACTGGCAGCGCAGTTGCCGCTCCGCCTCTAACGGCCGAGGTTGCTGGGAATGCGCTGGCTAGGTGAGCGTGTTAGCAGACCTCTGTACATTGAAATGAGCTGGGTGTGTACGTAAAGATATGAGCTTATGTACATGGCAGTGTGAGAAATAAGTCACGTGGCTTGTGTACGTTGGGGAGGAGGCGCGTGTACATGAGGGTGAGTAGCGTGTAGCATATGTAAGTAAAAGGCAAAGGGGTGTGTCGACATCAGGGATGAGAGAATTGTGTACACGGGAATAAGACGAATATGTACATGGAAATGATTAGCATGTGGCATGGGAATGAGAGCAATATGTACATGAAAATAAGAGGAATATTTACATGGAGATGAGAGGAACATGTGCATGGAGATGAGAGGAATATGTACATAGGGATGTATACATGAGGAACATGTACATAGGGATATGTACATGAGGAATATGGACATGGTGATATGTACATGGGAATCAGAAGGATATGACATAGGAATGAGAGCAATATGTACATGGAAATGAAAGGCATGTGTGCATCGGGTATGGTGCGTATTTCAACCCGGGTTACAAGTTTCGTTGTACACAAAGGTAAGGGGTGTCTGCATTGAGTTAATAGGCGTGTCTTCATGAGTAAGTTGCGAGTATATGGACATGTGCATGAAGCGGGAGCGTTGGAAAATTTTACTGCAAAGCCTGTGTAGCGTACTTAAAGTGCGCATGGTGCGAACATCGGGACGAAGATCGTGATCATTTTCTGCTCTCTTCTAAACACCTATGCAGAGCCGAGGAAGAAGCGAAGCAGCGCAAAAAGCTGGAACAGCAGAAACAGCAGGAAAAAGAGAAGCAACAGCAGAAAAAGCCGCGCTCAGCTGTTGAAGAGCTGCGCGAAGAGCTGGAACGCGAGAAGTGCCTAGCCAGCTCTGGGCGCAGCTGGCCTTCAGCCGGCCTGGTGGTTCGCGTCATCGACCCGAGCCGGCCCGACTGGCACCGACGGAAGGCGATTGTCGAATCGGCCACCCAGCGCGGCGCTCGCATTCGTTTCCTTGACGACGACGAGCCCGAAGAGAAACGGCGCAGCTTCGAGGTGGCCGAATCCCGTCTAGAAACTGTGCTGCCCGCGCTTGGCGGCCGGGTTCGCATCGTTCTCGGCTCGTTAAAAGGTCGCCTAGCAACTCTGCTGTCGTTGCAGGAAGCCGATTACGCTTGCACGGTGCAATTGGAGGACGGGCCGCACTCTGGCAAAACTGTGTCCGGTTTGCTGTACGAGCACGTGTGCAAGCTGGCCGTGTAGCTGCTGCTCTCTGTGCCTATTTTTGTAAATGTCACGTGACTTGTCTAGATAAAACAGCGTGTTCGTTTGTCACGTGACTTGTCTAGATAAAACAGCGTGTTCGTTTGTCACGTGACTTGTCTAGATAAAAAACCGTGTACGTTTGTCACGTGGCTTGTCTAGCTAAAACAACGTGTTCGTTTGTCACGTGACTTGTCTAGCTAAAACAGTGCGTTAGTTTGTCACGTGACTTGTCTAGCTAAAACAGTGTGTTGGTTTGTCACGTGACTTGTCTTGATAAAAAGCGTGTACGTTTGTCACGTGACTTGTCTAGATAAAACAGCGTGTTCGTTTGTCACGTGACTTGGTTAGCTAAAACAGCGTGTTTGTCACGTGACTTGTCTAGCTAAAACAACGTGTATGTTTGTCACGTGACTTGTTTAGCTAAAACAGTTTGTTAATGACTACCGTTTGCATCATTAAACCTAGCGCTTTTTGACTTGTACAAATTTATTAGTATTACTTTTATGACTTCACTAAAGTCTTATGCATGATCGATGCACGTATCTAGCAAATCAAGTTGTTCCATTTTCTTATAAATATATTTTACGCTTATCCTTGAAGCTTGTAACCGCTTGTCTTACGTGCGATTAAGTAAAAATGATATATTATTTTAAGTATTTTTAATTTCAAGTATAATTAATTAAAATATGTCAAAGCTAGATCGATATTGGTTTAGTAACTGTAGTTTTATTCAGTTTTCATGTGTTCAAAGCTATTATGAGCTACAATAATATCATAAAGTAAGCCAGAATGCCCGTCACACACAGCAAGCAGAGTCTGACGAAATACAAAATAGTTAGCATTCGATTGATAGGTCCGAATCGGCCAGCCTCGGATCCCGAGCAGCAGTTGCGTAAACGCAGCTAGTAACTCAGCCTTCATCAGCTCCTCTGTCACCATCCTTGCTTTATTCATATTTGAATTCTGACACTGACACACTTTTGAAGAGCGTTTTGAAGTGCACGTTCGGTCGTCCATTGCAAAGTCTGCGGAACGAGTTCTGCTGCCCAGTGAAAGGTCATTCGGATTGGCTCAGAATTGGGCATTCTTGCTCTATCAAACAGTTTCAATAGGATATGTGTTGCAATTGTAGGTGAGAATCCGAGCATCGGACATTGCTGCGAACCTGCTACTCTTCAGCTGGTCGTAGCAGAGCCTCCAATGCAGTGCGCATAAGGCTGTTCACTTGTGGCTGCTTGTTGAACGTATTGCAAATCAGGCACAGAAGCAAGGCCAGGAGAGATTACGGATAAAATAAAAATCGATAAAATAAAAATCGACTGCCCAACAGATGATCGATGTAGTACGTGAAACTAGCAAACTACCGTCAAACTAGCGCCTGTTGTCCAGCATAACTGCAGCTACCTGTAGAATTTAGCCGCCTAGCTGACACAAAACTCCCAACTCGAATAGGTGAACTGCGTGATGTGTAACTTCTGTTTGAAAATAGCTCTTGTACATTAAATCCGTTAGTCGCCGCATAAAGTTCTTGACTAAGAAGACGCTGCATCCTAACCAATTATTTTGTCGACATCTTTACATTCTTCAGCCACCTGTTTGACCATCTCTGTCATGCCATCATCGGTACAGCACCATCGACTGTTCGTTTCATCGTCGTTTAATAACTATCTTTGCAATATCCAAACACTAACTTATAAAATTCCAGTATAGTAAAGCTGTAGCAAGTTTTTGCTAGAAAGCTACGACGCTTTCGATAATATTATGTGCGCAACATTGTGCGCAACATTATAGGGCGAGTCTGCTTAACGATGACAGCTCCTTGTGCTCCAGTTGGATGCATTGATGCTCCAACGTCGAGTTTCATGGTCTTTGTTCGCAGGCTTTGTTTTTGCATAACAATGCGAGCTTCGTCTTAAGACAGGCAACGTTTTTTATTAATGCTCGAGTTCAGAATCGCTTGCATAGCTATTAGCTTCTTAATCGCTTGTTGTGAGTTTGGTACTGTCTCAATGTTATAGTTTCCGTGCTTCTCTTCTTCATTCTTTTAATATTTTCCCCATGTAAAAGTTCGGCAGAAACGCATCCTCCTTGAAGCGAATCTCCAACGCATTGACGCAGTGGCTGCTTCTGTCTCTGGCAGCTTCTCCCTGTGGCTGCTTCTCCCTGTGGCTGCTTCTCCCTGTGGCTGCTTCTGTCTGTGGCTGCTTCTTATGTGACTGAATTTTGCATAGTATATTTCACTACTTTTCTTTTTCTTTTCTCAACCTAAAAATCAATTGCGAAAAACAGACGTTAAATGAAGCAAAAATAATCTTTTCACTTAAATCGAGCGTAGAATCAAAAGTTTTACATTAACCATAAGCACGTAATGTACGAGCTACTTAGAAAGACGCAGCATCGAAGCTCTTAAAATTAAGCACGCTTACTGTCATCCTAATTAAAGTGCATTTATATTTATTGCTTCATTTGGTCAACCTGACCTCGAGCTACTACATAAACTTCTCGGGCTGCAGAGCTCTTTCTGCGCATTCACCCAATCTGTTTACCGTATGCCTAATTGCCACTATAGTCGTTGGCTTAAATTTGTGTCTTTGCTGTCAATTCAACAAGCATATTTTTCTATCTTACTCTCTTACCGAGGGGCTAAAAGTAAGCAGAGCACCAATTATTGCTGGTCCGTGCTCGCAAAGCAACTCAAGCATTCGAGAGCGGGTCACCCCTACTTATAGCATACAATGAGCGAGAGCCAAAAAGATGCTAGATAAAAAAGCTGATGCTATCATTTTATTTGTGGTTTCAGCGCACGACTCATTATAAAAAGACTGTTTGAATAGCCAATGCTTTGAGCCTCGCTTTCAAGTTTTTTAAATTAAAAGCTCAAGTTATTTCTACAGTAAGAATCAACTAAATTTGGTCGCATGGCATAACTTATTGATCACATTTGAATCATTTTCAACGCCGCGATCATCATGAGCTCTACCGATAACAATCTTGACGAAGCAGCAAGCCATCGGCGGCAGCAGCAGCAGCAGCAGCAGCCGGCTGCACTGCTGGACGGCACGTCTGCTCAGGCGGCTGCAGTTGACGATGTTTTCGTTTTTTCACCTCACGAGTGGCATGCAAATGGATTATCGAGTGAGTGACTTTATTTTGCCTTAGCGAGTTTCTCGATCGCAGCAGCGATCCTCCTGGACTAAGTGTTTGGAAACGAACAGCGTATTATGCGCACTCTCATACTATATGCATACTATCTTAATATTACATGTATATATAGTAGCCTTAAACAGACGTCCATGTACAATACATGTATGTGCTGCAGGAGAGGTAATGTTAGTGTATAAATGTTGTGTATAAATAGGCCTTGCTGATTGTTCCCACGCTATACCTAGGATTTTTGGCGAGCTGGCGAAGTTGCTGTGTACACCTGCCTGCGGCTGTCAGCTGTCCAATGATTCAGAGGTGCATAAGTTTATACATGTAATCTTTCTCTACTCGTGTTTGGTGCAGGGATCCGATACCGTACATTACATGTATTCTTCAAACACAGTGAGTGGACAGAAAGATTTACCGATCAAATTTACCGATGATACCGCAAATATTTCGTTGATCGTTGCTATTAAAAAAAGATAGGGAAAATGGGAGTGGGGGCAGCACGCGAATTATTAAGGCAACTGTCATGACTTGAATGAAAACAGGGGGTTTTGATTAAAATTCCACAGCACTGTTATTTCATAGAATAAAAAATCATTTTGGTTTGTCTAAAAGTCATGTAAGCACATCATCAAGATGTGCAGAATTCTTGCAGATGTATTATTATTGACAAGGTATTGCACTTGAAACACTAATGAATTTTATCTCTAAAAATATAATTCTAATCAAATAACAAAGTGTAAAACATTGTTTTATTGATGATAGGGTCATCCAATAGTTTTGTTTGTTTAAATTTGTCTTTTTTTCGTGCGAGTCATTTTTGTTTTTAAAATAGCTGTTTGCAAGGAATTTATTTTTGTGACGAAAAGTTACAGTATTTGTCTTGTGCAATATCAGCATCTACACCTAGTCCTAGACTGTATTAAATATAGATGGATGCATCCACAACTAGTCAGGAGAATGTGGCTAAACAGCTAGATGATAGTGCAACTAGTCAAGGAATTAGTAAGTATATCATGTTTTTATAATGATAGCACTATGGCTAAATGAGTTACGTGTTTTAAGCTAAGTAATTAGGCCTAGCGAATTTCTTAGCGAGCAAGTATATTTTTTGCCCATGTAATCTAAGGCTTACCATCATAAAGTCTTTATTTTTAATCTTATTGATAAAATATTGCATATTTTAATTACAGAGTACTTATAGGCATGGCGGCCGTGTCAATAATGTGGCAGCTTAAAGACACGGCGGCCAAGTCTATAATGTGACAGCTTAAAGATATGGTGGCCATTTTGATAATGTAGTCAGCTCAAAGACATGGTGGCCATGTCTAATGTGATGTTGGAGCTTATTAACATGGACTATTTAGAGACATGGCCGCCATATCTATAAGCTCCAATATTATAGACATGGCGGCTGTGTCTGTAAGTATGGTCTTGGTCAGAACTTGCAGACATGGCTGCTGTGTCTATAAGCTTTTGCATTATAGGCATGGCCGCCATGTCTCTTAGTGTGGCATTTTAATTAATACAGGTCTAAATAAAACAGCAAGGAACAAAACAAAATTTTCATGGCTTAAATAAACTGGCTAACTTTTAGGCACACTTGTTCTAAACACAGTCAAAGCATTTTTATTTTGTGGCTCTCTTTTGTCAATACTAAATTTTACTTAAGGTTTTATAACAAAGAAATTGTAATTTTAAGTATACTTTAAATTTCATAAATTCATATTTTTCAGAGTTCAACTTTGGTAAAGATACTTGATTAAATTTGTTTGGCTACAATTTAATTGTAATGACTAAGATTTATGTGGATTAGCTACATAAAATAAGTTTATTCACAAATAGAAAATGTTCATAATACTTATTTTGTAATTAGTAAGTATTATTAACTTTGATCACTTAGTCTTTAATGATAAAAATTAAATTAGTGATTTTTGTATGGTTCACAATTTTTTGGAATTTAATGATTTAGCTTTATAATTAAAAGAAAATTAAATTAATTTTTAGAAAAGTTTGATTCTGATTTGCTTTTTATAAATGCTTTACTATTTAAGAATTAAAAATTTAAATATAACTATTATTAAATTTCACAATCTTTTTTTCTAGAAAGATTTAAATTCATTTATATTATAATATTAGTATAGTTTCTGATTGGCTTATAGAACAATCAATGAAAAATTTTCATACTCATGAGTTTGAAGTAATTTTTTAAATATGATTCACTTTCCACAATGATAAAAACTGAATCTTTATTTAATTAAATATTCCATTTTATATTGTTATAAATTTAACTTTGGTTTCATTTCTTCTAATGATCTTGTTTATCCCATGATTATTCATCTGTTAATTAATTATACCATTGGTTTATATAAGCCAATTTGTATTGATTGATTAATTGTAATTGATCTTAATTGTAATCTTTTTACTCTTGATTGTATGTTTCATCTTTTCCTTTTGAATAAATGAAAATGATTTCTTTTTAAATGGAATCTCTTATTTGCCAAACAAAATATAATTTACCTGTTGTCAGTTTACCAAATTAATAGTGCTACCAGAACCAATTGCAGAGATCCTCTAAACTACTACCCTTCTCTTTCACTAATTAGTTGATACAAATCAAAGTCCGTAGCAGTACCAATCATAACTAATCATAATCACTTATTAGCCTTAGAACTAATTGCATTTGCCAACAAATCTAGTGTTATTCATACCCCAACACCAACCAGACGGTCTGCTAAGCCAAGAAAATAGCGAATTGCGCGATCGCGTTGGCGACTTGGAACAGCGCGTGCAATCGCAGGCGGACGAGCTGGTTTGCCTCCGGTCGGCCCTGTCTGACTGTCTGCGCCGCCTGGCCTCCCTTGAGACAAGCAAAGGTGGGTTGTTAGCCGGATTGCCGCCTAATTATCGGCACCAAACAGCGGCGCCCGTTATCTGCTGCTCGCCGGGTTCTAATAATAGCGATAATTTGTTAGGTGAGTTGGCCGGGTTTTTGTTTTTTTTATGGCTTAATTGACCTCTTTTATGTTCATTTTTATTGATCTTATCTAATAATATTCAACCATTATCCATTTAATACCGTTTCAGGGTTAAACACTTATAGGTTCATAAATACGTTCGTAAATCTAAGCAAAAAATACCCCCTGCTTGTTGTACTTTTGCATAAAAAAACTTATTGGCTAAATGTTGTTAAAATTGTTGATTTTATTCATTTTGCATTTAGCTGGCGCACGAATTGCGCTTTTCTTGTTGTTGTTTTGTGTGGTTGGCCTTGATTGAAATTTACCTGCACCTGATTAGCTTCTTTAGCCGGCATGATTAATTTTGTTAAAATTAGCTTGAAAAGAAAACCCGGAAATTTAGCTACATTATTCAACTTTGAGTCTCGCATAATTCATTGTAGCGAATTTAAGTTTTTTTGTAAAGAGAATACCGGGCGTTTTTTGGTTGCTGGGTCGATCCTTGTGGCAAGAGACTGATTCTGCAGGTGATTCACTGTAGTCAGTAGCATGCTTGCCTTCCTTTGTTGTTGCTCAGCTTTATTTATTAATTTTTTCTTGAAGTTTTTTTGTTATGGCCTTTTGGAATTAAATTTTGCCCTTTTGACCAGCACTATCTTACTTTAAATTATAATATGGTAATAAATTTATACCTAGCTTTTGATCTGTGGCAGCGCCTCACTAAAAATCACCAGCAGTGCTGCAGGACCCTCCATCATCTGAAGGATCGGAGGGAATTAGGGGCGCCTCGCTGAAGGATTGGAGGGGATTAGGGGCGTCCCGCTGAAAGATTAGGGGATTAATTCCAACAGAATGATGAGACTTGGGCGAATTAATGGGGCGCTATGCTCTCATAACTTTTCTGTCTGTTTTTACTCATGCAGCTCTGCACAGCTCGTCGTCGCCCAAGTCAGCGGGCGGAGCCGCCTCCAGCGCCGGTGGCAAGCATTCAACAGGCGGCGCCGCCACCCCCGGCCGTAAGCCTCAGTCGGCTCCGATGATTCGAAAGCCGACCAGGTCCGATCAGCCGTCGCAATCCTCGGCGTTGTCCTCGCCATCGGCCGCCGGTCGCAAGTCGAGCAGCGGCGCTCATTCGACCGGACTGGGACCAACTTCGCCGCGTCCGGGAGGTGGCGGCGGCGGCGGCGGCCGCGGCTCGTCTGTGCGCGGTTCCGCCGAGCAGTCGCAGCTCGCCGCTTCTCACGGCTCGAGGTAATTTTTTAATCCAATCCTTTTTATTTAGTTTTGCTGATTAGTCTACTGTAAGTAGCAATAAAATTATTTATTTTCTTTTCAAACGGAAATTATAAATAGAGCAAAAAATGCCTTATGTGCTGCTGAAAACTCAAATTCATGGGTTTGAATATTATCCATTTTTCACATTGTAAATGACCCCTGATAATAAATTTCTCTTCATTGTCTCCAGTCTCCAAAAATTGGCCAATAGATTAAGAGCCAATTCGTTACTATGCCTACCAACGGTAGGTGGCAATGCTGGCCGATCAGTTGCTAGGCCCATTGCCAAGAATCGGTGGGTGTTTTGTTTAATTTAATTTAGACAGCACAAAATTAAAAGCAGATTATTGGAAAAATTGCTTTTAGTAATTGGCTTTACGTAATTGCCTACGACAGACAGTTGAATGCATAGCAAGCGAATAATTTATAGTTATGCTTTATGATTTTAGTAGTATTTGTTAATGATTAAAACAAAGCGGAAATTATAGCTTAATAATTTAATCTTTATCAGTAAATTTGGCTTAAAATCTTTTGTATAATTTTTTTATTTACCATTTTCATTCTTTTTAGTGTTAAGGAGTCCGTTTGGTCGAAAGGTGAGTAAAATTCTCAATTTAATCTCTTTAATTGTTTGTATAATTTTTAATTTGATGTGTCTGCGTGACAGGCGTGCTTATAGTACGTGACGAAGGCTAAGAAATGCTAGTAATATCTCCTGTAAGTCACATTAGGCGATGATAAAAGTACGCCTATAAATAATAAGGGTACAGTAATGGATGAGTGAATCACGCTTATAAATGCTTTAAGTACAAACCTAGTGAATTAAGTACACTTAAAAGTGCTTAAAATACATTTAGCGATAATAAAAGTACACTTACTAATACTTTAAGTACAGTAATCGATAGTAAAAGTACACATAAAAAACAATTAAAATTACACAGTAATTGAATATTAAAGTACGTCTAAAAATTCGTAAAGTACACAGTAATAGATTATAAAAGTACACTTAAAAGTTCTTGAAGTACAAAATAATGGATATTAAAAGTACGCTTAAAATACTTAAAGTACAGAAATTGATGTTAAAAGTACACGTAGGTATACTTAAATTACAGAAAGCAACTGTCTGTTGGTGGAAAGTTTTGTTAGACAGTTCGTAGAATCGATCATTAAAGTACAAAAATGAAATTTTTTATGCACCTAACTACCTCAGAGGACGGCGTTATTCGCATGCACCTGCGCGGCCGGCCAATCAATCTGTACGCGCCGTCCGACCTAGTCGAACAGCTGCGCGAAGTTCAACAAGTTGAACCGGCCGAGCCGCCAACCGAACGGCTCAAACTGGAGTGGGCCTACGGCTATCGCGGCCGCGACTGTCGATCAAATTTGTACTTTCTACCAACCGGCGAGATGGTCTACTTTATAGCTAGCGTTGTAGTGTTGCACAACGTCGAAGAGGGCATGCAGCGTCACTACACTGGTCACAACGACGACGTCAAATGCATCGCCGTGCATCCGGACAAGATCACCATAGCAACCGGACAGGTCGCCGGGCACGACAAGGCTCAGGGCAAGGTAAACTATAGAGAGAAAAAAATTATCGAATGATTTATATCAATAGTCTACATGTAGTAGAAATGCGAGTATTTTCTTAATTTTTTATTTCAATCATGAAATGGCCATTTTTCCAACCTGAGAAACGCGTTTACGTAGGAATTCGTTTTCCTTAAGATAAACGATTATAATAAGTAACTCTGCAACTAATTTCACCCAGAGTGAGAAAAAAACAGTTTGAGACAAAGTTTCAACGCACTGAGCATCTCTTACCAATCCTTGGTTTCCCGCATAGTAATACAGGCTTGCTTTATACTGACTTGTTACCATAAGTAGTGTCATACGCCTTTGATGTGTAAAGTTGAGACGGATTTTTAGGCGCCGAAATTGGATCTATTTGGCCTTTTATTATTTACTTAACAGCCCCACGTTCGGGTGTGGAACAGTGTCGACCTGAACACTCTGCACGTGCTCGGCCTTGGCGACTTCGAGCGCGCCGTCTGCTGCCTGGCCTTCAGCCGTGCCGACGGCGGCAATTTTCTCTGCGCCGTTGACGAATCTAACGAGCACATGATCTCGGTGTGGGACTGGCGCAAGCCGCACAAACTAGCCGAGACCAAGGCCTCGGGCGATCCCGTGCTAGCCTGCGAGTACCACCCGTTGGATAATAGTAGTATAGTGACTTGCGGAAAAAATCAGCTCACATTTTGGACTATTGAGGGCGGCCAACTGTCTAAGAAGAATGGCGTGTTCGAGGTAAGAAAATTGGAAAGTTTCTTAGCTTATGTAAACAACAACCAATAGGTATATTCCATCACAATGACATTGTCAGCAGCCAATAGAAAGTGTCGTAGCTTAATCTAACAGTAATACAGTCGATTGGAGCTGTTTCAGCTCAAGGTCATTATAAATTATATTGTCTCAATTTCATACTTAAAGCAGCCAATAGGGTATGTTCTAGCTCAAGGTCACTGTCAGCAGCCAATCAAATGTGTTGCAGCTTTAATTTTTACTTAAGGCAGCCAATTAGAGCTGTTCCAGCTCAAGGTCATTGTCAGCAGCCAATAGAAGGTGTGGTAGCTCAATTTTTCACCAAAGGCAGCCAATAGGGTGTGTTCCAGCTCAAGGTCATTGTCAGCAGCCAATAGAAACAGTTTTTAGCTTAAGTTCTATCGTAGCCAATTAGAGCTGTATTAGGCTCAAGGCACAAGGACGCCCTAATAAAAATGTTCTTATCCAAATAATATCATTAGTCAATAGGAACGGGTTTATTTAATGTTACATCATACCAACTATTTTATTCGCAGAAATACGAAAAGCCGAAGTTCGTCCTATGCCTGACGTTCGCTCAGAATGGCGACTTAATCACTGGCGATTCCAACGGTAACATCCTGGTGTGGGCTCGCGGCGGCAATAAGATTAGCCAAGCCGTCACTGGCGCTCACGAGGGCGGCATCTTCAGCCTGTGCGTGCTGAAAGACGACAATCTCGTGTCTGGCGGCAAAGATCGCCGTCTGGTGCAGTGGGACGCAACGTACAGCCGCACTGGCGCCGAGGCCGTCATACCGGAACAATTCGGTCCGATTCGAACTCTGTCGCAGGGGCCTGGCAATGTTGTGCTGGTTGGCACCACGCGAAACTGCATTCTGCAGGTCTGGCGCTGATTTTGAAATCATTTTTATTTGTGAATAGTGATGATTGTGAATGATATTGTTTGTGAATGATGCTGTTTGTGAATAATGCTGTTTGTGAATGATGCTGTTTGTGAATGATGCCATTTGCGAATGATGCTGTTTGTTAATTAACGATTTTGTGAATGATGTTGGTTGTGAATTTATGATTTTGTGAATGTTGCCGTTTGTGAATTTATGACGCCTGTGAATGATTGCTTGTGAATGATTGCTTGTGAATGATTGCTTGTGAATGATTGCTTGTGAATGATGCTGTTTGTGAATGACGCTGTTTGTGAATGATGCTGTTTGTGAATGACGCTGTTTGTGAATGATGCTGTTTGTGAATGACGCTGTTTGTGAATGATGCTGTTTGTGTAATTTTGATGTTTGTGAATGATGCTGTTTGTGAAATTTTTATGTTTGTGAATGATGCTGTTTGTGAATGACGCTGTTTGTGAATGATGCTGTTTGTGAATGACGCTGTTTGTGAATGATGCTGTTTGTGAATGACGCTGTTTGTGAGTGATGCTGTTTGTGAATGACGCTGTTTGTGAATGATGCTGTTTGTGAAATTTTGATGTTTGTGAATGATGCTGTTTGTGAAATTATGATGCTTGTGAATGATGCTGTTTGTGAAATTTTGATGTTTGTGAATGATGCTGTTTGTGAAATTTTGATGTTTGTGAATGATGCTGTTTGTGAAATTTTGATGTTTGTGAATGATGCTGTTTGTGAAATTTTGATGTTTGTGAATGATGCTGTTTGTGTAATTTTGATGTTTGTGAATGATGCTGTTTGTGAATGACGCTGTTTGTGAATGATGCTGTTTGTGAATGACGCTGTTTGTGAGTGATGCTGTTTGTGAATGACGCTGTTTGTGAATGATGCTGTTTGTGAAATTTTGATGTTTGTGAATGATGCTGTTTGTGAAATTATGATGCTTGTGAATGATGCTGTTTGTGAAATTTTGATGTTTGTGAATGATGCTGTTTGTGAAATTTTGATGTTTGTGAATGATGCTGTTTGTGAAATTTTGATGTTTGTGAATGATGCTGTTTGTGAAATTTTGATGTTTGTGAATGATGCTGTTTGTGAAATTTTGATGTTTGTGAATGATGCTGTTTATGAATCATACTGTTTGAATTTATGATGTTTGTGACTAATGCTGTTTGTGAATGATTTTGTCAACGGTTCTCTCTGTGAATAATATTGTTTCGAAATTGTGGTTTGTAATCGATAATCCCCGCCCCTTGGCAACACCCGCAGGGCTCATTCAATCTGGACTTCTCCCCCATAGTGGAGGGCCACGTGGAAGAGCTGTGGGGCCTGGCTAGCCACCCCAGCCAGCTACAGTTCGCCACCTGCGCCTACGACAAATGGATTTACCTGTGGGACGCCCTCACCCACCAGGTGGTGTGGAGCAAAGAGCTCAACGATCCGGCCCACTGCGTCTGCTTTCATCCCAGCGGCGAGACTCTCGCCGTAGGCTGCCAGACCGGGCGCTGGTACGTGTTGGACACGCAGAGACGGGAAATTGTGGCCGTTCACACTGACGGCAACGAGCAGATCGAGTGCATGGAGTTTTCGCCGGGTGAGTTGCCGATTGTCCGATTCTCATATTTCCCATTCTCATATTAGATTCTCAATTCTCATACCGGATGCCCCAATTATCATATCGGCTGCCCCGATTCTCATATCAGTTGTCTCAATTCTCATATCGGCTGTCTCAATTCTCATATCAGATGCCCCAATTCTCATATCGGCCGTCTCAACTATCATATCGGCTGTCTCAATTATCATATCGGCTGTCTTAATTCTCATATCGGCTGTCTTAATTCTCATATCGGCTGTCTCAGTTCTCATATCGGCTGTCTCAATTCTCATATCGGCCGTCTCAACTATCATATCGGCTGTCTCAATTATCATATCGGCTGTCTTAATTCTCATATCGGCTGTCTTAATTCTCATATCGGCTGTCTCAGTTCTCATATCAGATGCCCCAATTCTCATATCGGATGCCCAAATTCTCATATCGGTTTTCGCAATTCTCATATCGGCTGTCTCAATTCTCATATCGGCTGTCTCAATTCTCATATCAGATGCCCCAATTCTCATATCGGCTGTCTCAATTCTCATATTGGCTGTCTTAATTCTCATATCGGCTGTCTCAATTCTCATATCGGCTGTCTCAATTCTCATATCGGCTGTCTCAATTCTCATATCAGATGCCCCAATTCTCATATCGGCCGTCTCAACTATCATATCGGCTGTCTCAATTATCATATCGGCTGTCTTAATTCTCATATCGGCTGTCTTAATTCTCATATCGGCTGTCTCAGTTCTCATATCGGCTGTCTCAGTTCTCATATCGGCTGTCTTAATTCTCATATCGGCCGTCTCAACTATCATATCGGCTGTCTCAATTATCATATCGGCTGTCTTAATTCTCATATCGGCTGTCTTAATTCTCATATCGGCTGTCTCAGTTCTCATATCGGCTGTCTCAATTCTCATATCAGATGCCCCAATTCTCATATCGGATGCCCAAATTCTCATATCGGCTGTCTCAATTCTCATATCGGCTGTCTTAATTCTCATATCGGCTGTCTTAATTCTCATATCGGCTGTCTCAATTCTCATATCGGCTGTCTCAATTCTCATATCGGCTGCCCCAATTCTCATACCGGATGCCCCAATTTCCCCAGACGGTGCAATGCTGGCCCTCGGCTCCCGCGACAACTGCCTGTACGTGTACACCTGCTCGGAGGCCGGGCGCAAGTACTCCCGCGTCGGCAAGTGCTGCGGCCATTCGTCATTCGTGACGCATCTCGACTGGTCGGCGGACGGCGCCAACCTGCGCTCGAACTCGGGCGATCACGAGCTGCTATTCTGGACGGCGTCGAATTGTCGTCAGGTGCCGGCTGCGGCCAGCCTGCGCGACGTTGCCTGGGCCAGCCAGCGCTGCACCCTCACCTTCCACACCGCCGGCATCTGGCCTGAAGGCGCCGACGGCACCGACGTCAACGCCTGCGACCGCAACGCCGGTCACAGCCTGCTAGCTAGCGGCGACGATTTCGGTCAAGTCGGCCTGTTCCGCCACCCCTGCTATCAGGCCAAGTCGCGCTGTCACGCCTACGCCGGTCATTCGAGTCACGTGACCAATGTGCGCTTCCTGCGCGACGATTCTCGACTGTTGTCAACTGGAGGCCGCGATTCCGCCGTGCTGCAGTGGGAAGTACTATAGAAACTGGTTTATTACGTCATCTACAGCTAGAAACTTTAAAGTTCGTGTTTTCGTTTTGACTGCGGGATCATTTTTTGTAGTAATTTAGAGAGTGTATGGTAGTTTTCAAGGTCATACAGAATGCGTGATCTGGGGATTTTCCCAAGGTCTACAAGTTTTCAAGGTCATACAGAATGCGCGATCTCGGGATTTTCCAAAGGTCTGCAAGTTTTCAAGGTCATACAGAGTGCGTGGTCTTGGGATTTTCCGAAGGTCTGCAAGTTTTCAAGGTAATCCGGAATGTGTGATCTGGGGATTTTCCAAAGGTCTGCAAGTTTTCAAGGTCATACAGAATGGGGATTTTCCGAAAGTCTAAAAGTGCAAGTTTTCAAGGTCATACAGAATGTTTCATCTAGGGATTCTCTTATGGTAATCTAAAATGTTGTCTCTAGATTTTAGCTTTTGAAGAAAGGTGGTTTCTCGAAAAATCAATAGTGTGATCTATTTTGCTTTATAAGATTGATTTATTGGAAGCTGGGGTGGTTTTTTGATGTAGAGAGCGTTCACTCTTATGCTTTTTATTAATTTCCTCTTTACTTCTTTCATTGCAATAAAAAATTTCAAACTTGAATTGTTTAGTTGTCTGCTTTTCTTTCTGCAAAAGTTTTTTTTCCAAAAGTTTGCTGTGTCGCTTAGTTTCAGCGCTATGTTTATTACAAAATTTCAAGGTTATTTTTATTGGGAGTCGTTTGTAATAATCGTTTATTAAGATCTTGAGCAGTTCTTAGATTATCAAAGTTGTTCAGCAGGCTACAGTTGCTTCTTAAAATCGTCTTGATCGTAACGGCGTTTATTTATTTGTTACTCTGGCAACCGTCGATGATATTCGAATCTCCTATAGAAACTAACCCGAGGAAAAATTATTGTTCATAATTAAAACGAAAATATATCATTCTGCCTTTTTAGTTACTGCTGTTGAGTTTTTGTGTCCATAACGTTTTTTCTCTTTTCGCCAATTATTAGTTTTAATTTTAAATGATATGCTCGCATACTTTACTATAAGTAGCGAGTTAGCATCCGACAACGAGACTTATTTGATTGAAACAGTGTAAAACAAATTTTTCCCTTGCCTTTTTTCTAGTGTTTTTCTAGCAAGCGCGAAGCTTTTTGTTTTGAGCGAATTTTCTAGATTTGTGTTTTAATAGCAATTTTAATTTACTGCTAATTAGCATATTCGAATGATATAATTATGGTATATTACCTCAGTATCTTTTTTTCAAAACAACTATTTACGAGTACTTACGCTATTGCTGTTGTGAGCTGCTTACTTTTCAGTTGAATTACAATTAAACACGAATAGAAACAAGTTTTGACGGCAATTTTTCTGGTCTGAGTCTGGTCTGGGCGTTCGTTTTGTTAAAAATTATGCTTTTTGGGATAGTTAAGAAATTTTTAGTAAATAAATAAATTTTTTGTATTTGATTAGATTTGATTGATTCGATTTTATTAGACCACTACCGGGTTAGTTTAAATTTTAGGCGCAAGCAATGTACATATATTGTTGGCAGAAAATTTATGTACATTTATTTTAGCGAAAAAACTCCTGTACATTAGTCGATGCACAGTGGATGTGCATTACTTGGCATAGATAGTGAATGTACATAGTTTTCTGAGCATGAATGTACTTAAGTTGGTGCACAAGCACTTGTAAATTTAAAAAATTTGGATCCTGTTAAGTAGTGATTGTAGTAGATGATTTTGGGTGAAATTTTAAAATTTATTCCAATCCTAACCATGTAGCCATACTTTACAATTATTATATTAGATATAGACATTTTCTATTAACATTTCTACACGCTTTTTCGAGTACAGTGTGATGTCTTTTTTACTGCAATATATTAATTCTTTGTTTTAACTAAAAGTGCAATATAGTATACGTACTTTTATTTTTTATCGTGTGTTTCGACCCGAAAAGTGCAATAACAATATTTTCCGGTTTTACAATAGTAAATTTCAATAGCTTTGTTAGAATTTGTTGCTTACCAGTGAAGTTTTTTTATTTTACTTCCTGGTGGCAAGCAAAAACATTTTTTCCCGGCTAAAGAAACTTTATTGCTGCGATTGTGTATTTTATTCTGCTGCCTAGGCCTTCTGTCTACTGGTCACACTTATTAGTTAGTTGGTTAAATATACACTTTCTGAATTATTCTTCAATATAGGCTTTGCTAAGCATTAAAAATTATTAAACGTTTATTCATCGTCTTTGTTATTTTCTCATTAGAAAAAACGCCTTTTCCTGATTCAAACGATGGTAATAATTATTCACCAATAAATACCAGCTGATTGTAAAATTGATTGTGTCAATAAAACAAAATTTAAAAAATTTATGCGACATGATTGGATAATAAATAGATCAACGTCTGATTCAGTCTAGCAACAATGAATTGCATCAAATTTTCTTAGAAAGGTGAAAGTTTAATCCTAATTTTTTGGTGAGGGTCATCACCCCCAGCTCAGTGCCAGTGTTAGAGGTGTGAGGGCCATCACCCCCCAGCTCAGTGCCAGTGTTAGAGGTGTGAGGGCCATCACCCCCAGCTCAGTGCCAGTGTTACAGGTACGTGAGGGCCATCACCCCCCAGCTCAGTGCCAGTGTTACAGGTGTGAGGACCCTCACCCCCAGCTCAGTGCCAGTGTTAGAGGTGTGAGGGCCATCACCCCCAGCTCAGTGCCAGTGTTAGAGGTGTGAGGGTCATCACCCCCCAGCTCAGTGCCAGTGTTAGAGGTGTGAGGGCCATCACCCCCAGCTCAGTGCCAGTGTTAGAGGTGTGAGGGTCATCACCCCCCAGCTCAGTGCCAGTGTTAGAGGTGTGAGGGCCATCACCCCCAGCTCAGTGCCAGTGTTAGAGGTGTGAGGGCCATCACCCCCAGCTCAGTGCCAGTGTTAGAGGTGTGAGGGTCATCACCCCCCAGCTCAGTGCCAGTGTTCCAGGTGTGAGGGCCATCACCCCCAGCTCAGTGCCAGTGTTAGAGGTGTGAGGGCCATCACCCCCCAGCTCAGTGCCAGTGTTACAGGTACGTGAGGGCCATCACCCCCAGCTCAGTGCCAGTGTTACAGGTACGTGAGGGCCATCACCCCCAGCTCAGTGCCAGTGTTAGAGGTGTGAGGGTCATCACCCCCAGCTCAGTGCCAGTGTTCCAGGTGTGAGGGCCATCACCCCCAGCTCAGTGCCAGTGTTAGAGGTGTGAGGGCCATCACCCCCAGCTCAGTGCCAGTGTTACAGGTGTGAGGACCCTCACCCCCAGCTCAGTGCCAGTGTTAGAGGTGTGAGGGCCATCACCCCCAGCTCAGTGCCAGTGTTAGAGGTGTGAGGGTCATCACCCCCCAGCTCAGTGCCAGTGTTAGAGGTGTGAGGGTCATCACCCCCTAGCTCAGTGCCAGTGTTAGAGGTGTGAGGGCCATCACCCCCAGCTCAGTGCCAGTGTTAGAGGTGTGAGGGCCATCACCCCCAGCTCAGTGCCAGTGTTAGAGGTGTGAGGGCCATCACCCCCAGCTCAGTGCCAGTGTTAGAGGTGTGAGGGCCATCACCCCCAGCTCAGTGCCAGTGTTACAGGGCCTGCCGAGATATTACAAAAGCAACAAAGCATCATGCAAAGCAGATGCAGAATCCCCATTCAGGTAGCCAGAAGTCTTTGTTCGGGGCACTGCTATATTTAGCTCGCTATAATGCGGAATTCCAGCAACGACAAAAACCATGTCGGCCTCCAATGACGCTCGCGCCGCCCACCCATTCTACATAGTTGACGCTTTCACGAAACGTCGCAGGCGCGGCAACCCGGCCGCCGTGGTCGTCGCGCGGCCAGGCGAGCTGTCAGACTCGGACATGCAGTCCCTGGCTGCCGAGTTCAACCTGTCGGAAACCGCGTTCGTCGTCTTGCCCGAAGTTGGCAATGATGGTGAAAAGTCGTCGACTACGCGGCTGCAGCTTCCATTGCGCTGGTTCACGCCCGAGTGCGAGGTGGCGCTGTGCGGTCACGCCACCCTGGCTGCCGCCGCCGCCACCCGTCTGCATCTTCTCGGCGGCGGTGCAGGCCCGGATGAAGGCGCTGGCGACGTTGTCTGTCAATTGTACAATGAGTTCGTGTTCGACACCATGAGCGGACTGTTGCCAGTGAACAGGTGGCTGCGACTGTTGTATTCGTTTGTGTTTCGCTTTCATTCTGCCTCTTTTGTAGTTTTTTTGGCACTGATTTTACTCTGCTTTCGCTCCACTCCCGCTTTGTTCGGTTTGTTTCCGATTTGTTCGGTTTGCTTCCGATTTGTTCGGTTTGCTTCCGCTTTGTTCGGTTTGCTTCCGATTTGTTCGGTTTGCTTCCGATTTGTTCGGTTTGCTTCCGATTTGTTCGGTTTGCTTCCGATTTGTTCGGTTTGCTTCCGCTTTGTTCGGTTTGCTTCCGATTTGTTCGGTTTGCTTCCGCTTTGTTCGGTTTGCTTCCGATTTGTTCGGTTTGCTTCCGCTTTGTTCGGTTTGCTTCCGCTTTGTTCGGTTTGCTTCCGCTTTGTTCGGTTTGCGCTTTGTTCGGTTTGCTTCCGATTTGTTCGGTTTGCTTCCGATTTGCTTTTTCTTTGCTTCTGCTTTATTTCCGGTATGCTCCATTCTGTTTTCGCTGTGCTTCCGGTTTTCGGTTCTGCTTAGGTCTGCTTCCGGTCTGCTTCCGGTCTGTATCCACTCTTTTTTGGTTCTGCTTCCAGTCTGTTTCCGGTCTGTATCCAATCTATTATATTTTGGTTCCGCTTCCGGTCTGTTTCCTGTCTGTATTCACTCTTATTTGGTTCCGCTTCCGGTCTGTTTCCTGTCTGTTTCCACTCTTTTTTGGTTCTGCTTTCGGTCTGTTTCCGGTCTGTAATCACTGTTTTTTGCGTCTGTACTACTTCCTATATTCTTTTGCTTCTCTTACTCATCCTATTATCTCTCCAAAGAAAACTACAAATTTCAACGCATCGAAACGCAGAAACGCCGCCACCGACCAGTGGAGTCTGGACTTTCCACTGGCCACCATCGAGCCAATCAGAATTGGCGAGCGCGACGCCACGCCCAACCTAATCAAATCGGTGCTGGGCGAGGAACTCGGCGAATCTTCAATAGTCGGCTTGCACTATTCGCCAGATCGGCAGAAGCTGCTAATCGAACTCGAGCCTCGGCTGCGGGAGCAATTTCTGCGACTCAAGCCTGACCCAGCCGCTATGCTCACCGCCTCGCCTAGTGGGGCGCACGTTCGGGGAGTTATCGTCACCGTCAGCGGCCGGGGATATCGGGACGAGGATGCCGATGGTGAATTAATGGCGTGTTTATATAGTATCAGTCACAGTGTTGTAGTAAGCGAGAGAAAGCCAGAGTTTATCCAAACAGACTTCAAACCCTTACGCGGGCTGTGTTATTCACATTTATATTATGAGTGCATGTACATTGTCACAAAGGTAGAAAATAGATGTACATAGCGAAGTCCAATTAAACACGCACCCACACTGCAAAAGATAAAGTCCATCACTTTACAACAAGTGTCGGCTATAGTGTCAGTCACAGCGTCAGTTATAGTGTCAGTCAGAGTGTCGGCTACTGTCAGTCAGGGTGTTGTTGGAGAACCGGCCTTTTATTATGCTAATCTTATTCTTACAAATCTGAAGGTGACAAGTTGGAATTCGACTTTCTATCTCGCTATTTCGCGCCCTGGGTCGGAATCCCGGAAGACCCGGTCACGGGCGCTGCCCACACGGTGCTGGCGGCCTACTGGCGAGCCAAACTTGGCGGCCGCGACCGAATGCTGGCTAAGCAGTGCAGCCGGCGTGGCGGAGTTGTTCAAATTAGCGTCGACGCCGAACGCGGCCGGGTGTCGCTAACTGGAAACTCGGTTTTGTCCGCGCATGGCCGGGTGATGCTGTGACTTTATAAACGATAATAAATATTTACTGTACTTTGTAGGTGTCTTATAATTATATATTTAATATGGTGCCTCAAAAAATGGGAAAGTATAAGCAGTGCGCGTGTATTTGAGCTTTTAAGTAGACCTGCATATCGCATACATATATTTTTGTGTGTCCAAAAAGTAATGTCACTTTTGTGGTTAGGGCAGGTCTGCTTGTTAGGCTAAATTTAAATCGTTGCTATTAATACCATTATCATTATTATTGTTATTATTATGTGTAATCTTATTATAAGAGTCACACGCCAAAATGGGTTCATTGGTTTTACTACAAACGAAATATATGAGATAAAAAGTCTAAATTCGCGCTGCGTCCCACAATACTTTTGGGACACGCGTTTCGTAATTCACTAATTGGTTTTTCTTTCAAAAATTGAATTAATTCAGATTAATAAACTCTGAAACAATTTCTGTTGGCCATTAAAACTTTTTTTCTGATAAATCCTGCACGTCTTGGGGATGGCAAGGCAGGGCGTAGACGAAAAAGTGGGGATCAATTCACGTCCAATGATCACGCACATGATTTTGGGCTATGAAAGACCCAGCAGTTGGATAAGAATAGTAAACTCTAGTTGGAGAACTGGTGTGTTAAAGGTCCCCTAACTATTCCTAAAATTTTGAGTCGAAGTTTAATCGAAAAAACATGTTCACAAAATGCCGTAAGAAAAACTAAGAAGTAAAACAATTCTACGTTTTACTTTACAGCTGAAATTTATAAAAATTACTTTATTCGATTTAAATTAATCTTTTTAACTAGAAGTAAAGTAAAATGAAAATTTTCAATTACATTTTTTCAGACCTTCTCTCTGACTGGATCGAACCATATTTGGCAACATTTTAATTCGTTTAGGCGAATGCTTTTTTCATTGTTGATATTGAGCTTCTTTTAATTGTCGATTGTTCGGTCAAACGGCGTCATTTTTTATATAAAATTCTACTTTGCATCATTGTATAGAGGCTCTAAATATTGATAAAAACTTTGCATTGTTAGTTTTTACAACTGAGAAAGCAAGTTTAAAATCCCGTTTGCGCGATTTGGCTAGCCAGCGGGGTGACCAAACTTTTCTGTTTTCATTTTTCGAAGGAATTGCTGCTGGTCAGCATGAAAATCAATATATATTTGTTTGAAATTAACGGTAAAAAATGCAACGCTATCTGCATTTCAAAGCCCATTTGGTCGCAAATCATAGTCTAATTTCCTATATCACTTGGATAAGTTTTGCAGAATACTTATAGACACGGCCGCCGTGCAGGCTCCCATTGTCACGGCCGCCGTGTCTCCCGTGTGGGAGCTTTTCTATTTTATCTTGCCGTTTCTATAAGCTAGAATATTACAGACACGGCGGCCGTGTCTTTAAGTATGGTCCTACTCAACATTAGAAACACGGCTGCTGTACCAGTAGCGAAGCTTTCACATCATAGACACAGCCGCCGTGTCTTTAAGTGTGGCATAATTTTTATGCTATCATGATACTCGTACTAATATTTTTGTGTAGAATTAAATCGAAAATAGTTATTTATTTGAATATCAATAAAATCCATTATCCACAAGAAAAAATATGATAGTTGGAAATTGTTTCAATTATATTTTTTAAAAATATTTCAGAATTAGCTAATCATCCATGAGCATTTATTATTATGCTTATTATTAGCTTATATAAAATTAAAAAATATAAATGTAGTAAAATATTGTTTGGTACTAATTTTAAGATTTACATAAGTTTTTTGCTATAATTTACCTAGTTAATTAGACCAATTTTGGCACTTATAGTATAATTGTTACTTTCTTTATTAAGTTTATAGCCTTTAATCTGTGTATTAGCTTTTTAAATAGTATTTTTGCTGATTTTAACTGCACAATTACTCAGAGTTAACTTTATTAATAAAAAATTAGCTATCTTCTTGCATAATTTATATATTTTGTCTTAAAAATATAAATACAAGATTTTTAGGTTTGTTATTCAGTATAATATTTTGAACAAAAAATTAATTAATCTAATCATATGATTTCAGATGTCAAAAATATTGGCTATTTGTCTGCTTCTTGCCATCACTGAACACTTGGTAAGCTATTCTAACTTATTTTACTGTCTTCTTAAACAATGAATTGTTTTATTCAAGGTTTTATTTTTTGCATATTGTTAAATTAAAACACAGGCTTCCAGCAGCTGCGTTTGGCACAACGAATGCGGCCGCCACCCAAAGACTGGCAAGCCATTGAACTGCGAATACAACGGCCCGCCCCAGCCACTGACCAATGCCACTGCGCTCAACACCTTGGCCCAGCTCTGCCCGGAGATGCTGGAGACCGACATGCGCGGTCCTGATGGTCATCCGCAGCTCTGCTGCTCAGCCAGTCAGATCCTATCGATGAGCTCCGGCCTGAGCAACGCTGGGATGCTGTTCCAGCGCTGTCCGAGCTGCTGGCACAACTTCCGCAACATCTACTGCCAGTACGCCTGCTCGCCACGTCAGCACGAATTCCTGCGCGTTGTCAAAACCGATCCAGTGAGCAAAGGCGTCCTTGAAATTGATTACACAGTCAGCAGGCAATTCGCCGAGGGCATGTTCAACAGCTGCCGCAGCGTATCTATGGGCAACGGCAAGGCGATTGGCAGCCTGTGTTACCCTGTACCGGCTGAGCAGTGCAAAGTGGCCGATGTTTTCAACTTTCTCGGCACTCCCAGCATCAATCCCTACGCTCCGTTTGTCACGAAATTCTGCATCGCCGACAACGCCTGTCCAACAACGTCGTCGTCGACGTCTAGCCGAGTTCGACGATCTGAGATGGACGATTTCGGCGATTTCGGCGATTTTGAATTGGCTGCAACGGCTTCTTCTAATCCGCCAGCTGATCATGTCAAAGAGAATTCAACTGTGGACATTACAACTGAGAAATCTAGCGCAACTCCGTTGCCTAGGAAACCAGAGACGCCAATGTGCGGCATGAACGCGCCTATTGTGCCCTGCCAGAGCGGTTACAAGGGCCAGTCGGCCTGCTCCTGTCTGGACTGCCCGGCCGTCTGCTCCGCCGCCGGCCCCAGCAGCCTCAACGACGACGTGGCCAAATTTTTAAATAAAAATAATTCGTCGAAAAATTGGCGAATTTTTGGCGTGAGCGTTTGGTACATCTGTTTGGCCATCAGCTACGTTGCCTTCATTGCCGCCTTCGCGGCTTCCAATTTGTACTTTAACGTCTATTCGCCGCCTTCTAAGAAGCTTTCGACCTCGCCGCCAATTAGTCGTCAAAGTCGAGGCGACGCCGCTGACGTTGCCATTGACAACGAGGTGATGCGCGACGACGATGTAGCAGCCGCTGATGCTGCCGCGGCCGCTGCCGCCGCCGCCGCCTCTTCCAACGACGAAAACTGCACGAACGGCGTGACATTCGGCATGACTTCGCCGAGCAGTCGCGAGTGCTTTCTGCCGCACCAGACCGACAGGCCGCTGTCCCGCTCGGAGGCCGCTCTGGTCTCGGCTAAGGGCAAATCGTTGGCTTCGTCAGTTGGCGCCGCCTCCTCTGCCAGCGACCCCACCGAGCGACTCTGCGCCGGATTTGATCGACGCATTGAGTCGGCTTTCACCGCCTGGGGTCGGGCTGTGGCACAGTATCCCGTGCTGGTGCTGACGCTGGGCTTGCTGGCCTGTCTGGGGCTCAGCTGCGGCATCATCCGCTTCCAGGTGACCACGGACCCGGTGGATCTGTGGAGCGCTCCCGATAGCACAGCCCGACAGCAGAAGGAATATTTTGACGCGCATTTCGGGTGAGAGAGAGAGAGGCTTGCTTGTCTGTTGGTGGGGCTGCGAGTCCGGGATTTTTGGGTTGTAGGTTGTCCCAGATCCTCGGGGGGGGTTGTTGGTTGTCCCAGATCCTCCTCGGGGGGTTGTTGGTTGTCCCAGATCCTCCTCGGGGGGTTGTTGATTGTCCCACATCCTCCTCGGGGGGTTGTTGGTTGTCCCAGATCCTCGGGGGTTGTTGGTTGTCCCAGATCCTCGGGGGTTGTTGGTTGTCCCAGATCCTCGGGGGTTGTTGGTTGTCCCAGATCCTCGGGGGTTGTTGGTTGTCCCAGATCCTCCTCGGGGGGATTGTTGGTTGTCCCAGATCCTCGGGGGTTGTTGGTTGTCCCAGATCCTCCTCGGGGGGTTGTTGGTTGTCCCAGATCCTCGGGGGGTTGTTAGTTGTCCCAGATCCTCGGGGGGTTGTTAGTTGTCCCAGATCCTCGGGGGGTTGTTGGTTGTCCCAGATCCTCCTCGGGGGGTTGTTGGTTGTCCCAGATCCTCCTCGGGGGGTTGTTGGTTGTCCCAGATCCTCCTCGGGGGTTGTTGGTTGTCCCAGATCCTCCTCAGGGGGTTGTTGGTTGTCCCAGATCCTCCTCGAGGGGTTGTTGGTTGTCCCAGATCCTGCTCGGGGGGTTGTTTGTTGTCCCAGATCCTCCTCGGGGGGTTGTTGGTTGTCCCAGATCCTCCTCGGGGGTTGTTGGTTGTCCCAGATCCTCGGGGGGTTGTTGGTTGTCCCAGATCCTCCTCGGGGGGTTGTTGGTTGTCCCAGATCCTCCTCGGGGGGTTTTTGGTTGTCCCAGATCCTCCTCGGGGGGATTTTTGGTTGTCCCAGATCCTCGGGGGGTTGTTGGTTGTCCCAGATCCTCCTCGGGGGTTGTTGGTTGTCCCAGATCCTCGGGGGTTGTTGGTTGTCCCAGATCCTCCTCGGGGGTTGTTGGTTGTCCCAGATCCTCGGGGGGTTGTTGGTTGTCCCAGATCCTCCTCGGGGGTTGTTGGTTGTCCCAGATCCTCCTCAGGGGGTTGTTGGTTGTCCCAGATCCTCCTCGAGGGGTTGTTGGTTGTCCCAGATCCTGCTCGGGGGGTTGTTGGTTGTCCCAGATCCTCCTCGGGGGGTTGTTGGTTGTCCCAGATCCTCCTCGGGGGTTGTTAGTTGTCCCAGATCCTCGGGGGGTTGTTGGTTGTCCCAGATCCTCCTCGGGGGGTTGTTGGTTGTCCCAGATCCTCCTCGGGGGGTTTTTGGTTGTCCCAGATCCTCCTCGGGGGGATTTTTGGTTGTCCCAGATCCTCGGGGGGTTGTGGTTGTCCCAGATCCTCCTCGGGGGTTGTTGGTTGTCCCAGATCCTCGGGGGTTGTTGGTTGTCCCAGATCCTCGGGGGGTTGTTGGTTGTCCCAGATCCTCCTCGGGGGTTGTTGGTTGTCCCAGATCCTCGGGGGTTGTTGGTTGTCCCAGATCCTCCTCGGGGGTTGTTGGTTGTCCCAGATCCTCCTCGGGGGTTGTTGGTTGTCCCAGATCCTCGGGGGTTGTTGGTTGTCCCAGATCCTCGGGGGGTTGTTGGTTGTCCCAGATCCTCCTCGGGGGTTGTTGGTTGTCCCAGATCCTCCTTTGGGGGTTGTTGGTTTTCCCAGATCCTGTTGGTTGGGCCGCCAGCCTCCCAGATCCGGGGGTTGTTGGTTGTCCCAGATCCTCCTCAGATTGATAATTAGGCCCCCATCTGCCCAGTTAATTGGGCCCTTGGTATAATATTTGAAAGTCAGAATTTTTAATTTAAGTATTTGTGTTTTTAATATTAATAACATTGTATTTAAACAAATTTTTTTGTGCGTTAATTTCTCGTGGAACAGCTTTGGGTTATTTTTTGTCAAATAATTTTACTATGCCGTTAGGCATAATGAAGTTAAAAAAATTGTTGTGTACAATTCTTAATATTGACTTGTCATCGCGTGACTGACACAAAAAAGCACCGAGGGAGCAGAAAATTTCTAGTTTTTTCTTGTCTGTTCTATTTAGTTGTGGACTCAATGGGTGGCCATAGTAGAATAGAATTATAAAACAGTATAAGTAAACTTCCAACAACGCTCGCCCGCCCACTCGTTTTTTTGCTGTTGCTGCGTCTCTTCTTGCCGACCCCCCATCTTTTCGAATGCTGCTTGGCAACAAAAAAAAAATTTCACATTGATAACTTGCCTAGGCTCTGGGCTGTGTATAGCGGCCGCACCCCTCAGCCTTGTGTTACCCCTGTGTTGTCTCTCCTAACTGCATGCTATAATCTTAAAGCTATGTGATGCAGTTAGGGTGTGTCTGCCTGCATCATTATTTATCTTCTAATCTTTTATTGCGGCCCCTTTTTTGCGCCACAAAATCGTACGATTCTCCCAGCTCCTTCTGATCTTCCCATCTTTCTATCTATCTCTTTCTTGGGACGTTGCTATGACAACGCGAAGGCCGTATCAGTGAGTTGGCCAATCCGGCTAATTCGGCTACTGCAAAAAAACTCCCCAAAAATTTTTTTTTATCTGCTCTCTTCCCCGCTTGCTCGCAGTTTGTGCGTTAGGCGCGGTCTTTTAGTCTATTCTTAGCTAAGCTAAGCATGGAAAATGAAATTCTAGCGTCAGGCTAGGGTTAAAATACGATGGCGTGATGTAATTTTGTAGTTGCTCTCTCTCTTTCCTCTCTTAACCCTGTGGCGTGAGTTTCTAAGTCATATTTGTATTGCCATTGCCACTGACTGACTTTATAGTTTATAGTAAATTTTCCGCTCTACCAATGTGTATTCGGTGGGCCTATTCCCAGATTTATATTAAGCAATTGATACTTTCAATTTGTAAAACAAATCAATTTTTATTGTAGCATCTTAGTACAAAGTTCTTTTGGGGCTCCCTCCCTTATTTAGTAGTCCTTGATTAAGTTTCTAACAGTTTATTTGTGATTAAATTTTGCCTCAATTTTCAGAATCGAACCAAGCACCATTTATTCTTAGTTTAATAAAAAATCCACCTTCAACCGCAGGCCGTTCTTCCGCACAGAGCAAGTGATCATTATTCCTAGAAACCAGAGCCGCCTGGTTCTCAATTCCCTAAACTACTACGACCCGCCCAAGCACGCGATACTCGGTCCGGCTCTTAGAAGAAACTTTCTTGAACGAGTTCTTCAGCTACAATTGGACGTTGTTGGACTGACTGTGCCGAGCTCTTCCGCCGGCGGCGGCGACGGCCAGGGACCCAACATTACTCTGTCTGATATCTGCTTCAAGCCTTTGGCGCCTGATTATACTACCTGTGCTGTGCAGAGTCCGTTGGGATATTTTCAGGTGAGATTTATGGCTTGTCAGCTGGCTCAAATATAGGGTCGATTTATGATTAGTGAGGAGATGATAAATGAGGATTGGTGAGATTCTATGAGATTTTCGATTTTCAGTGGGGTGAGATTCTATGAAATTCTCGATTTTTAGTGGAGTGAATGAAATTCTATGAGATTCTCGTGCTTTTCAGTGTGTGAGATTCTATGAGATTCTCACGCTTTTAGTGGGGTAAGATTCTATGAGATTCTCTATTTTCAGTGGGGTAAGATTCTATGAGATTCTCTATTTTCAGTGAGGTAAGATTCTATGAGATTCTCACGCTTTTCAGCAGGCTAAGATTCTATGAGATTCTTGCTTTTCAGTGGGCTGAGATTCTTCGAGATTTTCGATTTTCAGTGGGGTGAGATTCTATGAGATTATCGATTTTAAATTGGGTGAGATTCTATGAGATTTTCGCTTTTCAGTGGGGTGAGATGCTATGAGATTCTTGATTTTCAGTGGGGTGAGATTCTATGAGATTCTCACGCTTTTTAGTGTTGTGAGATTCTTTGAGATTCTTGCTTTCAGTTAGGTAAGATTCTATTAGATTCTCACTTTCATGGGTGTGAGATTCTATAAGATTCTCACTTTCGGTGGGGTGAGATTCTATGAGATTCTCGCTTTTCAGAGGGTTCAGATTCTATCAGATTCTCGCTTTTGAGTGGAGTGAGATTCTATGAGATTCTCCTTTTCAGAGGGTTCAGATTCTATGAGATTCTCGCTTTTGAGTGGAGTGAGATTATATGAGATTCTCGCTTTTCAGAGGGGTCAGATTCTATGAGATTCTCGCTTTTGAGTGGAGTGAGATTATATGAGATTCTCACTTTCAGTGGGGTGAGATTCTATGAGATTCTCACTTTCAGTGGGGTGAGATTCTATGAGATTCTCACTTTCAGTGGGGTAAGATTCTATGAGATGTCCTTTATAATTGGAATTCATATTTGATTGTATTGATCCAACCGCTTTGCAGTCGAACATGACCCGCCTAACCCACGTGAAATACGACGAGGATATGCTAAGTTTGGTGAGAAACTCATAACGAAAGATTGGACTAATCACCTGGCCGCCTGCTCCGACAATCCCATGGGCCCGAGCTGCCTGTCCGAGTGGGGCGGCCCCATCTATCCGGCTGTTGTTTTCGGCGGCTACAACGGCTCCGAGTATCTCAACGCCAGCGCTATTGTTCTCACCTTCTGGTTAGCAATGATCCAGCGTTGATGGCGCAAGGCTATCGACTGGGAGGCGGCTTTATGGAAGTTGTGCGCAGGTGAGAATCGCACGGGGGGCAGGGGTGGCGGGAAAGGCGTGGGACTGAGTGGGGGAGAGGCGGGAAAGACACGAGATCTGAGCGGGAAAGACACGAGACTGAGCGGTAGAGAGGCGGCAAAGACACGAGACTGAGCGGTAGAGGCGCAAAGACACGAGACTGAGCGGTAGAGAGGCGTCAAAGACACGAGACTGAGCGGGAAAGACACGAGACTGAGAGGTAGAGAAGGCGGCAAAAACACGAGACTGAGCGGTAGAGAGGGGCCAAAGACACGAGACTGAGCGGGAAAGACACGAGACTGAGCGGTAGAGAGGCGGCAAAAAAACAGAGACTGAGCGGGCTAGAGAGGCGGCAAAAACACGAGACTGAGCGGGAAGACACACGAGACTGAGCGGGAAAGACACGAGACTGAGCGGTAGAGAGGCGGCAAAGACACGAGACTGAGCGGGAAAGACACGAGACTGAGCGGGAAAGACACGAGACTGAGCGGTAGAGAGGCGGCAGAGACACGAGACTAGCGGGAAAGACACGAGACTGAGCGGTAGAGAGGCGGCAAAGACACGAGACTGAGCGGTAGAGAGGCGGCAAAACACGAGACTGAGCGGTAAGAGGCGAGCGAGCAGAGAGCGGGGGGCAGAGAGAGAGAGCGGGAAAGACACGAGACTGAGCGGAAAGACACGAGACTGAGCGGGGAAAGACACGAGACTGAGCGGTAGAGAGGCGGCAAAAGACACAGAGACTGGAGGCGGTAGAGGAGGGCACGAGACACGAGACTGAGCGGGAAAGACACGAGAACTGAGCGGTAGAGAGGCGGCAAAGACACGAGACTGAGCGGGAAAGACACGAGACTGAGCGGTGAGAGAGGCTGGCAAAAGCACACGAGATCTGAGCGGTAGAGAGGCGGCAAAGACACGAGACTGAGCGGGAAAGACACGAGACTGAGAGTAGAGAGGCGGCAAAAAACACGAGACTGAGCGGTAGAGAGGCGGTCAAAGACACGAGACTGAGGGGGCGGGAAACAGACACGAGACTGAGGCGGTAGAGAGGCGGCAAAGACACGAGACTGAGCGGGAAAAGACAACGAGACTGAGCGGTAGAGAGGCGGCAAAAAACACGAGACTGAGCGGAAAGACACGAGACTGAGCGGTAGAGAGGCGCAAAAGCACGAGACTGAGCGGTAGAGAGGCGGCAAAGACACGAGACTGAGTGGGAAAGACACGAGACTGACAGCGGTAGAGAGGCGGCAAAAACACGAGACTGAGCGGGGGAAAGACACGAGACTGAGCGGTAGAGAGGCGGCAAAGCACGAGACTGAGCGGTAGAGAGGCGGCAAAGACACGAGACTGAGCGGGAAAGACACGAGACTGAGCGGTAGAGAGGCGGCAAAAAGCACGAGACCTGAGCGGTAGAGAGGCGTCAAAGACACGAGACTGAGCGGGAAAGACACGAGACTGAGAGGTAGAGAGGCGGCAAAAACACGAGACTGAGCGGTAGAGAGGCGGCAAAGACACGAGGACTGAGCGGGAAAAGACACGAGACTGAGCGGGAAGAGAGGCCGGCAAGACACGGAGACTGAGGCGGCAAAGACACGAGACTGTGAGCGGTAGAGAGGCGGCAAAGACACGAGACTGAGCGGGAAAGACACTGAGACTGAGCGGTAGAGAGGCGGCAAAAAGCACGAGACTGAGCGGTAGAGAGGCGGCAAAGACACGAGACTGAGCGGGAAAGACACGAGACTGAGCGGGTAGAGAGGCGGCAAAGACACGAGACTGAGCGGGAAAGACACGAGACTGAGCGGTAGAGAGGCGGGCAAAAACACGAGACCTGAGCGGGAAAGACACGAGACTGAGCGGTAGAGGAGGCGGCAAAAGCACGAGACTGAGCGGTAGAGAGGCGGCAAAGACACGAGACTGAGCGGGAAAGACACGAGACTGAGGGTAGAGAGGCGGCAAAAACACGAGACTGAGCGGGAAAGACACGAGACTGAGCGGTAGAGAGGCGGCAAAAGCACGAGACTGAGCGGTAGAGAGGCGGCAAAGACACGAGACTGAGCGGGAAAGACACGAGACTGAGAGGTAGAGAGGCGGCAAAAACACGAGACTGAGCGGTAGAGAGGCGGCAAAGACACGAGACTGAGCGGGAAAGACACGAGACTGAGAGGTAGAGAGGCGGCAAAAACACGAGACTGAGCGGTAGAGAGGCGGCAAAGACACGAGACTGAGCGGGAAAGACACGAGACTGAGCGGTAGAGAGGCGGCAAAGACACGAGACTGAGCGGGAAAGACACGAGACTGAGCGGTAGAAGGGGGGCAAAAACACGAGACTGAGCGGGAAAGACACGAGACTGAGCGGTAGAGAGGCGGCAAAAGCACGAGACTGAGCGGTAGAGAGGCGGCAAAAGCACGAGACTGAGCGGTAGAGAGGCGGCAAAGACACGAGACTGAGCGGGAAAGACACGAGACTGAGCGGTAGAGAGGCGGCAAAGACACGAGACTGAGCGGGAAAGACACGAGACTGAGCGGTAGAGAGGCGGCAAACACGAGACTGAGCGGTAGAAAGACACGAGACTGAGCGGGAAAGACACGAGACTGAGAGGTAGAGAGGCGGCAAAAGCACGAGACTGAGCGGTAGAGAGGCGGCAAAGACACGAGACTGAGCGGGAAAGACACGAGACTGAGAGGTAGAGAGGCGGCAAAAACACGAGACTGAGCGGTAGAGAGGCGGCTGAGCGGTAGAGAGGCGGGAAAGACACGAGACTGAGCGGTAGAGAGGCGGCAAAAACACGAGACTGAGCGGGAAAGACACGAGACTGAGCGGTAGAGAGGCGGCAAAAGCACGAGACTGAGCGGTAGAGAGGCGGCAAAGACACGAGACTGAGCGGGAAAGACACGAGACTGAGAGGTAGAGAGGCGGCAAAAACACGAGACTGAGCGGTAGAGAGGCGGCAAAGACACGAGACTGAGCGGGAGAAAGACACGAGACTGAGGCGGGGAGAGAGGCGGCAAAGACACGAGACTGAGCGTAGAGAGGCGGCAAAGACACGAGGACTGAGCGGGAAAAGACACGAGGACTGAGCGGGCAAAGACGAGACTGAGCGGGAAAGACACGAGACTGAGCGGTAGAGAGGCGGCAAAGACACGAGACTGAGCGGGAAAGACACGAGACTGAGCGGTAGAGAGCGGCAAGGCAAAGACACGAGACATAGCGGGAAAGACACGAGACTGAGCGGTAGAGAGGCGGCAAAGACACAAGACTGAGCGGGAGAGAGGCGGCAAAGACACGAGACTGAGCAGGGAGAGAGGCGGGAAAGACACGAGACTGAGCGGGAGAGAGGCGGGAAAGACACGAGACTGAGCGGGAGAGAGGCGGGGGAGACACGAGACCTGAGCGGGAGAGAGGCGTGGGAGACACGAGACTGAGCGGGGGAGAGTCGGGAAAGACACACAAAACCAATTTCTGAACTCCACAACTGCAGACACGCCCGCGAGCACGCCCGACCTGTGGGACATTCGCTACCGCAGCGAGCGCAGCATTCAGGACGAGCTGGAACGCGAGTCGCACTCGGACGGTGCTGACCATCCTGATCAGCTACTTGGTGATGTTCGCCTACGTGGACCGTCACACTGGCGTCAGTACAAAAGCTGCTCAAGGATGATGATCGACCTGAAGGTGACCTTGGGCCTCGCCGGCGTCCTCATCGTATTGCTAGCCGTGTCTTCGTCACTCGGCGTCTGGAGTTTCCTTGGCTACCCCGCCACGCTTAATCATTGTTGAAGTCGTGCCCTTCCTGGTCCTAGCGGTTGGCGTTGACAACATCTGCCTCCTGGTGCAGGCCTACCAGCGCGGACTACGGCGGCATCAACGACTCCGTGGAGTCTCGCGTCGCCCGGGCTGTCGGCCGGGTCGGACCCAGCATGCTGCTGTCCAGCGCCAGCGAGTCCGTCGCATTCTTCTTCGGCGCGTTGACACCCATGCGGCTGTGCGGGTGTTCGCTCTGTACGCCGGCATGGCTGTGCTGATTGACTTCCTGCTGCAGATCAGCTGCTTCGTGGCGCTGCTCACATTGGACCTGCAAACGGCAGGCTGGGGCTAGGTGAGAGTTGCCACGGTTAAGGGTTCCATTTCTACGGAGCCTTGTTTTTGTTCTTAGATTGGGTGGATTGTTTTGTTTTTTTTTGGCATTTTTCGTTTTTGGGGGGCGGATTTTTTGTGTCTTAAGGAGGTAGGATTTTTTTGTGTCTTTAAGGGAGAGGGCGGATTCTCGTGTCCTTTAAGGGAGGGGGCGGATTTTTGTGTTTTTAAGGGATGGGGCGGATTTTTGTGTTTTTAAGGGAGGGGGGCGGATTTTAAAGGAAAGAGAGGGGGCAGATTTTTGTTTTTTTAAGAGGGGCGGATTTTTTGTGTTTTTGGGAGGGGCGGATTTTTGTTTTTTAAGGGAGGGGGGCGGATTTTTTGTGTCTTTAAGAGAGGGGGGCGGATTTTTTGTGTTTTTTAGGGGGCGGATATTTGTGTTTCTTAGGGGGAAGATCTTTGTGTTCTTAGGGAGGCGGATTTTTGTGTTCCTAGGGAGGGGGCGGATTTTTTGTGTTCTTAGGGAGGGGGCGGATTTTTTTGTGTTTAGGGTTATGGGCGGTTTCTTTGGTTTTTTTTATAGGGGGCCTATTTCATTTATTTTTCAGAGGGCGGATTTTTTCTTTTCTTAGGGGCGGATTCTTGTGTGTTTTAGAGAGCTGGTTTTTGTGTTTATTGGGGGCGGATTCTTATGTTTTTAGGTAGGGGGGCGGACTTTTGTGTTTTAAAGGAGAAACAGATTCTTTTTGTTGTTAGCTAAAGTTACGATGGTCCAACTTCACTATGCTAGCTATTCCAACTCCTATCCCCTAATCCCCTAAACAGATTCGACGTGCTCTGCTGTCTGAGCAGCAAATCGCAGCCGATGTCCAGCCGGCCCGAGGACAGCGCCACAGTCAAGACCGAGAGTCGGCGGCTTCCTATTTCAAATGTTTAAACGGTATTTGTACCCGCCTGTTGCTCTCCCGCATTCTGCCGGCCCGCAGTGGATGCTGCTTGTTTGTCACGTGGGCGTTTATCTGTCTGGCCGTTATCCCCGAGATCAAAGCGGCCTAGACCAGGAGATCAGCATGCCAGTCGACAGCTACATGGTCGATTATTTCGACGGCGTGCGTCGTTATTTAAGCGTCGCGACCGCCTGTTTATTTTGGTCCTAGCCGGCGCCGGTATCGACTTTGCCCGGCCCCAGCACGCCAGTCTGGTCTGCGGCCGGGCCGGCTGTCCTCAGGACCTCGATGATGGCCGGCTGGCTCGCCTGTCATTGCCAGACAGTCGGTCGGCCTCCCTACCTGGCCACGCCGCCCAGCTCCTGGCTTGACGACTATGTTGATTGGCTGATGCCGAGTAGTCAAGGCGGCGGAGGCGTTCAGTGCTGCCGTCAGCGAGTTGACAAGCCCGACCAGTTCTGTCCAGCGTCGTTGGGCCGTCAGCCCGATTGCGCTGCTTGCCGGGTGAATTTCACCAGCCAGAAAGGCCAGCCCTCCTGGCCAAACGTCGACACATTCTACGGCCATTTGGACTTCTTTCTGCGCGACAATCCCGGCGTCGCCGTGCGCCAAAGGCGGTCACGCCGCCTACGCCAACGCCTTGTCGTTAGTCCGTCAGGCCGGGGTGTCGACTAAAGTGGCTGGCATATCGGCCTCCCATTTCATGGCCTACCACACTGTGCTAAGGAGGCCGGATGCCGATTTCACTAATGCCTATCGATCGGCGGTTGCCATCGCCCGACAAGCATCAACGAGAATTTCAAACGAAAATTGGGACGCCAACCGGAGTTCAAAGTGTTTCCCTATAGCGTGTTCTATGTGTTCTACGAGCAGTACCTCACTATTGCTAAGGGACACGGTCATTAATCTGAGCATCTGCGGCGCCGCTATTGCCACCCGTCACTTTTTGTTCTGCTTAGGTCTGGACTGGTACGCTACTGTAGTGATTATGCTGACCATTGGTTTGATATTGAATTCTATGCTGGGCCTGATGTACTTCTGGGGCATTACGTGAATGCCGTGTCGTTGGTTAATCTTGTTATGGTAAGTTGATGACTTGGTATTATGGTGATAGGGTGAGAGTCAGATGGCACTGACAGTAATGGCTGGGTGAGGAGTCAGATTGGACCTGACAGTAATGGCTGGGTGAGAGTCAGATTGGACTGACAGTAATGGCTGGGTGAGAGTCAGATTGGACTGACAGTAATGGCTGGGTGAGAGTCAGACGGGACTGTCAGTAAAGTCAGGGGTGAGAGTCAGACGGGGACTGACATTAATGACAGGGTGAGAGTCAGACGGGACTGACAGTAATGACAGGGTGAGAGTCAGACGGGACTGACAGTAATGACAGGGTGAGAGTCAGACAAGACTGATGGGTAATGACAGAGTGAGAGTCAGACAAGACTGACGGGTAATGACATGGTGAGAGTCAGACAAGACTGACGGGTAATGACAGGGTGGAGAGTCAGACGGGACTGTCAGTAATAAAGGACAGGGTGAGAGTTCAGACGGGACTGTCAGTAAAGTCAGGGTGAGAGTCAGACGGGACGACAGTAATGACAGGGTGAAAGTTCAGACGGG
The DNA here is from genome assembly GCA_950096795.1 of Macrostomum cliftonense. NCBI lineage: Eukaryota > Metazoa > Platyhelminthes > Macrostomidae > Macrostomum > Macrostomum cliftonense. The sequence goes on from CATNEM010000139.1 coordinate 134,815, forward strand.
ACGTGACCATGTAATGACAGGGTGATAGTCCGACGGTAAAAGTAAGGGGCTTGTAGTGTGATAATTCATGTCAGCCAGCCTGAACTTTCCCCGTCCCCCCCGCCCCGGCAACCAGGCCCCTTGGCATCTCAGTCGAGTTCTGCTCGCACATGGTCCGCGTCTTCACCGTGTCCGAACAGCCAACACGGCTGCATGCGAGCCCGCGAATGCCTTCGTCCACATGGCAGCTCCGTGTTCTCCGGGATCACCCTCACCAAACTAGGCGGCATCGTGGTGCTGGGCTTTGCCAAGTCGCAACTGTTCCGCATCTTCTATTTCCGCATGTACCTCGCATCGTGCTGTTCGGCGCCCTGCACGGCCTCGTGTTCCTTGCCTGTGCTGCTCAGCTATGTGGGTGAGTGACAGCCTGTGCTGCTCAGCTATGTGGGGAGTGACAGCCTGTGCTGCTCAGCTATGTGGGTGAGTGACAGCCTGTGCTGCTCAGCTATGTGGGGTGAGTGACAGACAGACAGACAGACAGACAGACAGACACACACACACACAGACAGACCGACACACATGACAGACAGACAGATAGACAGACAGACAGACAGATAAAGACAGACAGACAGACAGACAGACAGTCAGAAAGACAGACAGACAGTTACACAGACACACAAAACAGACAGACAGACCACACAGACAGACAGACAGACAGACTATCATTCATGCAATGGTAAGTCGCTATTAGACAGAATAGCTACTATCACGTCACAGCCATGAACCAATAGCGACATACTGTGTGTGTTACTATTAGAAACGGCCGGGTGTCTCCTTAGTTTTCACTTTATACTATGGCTGGTCTGGCAGACATAAGGGACAGACAGGCGAAATAATTTTATAGATTTCAGGCTGTAAGGCGAAAAAATCTCTCCTGTGATAATGTGAAGAATGTTTGATCATTATTAAGTGGTAGCCTTTCTTCAAATAAAATCAAATTTAACTTTACGCAGTTAATATAGCACAAAAAATTGCATAGATATATATTGCTGGTGAATATTTTGCTGAGTTTTTTTATGCGCACTTCACTTTTTTACGCAATTTTGCCTTTATCAGTGCCTTGAAAGCCAGAAGCCCCTTTAAGCCCCCGAGGGGTTTTTTCGCTGTGCAAATAAAAGTTTCATTCCCTTCCCGCTTTACCTGACTGGCCTGGCAGTAGTGTTTGACCAGTTAGTTGCGGAATTAAATCAATTTTATTACTGCCTTCCCGTATTGGGAATATGCATAGCTAGTCAATATCTATTAGCTTGTATTAAGGATTCTGTATGCTCCTGTATATCTGTTTTATTTTAGTGCGTCTATACTTGTTGTTAGATCCCGTCCCAGTTGGACCATATGCGGGTAATCTGGTTTTTTAGTGGATTTTTCTGTCTGGGATAAATTTATGCAGTCAGAATTAATTTGGTGAGAAATTGGCAATGCGATAAAATTGGATTAAGTGAGATAATCCGATGGGATCAAAGGGGATTAAGTGAGATAATCCGATGGGATCAAAGGGATTAAGTGAGATAATCCGATGAGATCAAATTGGATAAGTAAGATAATCCGATTGAATTAAAGTGGATTAGTTGAGATAATCCGATAGGATCCATAAATTGGAATATGAGAGATAATGCCCCGATAGAATCCAAAGGGATTAGGTGAGATAATCAGATGAAATCAAAGTGGATTAGTGGCGATAATCCGATAGGATCCATGTGGATTATGAGAGATAATGCGATAGAATCAAAGTGGTTAAATTAGAAAATCCAATGAAACAAAGTGGATTAGTGGCGATAATCCAATAGGATCTAAACCGGATTAGTGACACACAGCCAAGAAGGCTGGGATAAAACGCACCCCCACCACCCCCAACATCCGCATTTCGCAGGGCCGCAGTTGCGCAGGCGTCAGAGGCGCTCCGGGTGCGGTGATCTTTGTCGGTGGAGGCGACGATGACTCCCGCCGCCGGCTAAGGAGATTTTCGACGAAGTGTGAAAAATCATTTTCTAAAAAAAAAAAACAAATCAGCCGATCCACCCTTGCCAGCAGCCTGGGCACAAAAAATAAACTAAAATAAAAGTAGCAAAAGTCAGTTTGTTTTACTTCTCGAGTCTTAGTCTGTGTTTTTTTTGTTGTTGTTGTTGTTTTTTGTTGTTAATTTCCACTTAATTTTTTGTTTCTCTGTCCGACAACTCCAGCAACATGTTTTATTACACGGCTTTGAGAATCACAATTATCCATTATCAATTATTTTGTATGCAGAACTTGCACTAGAAGTCGCTATTGTTAGTGTGGTTTTTATTTAGAAATCGCTTTTTTTATATAACTTAAATCGGGTTCCTTGTTTGTTTGTTTTTTTGTTTGTTTATTTTGTTTAAATTTGTAGTTTAAATTCAAATATTCGTAGCGTTCGAGACGCCGTGTCCGGGTCTTTCAGCGTACTTGGTGACCATAAATAAACTCCACACTAACTGTTAATGTTACCTCTGGACCAATGCAATTAATGATATTTTATTCTGATTGAGTTTTAAATCTCCTTATTGTGACGTATTTTTAAAATGCAAGTAACTGCAGTAAAGCTTATTAATTATTGTTGGATTAAACCACAAGTACAGGCTTCGCTTTATCTTACAAATTATTCGCTAAATTCTCCCAAGCCGCTTGCTGTTAAGTGCAAAATGAAAACAAAACAATATTATTTATTTCTGGTTTTTTCCCTGTGCAATTCGTAGCTTCAGCTTCAAGCTTTATAAAAGTTTAGTTTTTTTACTTGTCTTTTGATTATTTGACTAGGGATTTTAAATTAGCCGATGCTATTGATAAATAATTCACACCGTTTCTATTTTGCTAATAAGCTGGGTCACATTTTTGTTTATCTGCTCTGCTCGAAATAGTTTGACATTTTTATTAAATTTGATTAGTTTGTTGTTTAGTTAGCGTATTTTTGCTGGCTCCAACGATATTCTAGTTGATTCTAAGAAACTAAGTTTTTTATTCTAGGAAACTACGTTATTGATTCTAAGAAACTACATTATTGATGCTAAAAAACTACGTTATTGATTCTAAGAACTACGTTATTGATTCTAAGAAACTACGTTATTGATTCTAAGAAAAAATGATTTGCTCGATTCTAGGAAATCTACTTAATAGACTGATTAAAGACAAATTTACAGACAGACAAAATTACAGACAAATTTATTTTTTCAAGTCAGTTCAAAATCGTATCAAGTATTATTATTAGTTTGAAAAATAATGACGCTACATGTGTGTACAGCTGACAGGGCTCTTTTGTTATTCTAGCTTTTAAACAGTTGATTTTGCACCAACGCACTTTAAAATGTGAATTGTTTTCAAATATTATTATTTAGTTATTTTTTCAGTGATCCTTTTTTATTTGTTGTTTTTAATCCCGCTTTCAGCACACTGAAGGTCTCGATGTTTCCAATTTAGTTTCTCGTTATCAATTATGCTCGCTAAATAATCATTGTTTTAGTCCTAAAATTACCGGAAGAATGCTTTGCGAACTGGAAATTTTGTTTCGTACTTACGGACGCTTATTTAAGTCTGGCTTGTCAAATAATTGATTAATAATATGAATTCGAACAAATAAATAGTGTTAAAAAACTTTATTTTGGATGCACGGTCCTTGTTCCGCGATACTCGCAATGTCGGCAACCCAAACTAAACAAATAGTTTGTTTTAGAGTGAGTACCTACATAGATAATGACGATTTGCTGGCTTCCTTTTTTGTACATACTTTGTCACTGTCATTCTGTGCCCCTCCAACCCCTCATTCCGTGTCCCTCACACCCCATCATCCGAGTCCCTCCAACCCCTCATTCCGTGTCCC
>CATNEM010000140.1:0-40000 GCA_950096795.1 Macrostomum cliftonense
TGAACTGCGTGATGTGTAACTTCGTTTGAAAATAGCTCTTGTACCATTAAATCCGTTAGTCGCCGCATAAAGTTCTTGACTAAGAAGACGCTGCATCCTAACCAATTATTTTGTCGACATCTTTACATTCTTCAGCCACCTTGTTTGACCATCTCTGTTCATGCCATCATCGGTACAGGCACCATCGACTGTTCGTTTCATCGTCGTTTATAACTATCTTTGCAATATCCAAACACTAACTTATAAAATTCCAGTATAGTAAAGCTGTAGCAAGTTTTTGCTAGAAAGCTACGACGCTTTCGATAATATTATGTGCGCAACATTGTGCGCAACATTATAGGGCGAGTCTGCTTAACGATGACAGCTCTTGTGCTTCCAGTTGGATGCATTGATGCTCCAACGTCGAGTTTCATGGTCTTTGTTCGCAGGCTTTGTTTTTGCATAACAATGCGAGCTTCGTCTTAAGACAGGCAACGTTTTTTATTAATGCTCGAGTTCAGAATCGCTTGCATAGCTATTAGCTTCTTAATCCGCTTGTTGTGAGTTTGGTACTAGTCTCAATGTTATAGTTCCGTGCTTCTCTTCTTCATTCTTTTAATATTTTCCCCATGTAAAAGTTCGGCAGAAACGCATCCTCCTTGAAGCGAATCTCCAACGCATTGACGCAGTGGCTGCTTCTGTCTCTGGCAGCTTCTCCCTGTGGCTGCTTCTCCCTGTGGCTGCTTCTCCCTGTGGCTGCTTCTGTCTGTGGCTGCTTCTTATGTGACTGAATTTTGCAATAGTATATTTCACTACTTTTCTTTTTCTTTTCTCAACCTAAAAATCAATTGCGAAAAACAGACGTTAATGAAGCAAAAATAATCTTTCACTTAAATCGAGCGTAGAATCAAAAGTTTTACATTAACCATAAGCACGTATGTACGAGCTACTTAGAAAGACGCAGCATCGAAGCTCTTAAAATTAAGCACGCTTACTGTCATCCTAATTAAAGTTGCATTATATTTATTGCTTCATTTGGTCAACCTGACCTCGAGCCTACTACATAAACTTCTTCGGGCTGCAGAGCTCTTTCTGCGCATTCACCCAATCTGTTTACCGTATGCCTAATTGCCACTATAGTCGTTGGCTTAAATTTGTGTCTTTGCCTGTCATTCAACAAGCATATTTTTCTATCTTACTCTCTTACCGAGGGGTCTAAAAGTAAGCAGAGCACCAATTATTGCTGGTCCGTGCTCGCAAGCAAACTCAAGCATTCGAGAGCGGGTCACCCCTACTTATAGCATACAATGAGCGAGAGCCAAAAAGATGCTAGATAAAAAGCTGATGCTATCATTTTATTTGTGGTTTCAGCGCACGACTCATTATAAAAAGACTGTTTGAATAGCCAATGCTTTGAGCCTCGCTTTCAAGTTTTTTAATTAAAAAGCTCAAGTTATTCTACAGTAAGAATCAACTAAGTTTGGTCGCATGGCATAACTTATTGATCACATTTGAATCATTTTCAACGCCGCGATCATCATGAGCTACTACCGATAAACAATCTTGACGAAGCAGCAAGCCATCGGCGGCAGCAGCAGCAGCAGCAGCAGCCGGCTGCACTGCTGGACGGCACGTCTGCTCAGGCGGCTGCAGTTGACGATGTTTTCGTTTTTTCACCTCACGAGTGGCAGTGCAAATGGATTATCGAGGTGAGTGACTTTATTTGCCTTAGCGAGTTTCTCGATCGCAGCAGCGATCCTCCTGGACTAAGTGTTTGTGAAACGAACAGCGTATTATGCGCACTCCTCATACTATATGCATACTATCTTAATATTACATGTATATATAGTAGCCTTAAACAGGACGTCCATGTACAATACATGTATGTGCTGCAGGAGAGGTAATGTTAGTGTATAAATGTTGTGTATAAATAGGCCTTGCTGATTGTTCCCACGCTATACCTAGGATTTTTGGCGAGCTGGCGAAGTTGCTGTGTACACCTGCCTGCGGCTGTCAGCTGTCCAATGATTCAGAGGTGCATAAGTTTATACATGTAATCTTTCTCTACTCGTGTTTGGTGCAGGGGATCCGATACCGTACATTACATGTATTCTTCAAACACAGTGAGTGGACAGAAAGATTTACCGATCAAATTTACCGATGATACCGCAAATATTTCGTTGATCGTTGCTATTAAAAAAAGATAGGGAAAATGGGAGTGGGGGGCAGCACGCGAATTATTAAGGCAACTGTCATGACTTGAATGAAAACAGGGGGTTTTGATTAAAATTCCACAGCACTGTTAGTTCATAGAATAAAAAATCATTTTGGTTTGTCTAAAAGTCATGTAAGCACATCATCAAGATGTGCAGAATTCTTGCAGATGTATTATTATTGACAAGGTATTGCACTTGAAACACTAATGAATTTTATCTCTAAAAATATAATTCTAATCAAATAACAAAGTGTAAAACATTGTTTTATTGATGATAGGGTCATCCAATAGTTTTGTTTGTTTAAATTTGTCTTTTTTCGTGCGAGTCATTTTTGTTTTTAAAATAGCTGTTTGCAAGGAATTTATTTTGTGACGAAAAGTTACAGTATTTGTCTTGTGCAATATCAGCATCTACACCTAGTCCTAGACTGTATTAAATATAGATGGATGCATCCACAACTAGTCAGGAGAATGTGGCTAAACAGCTAGATGATAGTGCAACTAGTCAAGGAATTAGTAAGTATATCATGTTTTTATAATGATAGCACTATGGCTAAATGAGTTACGTGTTTTAAGCTAAGTAATTAGGCCTAGCGAATTTCTTAGCGAGCAAGTATATTTTTGCCCATGTAATCTAAGGCTTACCATCATAAAGTCTTTATTTTAATCTTATGATAAAATATTGCATATTTTAATTACAGAGTACTTATAGGCATGGCGGCCGTGTCAATAATGTGGCAGCTTAAAGACACGGCGGCCAAGTCTATAATGTGACAGCTTAAAGATATGGTGGCCATTTTGATAATGTAGTCAGCTCAAAGACATGGTGGCCATGTCTAATGTGATGTTGGAGCTTATTAACATGGACTATTTAGAGACATGGCCGCCATATCTATAAGCTCCAATATTATAGACATGGCGGCTGTGTCTGTAAGTATGGTCTTGGTCAGAACTTGCAGACATGGCTGCTGTGTCTATAAGCTTTTGCATTATAGGCATGGCCGCCATGTCTCTTAGTGTGGCATTTTTAATTAATACAGGTCTAAATAAAACAGCAAGGAACAAAACAAAATTTTCATGGCTTAAATAAACTGGCTAACTTTTAGGCACACTTGTTCTAAACACAGTCAAAGCATTTTTATTTTGTGGCTCTCTTTTGTCAATACTAAATTTTACTTAAGGTTTTATAACAAAGAAATTGTAATTTTAAGTATACTTTAAATTTCATAAATTCATATTTTTCAGAGTTCAACTTTGGTAAAGATACTTGATTAAATTTGTTTGGCTACAATTTAATTGTAATGACTAAGATTTATGTGGATTAGCTACATAAAATAAGTTTATTCACAAATAGAAAATGTTCATAATACTTATTTTGTAATTAGTAAGTATTATTAACTTTGATCACTTAGTCTTTAATGATAAAAATTAAATTAGTGATTTTTGTATGGTTCACAATTTTTTGGAATTTAATGATTTAGCTTTATAATTAAAAGAAAATTAAATTAATTTTTAGAAAAGTTTGATTCTGATTTGCTTTTTATAAATGCTTTACTATTTAAGAATTAAAAATTTAAATATAACTATTATTAAATTTCACAATCTTTTTTTCTAGAAAGATTTAAATTCATTTATATTATAATATTAGTATAGTTTCTGATTGGCTTATAGAACAATCAATGAAAAATTTTCATACTCATGAGTTTGAAGTAATTTTTTAAATATGATTCACTTTCCACAATGATAAAAACTGAATCTTTATTTAATTAAATATTCCATTTTATATTGTTATAAATTTAACTTTGGTTTCATTTCTTCTAATGATCTTGTTTATCCCATGATTATTCATCTGTTAATTAATTATACCATTGGTTTATATAAGCCAATTTGTATTGATTGATTAATTGTAATTGATCTTAATTGTAATCTTTTTACTCTTGATTGTATGTTTATCTTTTCCTTTTGAATAAATGAAATGATTTCTTTTTAAATGGAATCTCTTATTTGCCAAACAAATATAATTTACCTGTTGTCAGTTTACCAAATTAATAGTGCTACCAGAACCAATTGCAGAGATCCTCTAAACTACTACCCTTCTCTTTCACTAATTAGTTGATACAAATCAAAGTCCGTAGCAGTACCAATCATAACTAATCATAATCACTTATTAGCCTTAGAACTAATTGCATTTGCCAACAAATCTAGTGTTATTCATACCCCAACACCAACCAGACGGTCTGCTAAGCCAAGAAAATAGCGAATTGCGCGATCGCGTTGGCGACTTGGAACAGCGCGTACAATCGCAGGCGGACGAGCTGGTTTGCCTCCGGTCGGCCCTGTCTGACTGTCTGCGCCGCCTGGCCTCCCTTGAGACAAGCAAAGGTGGGTTGTTAGCCGGATTGCCGCCTAATTATCGGCACCAAACAGCGGCGCCCGTTATCTGCTGCTCGCCGGGTTCTAATAATAGCGATAATTTGTTAGGTGAGTTGGCCGGGTTGTTGTTTTTTTATGGCTTAATTGACCTCTTTTATGTTCATTTTTATTGATCTTATCTAATAATATTCAACCATTATCCATTTAATACCGTTTCAGGGTTAAACACTTATAGGTTCATACATACGTTCGTAAATCTAAGCAAAAAATACCCCCTGCTTGTTGTACTTTTGCATAAAAAAACTTATTGGCTAAATGTTGTTAAAATTGTTGATTTTATTTATTTTGCATTTAGCTGGCGCACGAATTGCGCTTTTCTTGTTGTTGTTTTGTGTGGTTAGCCTTGATTGAAATTTACCTGCACCTGATTAGCTTCTTCAGCCGGCATGATTAATTTTGTTAAAATTAGCTTGAAAAGAAAACCCGGAAATTTAGCTACATTATTCAACTTTGAGTCTCGCATAATTCATTGTAGCGAATTTAAGTTTTTTTGTAAACAGAATACCGGGCGTTTTTTGGTTGCTGGGTCGATCCTTGTGGCAAGAGACTGATTCTGCAGGTGATTCACTGTAGTTAGTAGCATGCTTGCCTTCCTTTGTTGTTGCTCAGCTTTATTTATTAATTTTTTCTTGAAGTTTTTTTGTTATGGCCTTTTGGAATTAAATTTTGCCCTTTTGACCAGCACTATCTTACTTTAAATTATAATATGGTAATAAATTTATACCTAGCTTTTGATCTGTGGCAGCGCCTCACTAAAAATCACCAGCAGTGCTGCAGGACCCTCCATCATCTGAAGGATCGGAGGGAATTAGGGGCGCCTCGCTGAAGGATTGGAGGGGATTAGAAGACGCCTCACGAAAGGATTAGAGGGGATTAGGGGCGCCTTACTGAAGGCTCGGATCAGGGGCGACGCACTGAAGGATCGGAGGGAATTAGGGGCGCCTCGCTGAAGGATTGTAGGGGATTAGAAGACGCCTCACGAAAGGATTAGAGGGGATTAGGGGGCGCCTTACTGAAGGCTCGGATCAGGGGCGACGCACTGAAGGATCGGAGGGGATTAGGGGCGTCCCGCTGAAAGATTAGGGGGATTAATTCCAACAGAATGATGAGACTTGGGCGAATTAATGGAGCGCTATGCTCTCATAACTTTTCTGTCTGTTTTTACTCATGCAGCTCTGCACAGCTCGTCGTCGCCCAAGTCAGCGGGCGGAGCCGCCCTCCAGCGCCGGTGGCAAGCATTCAACAGGCGGCGCCGCCACCCCGGCCGTAAGCCTCAGTCGGCTCCGATGATTCGAAAGCCGACCAGGTCCGATCAGCCGTCGCAATCCTCGGCGTTGTCCTCGCCATCGGCCGCCGGTCGCAAGTCGAGCAGCGGCGCTCATTCGACCGGACTGGGACCAACTTCGCCGCGTCCGGGAGGTGGCGGCGGCGGCGGCGGCCGCGGCTCGTCTGTGCGCGGCTTCCGCCGAGCAGTCGCAGCTCGCCGCTTCTCACGGCTCGAGGTAATTTTTTTAATCCAATCCTTTCTAATTTAGTTTTGCTGATTAGTCTACTGTAAGTAGCAATAAAATTATTTATTTTCTTTTCAAACGGAAATTATAAATAGAGCAAAAAATGCCTTATGTGCTGCTGAAAACTCAAATTCATGGGTTTGAATATTATCCATTTTTCACATTGTAAATGACCCCTGATAATAAATTTCTCTTCATTGTCTCCAGTCTCCAAAAATTGGCCAATAGATTAAGAGCCAATTCGTTACTATGCCTACCAACGGTAGGTGGCAATGCTGGCCGATCAGTTGCTAGGCCCATTGCCAAGAATCGGTGGGTGTTTTGTTTAATTTAATTTAGACAGCACAAAATTAAAAGCAGATTATTGGAAAAATTGCTTTTAGTAATTGGCTTTACGTAATTGCCTACGACAGACAGTTGAATGCATAGCAAGCGAATAATTTATATTATGCTTTATGATTTTAGTAGTATTTGTTAATGATTAAAACAAAGCGGAAATTATAGCTTAATAATTTAATCTTTATCAGTAAATTTGGCTTAAAATCTTTTGTATAATTTTTTTATTTACCATTTTCATTCTTTTTAGTGTTAAGGAGTCCGTTTGGTCGAAAGGTGAGTAAAATTCTCAATTTAATCTCTTTAATTGTTTGTATAATTTTTAATTTGATGTGTCTGCGTGACAGGCGTGCTTATAGTACGTGACGAAGGCTAAGAAATGCTAGTAATATCTCCTGTAAGTCACATTAGGCGATGATAAAAGTACGCCTATAAATAATAAGGGTACAGTAATGGATGAGTGAATCACGCTTATAAATGCTTTAAGTACAAACCTAGTGAATTAAGTACACTTAAAAGTGCTTAAAATACATTTAGCGATAATAAAAGTACACTTACTAATACTTTAAGTACAGTAATCGATAGTAAAAGTACACATAAAAAACAATTAAAATTACACAGTAATTGAATATTAAAGTACGCCTAAAAATTCGTAAAGTACACAGTAATAGATTATAAAAGTACACTTAAAAGTTCTTGAAGTACAAAATAATGGATAATAAAAGTACGCTTAAAATACTTAAAGTACAGAAATTGATGTTAAAAGTACACGTAGGTATACTTAAATTACAGAAAGCAACTGTCTGTTGGTGGAAAGTTTTGTTAGACAGTTCGTAGAATCGATCATTAAAGTACAAAAATGAAATTTTTTATGCACCCTAACTACCTCAGAGGACGGCGTTATTCGCATGCACCTGCGCGGCCGGCCAATCAATCTGTACGCGCCGTCCGACCTAGTCGAACAGCTGCGCGAAGTTCAACAAGTTGAACCGGCCGAGCCGCCAACCGAACAGGCTCAAACTGGAGTGGGCCTACGGCTATCGCGGCCGCGACTGTCGATCAAATTTGTACTTTCTACCAACCGGCGAGATGGTCTACTTTATAGCTAGCGTTGTAGTGTTGCACAACGTCGAAGAGGGCATGCAGCGTCACTACACTGGTCACAACGACGACGTCAAATGCATCGCCGTGCATCCGGACAAGATCACCATAGCAACCGGACAGGTCGCCGGGCACGACAAGGCTCAGGGCAAGGTAAACTATAGGAGAGAAAAAAATTATCGAATGATTTATATCAATAGTCTACATGTAGGTAGAAATGCGAGTATTTTCTTAATTTTTTATTTCAATCATGAAATGGCCATTTTTCCAACCTGAGAAACGCGTTTACGTAGGAATTCGTTTTCCTTAAGATAAACGATTATAATAAGTAACTCTGCAACTAATTTCACCCAGAGTGAGAAAAAAACAGTTTAAGACAAAGTTTCAACGCACTGAGCATCTCTTACCAATCCTTGGTTTCCCGCATAGTAATACAGGCTTGCTTTATACTGACTTGTTACTATAAGTAGTGTCATACGCCTTTGATGTGTAAAGTTGAGACGGATTTTTAGGCGCCGAAATTGGATCTATTTGGCCTTTTATTATTTACTTAACAGCCCCACGTTCGGGTGTGGAACAGTGTCGACCTGAACACTCTGCACGTGCTCGGCCTTGGCGACTTCGAGCGCGCCGTCTGCTGCCTGGCCTTCAGCCGTGCCGACGGCGGCAATTTTCTCTGCGCCGTTGACGAATCTAACGAGCACATGATCTCGGTGTGGGACTGGCGCAAGCCGCACAAACTAGCCGAGACCAAGGCCTCGGGCGATCCCGTGCTAGCCTGCGAGTACCACCCGTTGGATAATAGTAGTATAGTGACTTGCGGAAAAAATCAGCTCACATTTTGGACTATTGAGGGCGGCCAACTGTCTAAGAAGAATGGCGTGTTCGAGGTAAGAAAATTGGAAAGTTTCTTAGCTTATGCAAACAACAGCCAATAGGAATATTCCATCACAATGACATTGTCAGCAGCCAATAGAAAGTGTCGTAGCTTAATCTAACAGTAATACAGTCGATTGGAGCTGTTTCAGCTCAAGGTCATTATAAATTATATTGTCTCAATTTCATACTTAAAGCAGCCAATAGGGTATGTTATAGCTCAAGGTCACTGTCAGCAGCCAATCAAATGTGTTGCAGCTTTAATTTTTACTTAAGGCAGCCAATTAGAGCTGTTCCAGCTCAAGGTCCTTTTCAGCAGCCAATAGAAGGTGTGGTAGCTCAATTTTTCACCAAAGGCAGCCAATAGGGTGTGTTCCAGCTCAAGGTCATTGTCAGCAGCCAATAGAAACAGTTTTTAGCTTAAGTTCTATCGTAGCCAATTAGAGCTGTATTAGGCTCAAGGCACAAGGACGCCCTAATAAAAACGTTCTTATCCAAATAATATCATTAGTCAATAGGAACGGGTTTATTTAATGTTACATCATACCAACTATTTTATTCGCAGAAATACGAAAAGCCGAAGTTCGTCCTATGCCTGACGTTCGCTCAGAATGGCGACTTAATCACTGGCGATTCCAACGGTAACATCCTGGTGTGGGCTCGCGGCGGCAATAAGATTAGCCAAGCCGTCACTGGCGCTCACGAGGGCGGCATCTTCAGCCTGTGCGTGCTGAAAGACGACAATCTCGTGTCTGGCGGCAAAGATCGCCGTCTGGTGCAGTGGGACGCAACGTACAGCCGCACTGGCGCCGAGGCCGTCATACCGGAACAATTCGGTCCGATTCGAACTCTGTCGCAGGGGCCTGGCAATGTTGTGCTGGTTGGCACCACGCGAAACTGCATTCTGCAGGTCTGGCGCTGATTGTGAAATCATTTTTATTTGTGAATAGTGATGATTGTGAATGATATTGTTTGTGAATGATGCTGTTTGTGAATAATGCTGTTTGTGAATGATGCTGTTTGTGAATGATGCCATTTGCGAATGATGCTGTTTGTTAATTAACGATTTTGTGAATGATGTTGGTTGTGAATTTATGATTTTGTGAATGTTGCCGTTTGTGAATTTATGACGCCTGTGAATGATTGCTTGTGAATGATTGCTTGTGAATGATTGCTTGTGAATGATTGCTTGTGAATGATGCTGTTTGTGAATGACGCTGTTTGTGAATGATGCTGTTTGTGAATGACGCTGTTTGTGAATGATGCTGTTTGTGAATGACGCTGTTTGTGAATGATGCTGTTTGTGTAATTTTGATGTTTGTGAATGATGCTGTTTGTGAAATTTTTATGTTTGTGAATGATGCTGTTTGTGAATGACGCTGTTTGTGAATGATGCTGTTTGTGAATGACGCTGTTTGTGAATGATGCTGTTTGTGAATGACGCTGTTTGTGAGTGATGCTGTTTGTGAATGACGCTGTTTGTGAATGATGCTGTTTGTGAAATTTTGATGTTTGTGAATGATGCTGTTTGTGAAATTATGATGCTTGTGAATGATGCTGTTTGTGAAATTTTGATGTTTGTGAATGATGCTGTTTGTGTAATTTTGATGTTTGTGAATGATGCTGTTTGTGAATGACGCTGTTTGTGAATGATGCTGTTTGTGAATGACGCTGTTTGTGAGTGATGCTGTTTGTGAATGACGCTGTTTGTGAATGATGCTGTTTGTGAAATTTTGATGTTTGTGAATGATGCTGTTTGTGAAATTATGATGCTTGTGAATGATGCTGTTTGTGAAATTTTGATGTTTGTGAATGATGCTGTTTGTGAAATTTTGATGTTTGTGAATGATGCTGTTTGTGAAATTTTGATGTTTGTGAATGATGCTGTTTGTGAAATTTTGATGTTTGTGAATGATGCTGTTTGTGAAATTTTGATGTTTGTGAATGATGCTGTTTATGAATCATACTGTTTGAATTTATGATGTTTGTGACTAATGCTGTTTGTGAATGATTTTGTCAACGGTTCTCTCTGTGAATAATATTGTTTCGAAATTGTGGTTTGTAATCGATAATCCCCGCCCCCTTGGCAACACCCGCAGGGCTCATTCAATCTGGACTTCTCCCCCATAGTGGAGGGCCACGTGGAAGAGCTGTGGGGCCTGGCTAGCCACCCCAGCCAGCTACAGTTCGCCACCTGCGCCTACGACAAATGGATTTACCTGTGGGACGCCCTCACCCACCAGGTGGTGTGGAGCAAAGAGCTCAACGATCCGGCCCACTGCGTCTGCTTTCATCCCAGCGGCGAGACTCTCGCCGTAGGCTGCCAGACCGGGCGCTGGTACGTGTTGGACACGCAGAGACGGGAAATTGTGGCCGTTCACACTGACGGCAACGAGCAGATCGAGTGCATGGAGTTTTCGCCGGGTGAGTTGCCGATTGTCCGATTCTCATATTTCCCATTCTCATATTAGATTCTCAATTCTCATACCGGATGCCCCAATTATCATATCGGCTGCCCCGATTCTCATATCAGTTGTCTCAATTCTCAAATCGGCTGTCTCAATTCTCATATCGGCTGTCTCAATTCTCAAATCGGCTGTCTCAATTCTCATATCGGCTGTCTCAATTCTCATATCGGCTGTCTCAATTCTCAAATCGGCTGTCTCAATTCTCATATCGGCTGTCTCAATTCTCATATCGGCTGTCTCAATTCTCATATCGGCCGTCTCAATTATCATATCGGCTGTCTCAATTATCATATCGGCTGTCTTAATTCTCATATCGGCTGTCTTAATTCTCATATCGGCTGTCTCAGTTCTCATATCGGCTGTCTCAATTCTCATATCAGATGCCCCAATTCTCATATCGGCCGTCTCAACTATCATATCGGCTGTCTCAATTATCATATCGGCTGTCTTAATTCTCATATCGGCTGTCTTAATTCTCATATCGGCTGTCTCAGTTCTCATATCGGCTGTCTCAATTCTCATATCGGCCGTCTCAACTATCATATCGGCTGTCTCAATTATCATATCGGCTGTCTTAATTCTCATATCGGCTGTCTTAATTCTCATATCGGCTGTCTCAGTTCTCATATCAGATGCCCCAATTCTCATATCGGATGCCCAAATTCTCATATCGGTTTTCGCAATTCTCATATCGGCTGTCTCAATTCTCATATCGGCTGTCTCAATTCTCATATCAGATGCCCCAATTCTCATATCGGCTGTCTCAATTCTCATATTGGCTGTCTTAATTCTCATATCGGCTGTCTCAATTCTCATATCGGCTGTCTCAATTCTCATATCGGCTGTCTCAATTCTCATATCAGATGCCCCAATTCTCATATCGGCCGTCTCAACTATCATATCGGCTGTCTCAATTATCATATCGGCTGTCTTAATTCTCATATCGGCTGTCTTAATTCTCATATCGGCTGTCTCAGTTCTCATATCGGCTGTCTCAGTTCTCATATCGGCTGTCTTAATTCTCATATCGGCCGTCTCAACTATCATATCGGCTGTCTCAATTATCATATCGGCTGTCTTAATTCTCATATCGGCTGTCTTAATTCTCATATCGGCTGTCTCAGTTCTCATATCGGCTGTCTCAATTCTCATATCAGATGCCCCAATTCTCATATCGGATGCCCAAATTCTCATATCGGCTGTCTCAATTCTCATATCGGCTGTCTTAATTCTCATATCGGCTGTCTTAATTCTCATATCGGCTGTCTCAATTCTCATATCGGCTGTCTCAATTCTCATATCGGCTGCCCCAATTCTCATACCGGATGCCCCAATTTCCCCAGACGGTGCAATGCTGGCCCTCGGCTCCCGCGACAACTGCCTGTACGTGTACACCTGCTCGGAGGCCGGGCGCAAGTACTCCCGCGTCGGCAAGTGCTGCGGCCATTCGTCATTCGTGACGCATCTCGACTGGTCGGCGGACGGCGCCAACCTGCGCTCGAACTCGGGCGATCACGAGCTGCTATTCTGGACGGCGTCGAATTGTCGTCAGGTGCCGGCTGCGGCCAGCCTGCGCGACGTTGCCTGGGCCAGCCAGCGCTGCACCCTCACCTTCCACACCGCCGGCATCTGGCCTGAAGGCGCCGACGGCACCGACGTCAACGCCTGCGACCGCAACGCCGGTCACAGCCTGCTAGCTAGCGGCGACGATTTCGGTCAAGTCGGCCTGTTCCGCCACCCCTGCTATCAGGCCAAGTCGCGCTGTCACGCCTACGCCGGTCATTCGAGTCACGTGACCAATGTGCGCTTCCTGCGCGACGATTCTCGACTGTTGTCAACTGGAGGCCGCGATTCCGCCGTGCTGCAGTGGGAAGTACTATAGAAACTGGTTTATTACGTCATCTACAGCTAGAAACTTTAAAGTTCGTGTTTTCGTTTTGACTGCGGGATCATTTTTTGTAGTAATTTAGAGAGTGTATGGTAGTTTTCAAGGTCATACAGAATGCGTGATCTGGGGATTTTCCCAAGGTCTACAAGTTTTCAAGGTCATACAGAATGCGCGATCTCGGGATTTTCCAAAGGTCTGCAAGTTTTCAAGGTCATACAGAGTGCGTGGTCTTGGGATTTTCCGAAGGTCTGCAAGTTTTCAAGGTAATCCGGAATGTGTGATCTGGGGATTTTCCAAAGGTCTGCAAGTTTTCAAGGTCATACAGAATGGGGATTTTCCGAAAGTCTAAAAGTGCAAGTTTTCAAGGTCATACAGAATGTTTCATCTAGGGATTCTCTTATGGTAATCTAAAATGTTGTCTCTAGATTTTAGCTTTTGAAGAAAGGTGGTTTCTCGAAAAATCAATAGTGTGATCTATTTTGCTTTATAAGATTGATTTATTGGAAGCTGGGGTGGTTTTTTGATGTAGAGAGCGTTCACTCTTATGCTTTTTATTAATTTCCTCTTTACTTCTTTCATTGCAATAAAAAATTTCAAACTTGAATTGTTTAGTTGTCTGCTTTTCTTTCTGCAAAAGTTTTTTTTCCAAAAGTTTGCTGTGTCGCTTAGTTTCAGCGCTATGTTTATTACAAAATTTCAAGGTTATTTTTATTGGGAGTCGTTTGTAATAATCGTTTATTAAGATCTTGAGCAGTTCTTAGATTATCAAAGTTGTTCAGCAGGCTACAGTTGCTTCTTAAAATCGTCTTGATCGTAACGGCGTTTATTTATTTGTTACTCTGGCAACCGTCGATGATATTCGAATCTCCTATAGAAACTAACCCGAGGAAAAATTATTGTTCATAATTAAAACGAAAATATATCATTCTGCCTTTTTAGTTACTGCTGTTGAGTTTTTGTGTCCATAACGTTTTTTCTCTTTTCGCCAATTATTAGTTTTAATTTTAAATGATATGCTCGCATACTTTACTATAAGTAGCGAGTTAGCATCCGACAACGAGACTTATTTGATTGAAACAGTGTAAAACAAATTTTTCCCTTGCCTTTTTTCTAGTGTTTTTCTAGCAAGCGCGAAGCTTTTTGTTTTGAGCGAATTTTCTAGATTTGTGTTTTAATAGCAATTTTAATTTACTGCTAATTAGCATATTCGAATGATATAATTATGGTATATTACCTCAGTATCTTTTTTTCAAAACAACTATTTACGAGTACTTACGCTATTGCTGTTGTGAGCTGCTTACTTTTCAGTTGAATTACAATTAAACACGAATAGAAACAAGTTTTGACGGCAATTTTTCTGGTCTGAGTCTGGTCTGGGCGTTCGTTTTGTTAAAAATTATGCTTTTTGGGATAGTTAAGAAATTTTTAGTAAATAAATAAATTTTTTGTATTTGATTAGATTTGATTGATTCGATTTTATTAGACCACTACCGGGTTAGTTTAAATTTTAGGCGCAAGCAATGTACATATATTGTTGGCAGAAAATTTATGTACATTTATTTTAGCGAAAAAACTCCTGTACATTAGTCGATGCACAGTGGATGTGCATTACTTGGCATAGATAGTGAATGTACATAGTTTTCTGAGCATGAATGTACTTAAGTTGGTGCACAAGCACTTGTAAATTTAAAAAATTTGGATCCTGTTAAGTAGTGATTGTAGTAGATGATTTTGGGTGAAATTTTAAAATTTATTCCAATCCTAACCATGTAGCCATACTTTACAATTATTATATTAGATATAGACATTTTCTATTAACATTTCTACACGCTTTTTCGAGTACAGTGTGATGTCTTTTTTACTGCAATATATTAATTCTTTGTTTTAACTAAAAGTGCAATATAGTATACGTACTTTTATTTTTTATCGTGTGTTTCGACCCGAAAAGTGCAATAACAATATTTTCCGGTTTTACAATAGTAAATTTCAATAGCTTTGTTAGAATTTGTTGCTTACCAGTGAAGTTTTTTTATTTTACTTCCTGGTGGCAAGCAAAAACATTTTTTCCCGGCTAAAGAAACTTTATTGCTGCGATTGTGTATTTTATTCTGCTGCCTAGGCCTTCTGTCTACTGGTCACACTTATTAGTTAGTTGGTTAAATATACACTTTCTGAATTATTCTTCAATATAGGCTTTGCTAAGCATTAAAAATTATTAAACGTTTATTCATCGTCTTTGTTATTTTCTCATTAGAAAAAACGCCTTTTCCTGATTCAAACGATGGTAATAATTATTCACCAATAAATACCAGCTGATTGTAAAATTGATTGTGTCAATAAAACAAAATTTAAAAAATTTATGCGACATGATTGGATAATAAATAGATCAACGTCTGATTCAGTCTAGCAACAATGAATTGCATCAAATTTTCTTAGAAAGGTGAAAGTTTAATCCTAATTTTTTGGTGAGGGTCATCACCCCCAGCTCAGTGCCAGTGTTAGAGGTGTGAGGGCCATCACCCCCCAGCTCAGTGCCAGTGTTAGAGGTGTGAGGGCCATCACCCCCAGCTCAGTGCCAGTGTTACAGGTACGTGAGGGCCATCACCCCCCAGCTCAGTGCCAGTGTTACAGGTGTGAGGACCCTCACCCCCAGCTCAGTGCCAGTGTTAGAGGTGTGAGGGCCATCACCCCCAGCTCAGTGCCAGTGTTAGAGGTGTGAGGGTCATCACCCCCCAGCTCAGTGCCAGTGTTAGAGGTGTGAGGGCCATCACCCCCAGCTCAGTGCCAGTGTTAGAGGTGTGAGGGTCATCACCCCCCAGCTCAGTGCCAGTGTTAGAGGTGTGAGGGCCATCACCCCCAGCTCAGTGCCAGTGTTAGAGGTGTGAGGGCCATCACCCCCAGCTCAGTGCCAGTGTTAGAGGTGTGAGGGTCATCACCCCCCAGCTCAGTGCCAGTGTTCCAGGTGTGAGGGCCATCACCCCCAGCTCAGTGCCAGTGTTAGAGGTGTGAGGGCCATCACCCCCCAGCTCAGTGCCAGTGTTACAGGTACGTGAGGGCCATCACCCCCAGCTCAGTGCCAGTGTTACAGGTACGTGAGGGCCATCACCCCCAGCTCAGTGCCAGTGTTAGAGGTGTGAGGGTCATCACCCCCAGCTCAGTGCCAGTGTTCCAGGTGTGAGGGCCATCACCCCCAGCTCAGTGCCAGTGTTAGAGGTGTGAGGGCCATCACCCCCAGCTCAGTGCCAGTGTTACAGGTGTGAGGACCCTCACCCCCAGCTCAGTGCCAGTGTTAGAGGTGTGAGGGCCATCACCCCCAGCTCAGTGCCAGTGTTAGAGGTGTGAGGGTCATCACCCCCCAGCTCAGTGCCAGTGTTAGAGGTGTGAGGGTCATCACCCCCTAGCTCAGTGCCAGTGTTAGAGGTGTGAGGGCCATCACCCCCAGCTCAGTGCCAGTGTTAGAGGTGTGAGGGCCATCACCCCCAGCTCAGTGCCAGTGTTAGAGGTGTGAGGGCCATCACCCCCAGCTCAGTGCCAGTGTTACAGGGCCTGCCGAGATATTACAAAAGCAACAAAGCATCATGCAAAGCAGATGCAGAATCCCCATTCAGGTAGCCAGAAGTCTTTGTTCGGGGCACTGCTATATTTAGCTCGCTATAATGCGGAATTCCAGCAACGACAAAAACCATGTCGGCCTCCAATGACGCTCGCGCCGCCCACCCATTCTACATAGTTGACGCTTTCACGAAACGTCGCAGGCGCGGCAACCCGGCCGCCGTGGTCGTCGCGCGGCCAGGCGAGCTGTCAGACTCGGACATGCAGTCCCTGGCTGCCGAGTTCAACCTGTCGGAAACCGCGTTCGTCGTCTTGCCCGAAGTTGGCAATGATGGTGAAAAGTCGTCGACTACGCGGCTGCAGCTTCCATTGCGCTGGTTCACGCCCGAGTGCGAGGTGGCGCTGTGCGGTCACGCCACCCTGGCTGCCGCCGCCGCCACCCGTCTGCATCTTCTCGGCGGCGGTGCAGGCCCGGATGAAGGCGCTGGCGACGTTGTCTGTCAATTGTACAATGAGTTCGTGTTCGACACCATGAGCGGACTGTTGCCAGTGAACAGGTGGCTGCGACTGTTGTATTCGTTTGTGTTTCGCTTTCATTCTGCCTCTTTTGTAGTTTTTTTGGCACTGATTTTACTCTGCTTTCGCTCCACTCCCGCTTTGTTCGGTTTGTTTCCGATTTGTTCGGTTTGCTTCCGATTTGTTCGGTTTGCTTCCGCTTTGTTCGGTTTGCTTCCGATTTGTTCGGTTTGCTTCCGATTTGTTCGGTTTGCTTCCGATTTGTTCGGTTTGCTTCCGATTTGTTCGGTTTGCTTCCGCTTTGTTCGGTTTGCTTCCGATTTGTTCGGTTTGCTTCCGCTTTGTTCGGTTTGCTTCCGATTTGTTCGGTTTGCTTCCGCTTTGTTCGGTTTGCTTCCGCTTTGTTCGGTTTGCTTCCGCTTTGTTCGGTTTGCTTCCGCTTTGTTCGGTTTGCTTCCGATTTGTTCGGTTTGCTTCCGATTTGTTCGGTTTGCTTCCGATTTGCTTTTTCTTTGCTTCTGCTTTATTTCCGGTATGCTCCATTCTGTTTTCGCTGTGCTTCCGGTTTTCGGTTCTGCTTAGGTCTGCTTCCGGTCTGCTTCCGGTCTGTATCCACTCTTTTTTGGTTCTGCTTCCAGTCTGTTTCCGGTCTGTATCCAATCTATTATATTTTGGTTCCGCTTCCGGTCTGTTTCCTGTCTGTATTCACTCTTATTTGGTTCCGCTTCCGGTCTGTTTCCTGTCTGTTTCCACTCTTTTTTGGTTCTGCTTTCGGTCTGTTTCCGGTCTGTAATCACTGTTTTTTGCGTCTGTACTACTTCCTATATTCTTTTGCTTCTCTTACTCATCCTATTATCTCTCCAAAGAAAACTACAAATTTCAACGCATCGAAACGCAGAAACGCCGCCACCGACCAGTGGAGTCTGGACTTTCCACTGGCCACCATCGAGCCAATCAGAATTGGCGAGCGCGACGCCACGCCCAACCTAATCAAATCGGTGCTGGGCGAGGAACTCGGCGAATCTTCAATAGTCGGCTTGCACTATTCGCCAGATCGGCAGAAGCTGCTAATCGAACTCGAGCCTCGGCTGCGGGAGCAATTTCTGCGACTCAAGCCTGACCCAGCCGCTATGCTCACCGCCTCGCCTAGTGGGGCGCACGTTCGGGGAGTTATCGTCACCGTCAGCGGCCGGGGATATCGGGACGAGGATGCCGATGGTGAATTAATGGCGTGTTTATATAGTATCAGTCACAGTGTTGTAGTAAGCGAGAGAAAGCCAGAGTTTATCCAAACAGACTTCAAACCCTTACGCGGGCTGTGTTATTCACATTTATATTATGAGTGCATGTACATTGTCACAAAGGTAGAAAATAGATGTACATAGCGAAGTCCAATTAAACACGCACCCACACTGCAAAAGATAAAGTCCATCACTTTACAACAAGTGTCGGCTATAGTGTCAGTCACAGCGTCAGTTATAGTGTCAGTCAGAGTGTCGGCTACTGTCAGTCAGGGTGTTGTTGGAGAACCGGCCTTTTATTATGCTAATCTTATTCTTACAAATCTGAAGGTGACAAGTTGGAATTCGACTTTCTATCTCGCTATTTCGCGCCCTGGGTCGGAATCCCGGAAGACCCGGTCACGGGCGCTGCCCACACGGTGCTGGCGGCCTACTGGCGAGCCAAACTTGGCGGCCGCGACCGAATGCTGGCTAAGCAGTGCAGCCGGCGTGGCGGAGTTGTTCAAATTAGCGTCGACGCCGAACGCGGCCGGGTGTCGCTAACTGGAAACTCGGTTTTGTCCGCGCATGGCCGGGTGATGCTGTGACTTTATAAACGATAATAAATATTTACTGTACTTTGTAGGTGTCTTATAATTATATATTTAATATGGTGCCTCAAAAAATGGGAAAGTATAAGCAGTGCGCGTGTATTTGAGCTTTTAAGTAGACCTGCATATCGCATACATATATTTTTGTGTGTCCAAAAAGTAATGTCACTTTTGTGGTTAGGGCAGGTCTGCTTGTTAGGCTAAATTTAAATCGTTGCTATTAATACCATTATCATTATTATTGTTATTATTATGTGTAATCTTATTATAAGAGTCACACGCCAAAATGGGTTCATTGGTTTTACTACAAACGAAATATATGAGATAAAAAGTCTAAATTCGCGCTGCGTCCCACAATACTTTTGGGACACGCGTTTCGTAATTCACTAATTGGTTTTTCTTTCAAAAATTGAATTAATTCAGATTAATAAACTCTGAAACAATTTCTGTTGGCCATTAAAACTTTTTTTCTGATAAATCCTGCACGTCTTGGGGATGGCAAGGCAGGGCGTAGACGAAAAAGTGGGGATCAATTCACGTCCAATGATCACGCACATGATTTTGGGCTATGAAAGACCCAGCAGTTGGATAAGAATAGTAAACTCTAGTTGGAGAACTGGTGTGTTAAAGGTCCCCTAACTATTCCTAAAATTTTGAGTCGAAGTTTAATCGAAAAAACATGTTCACAAAATGCCGTAAGAAAAACTAAGAAGTAAAACAATTCTACGTTTTACTTTACAGCTGAAATTTATAAAAATTACTTTATTCGATTTAAATTAATCTTTTTAACTAGAAGTAAAGTAAAATGAAAATTTTCAATTACATTTTTTCAGACCTTCTCTCTGACTGGATCGAACCATATTTGGCAACATTTTAATTCGTTTAGGCGAATGCTTTTTTCATTGTTGATATTGAGCTTCTTTTAATTGTCGATTGTTCGGTCAAACGGCGTCATTTTTTTATATAAAATTCTACTTTGCATCATTGTATAGAGGCTCTAAATATTGATAAAAACTTTGCATTGTTAGTTTTTACAACTGAGAAAGCAAGTTTAAAATCCCGTTTGCGCGATTTGGCTAGCCAGCGGGGTGACCAAACTTTTCTGTTTTCATTTTTCGAAGGAATTGCTGCTGGTCAGCATGAAAATCAATATATATTTGTTTGAAATTAACGGTAAAAAATGCAACGCTATCTGCATTTCAAAGCCCATTTGGTCGCAAATCATAGTCTAATTTCCTATATCACTTGGATAAGTTTTGCAGAATACTTATAGACACGGCCGCCGTGCAGGCTCCCATTGTCACGGCCGCCGTGTCTCCCGTGTGGGAGCTTTTCTATTTTATCTTGCCGTTTCTATAAGCTAGAATATTACAGACACGGCGGCCGTGTCTTTAAGTATGGTCCTACTCAACATTAGAAACACGGCTGCTGTACCAGTAGCGAAGCTTTCACATCATAGACACAGCCGCCGTGTCTTTAAGTGTGGCATAATTTTTATGCTATCATGATACTCGTACTAATATTTTTGTGTAGAATTAAATCGAAAATAGTTATTTATTTGAATATCAATAAAATCCATTATCCACAAGAAAAAATATGATAGTTGGAAATTGTTTCAATTATATTTTTTAAAAATATTTCAGAATTAGCTAATCATCCATGAGCATTTATTATTATGCTTATTATTAGCTTATATAAAATTAAAAAATATAAATGTAGTAAAATATTGTTTGGTACTAATTTTAAGATTTACATAAGTTTTTTGCTATAATTTACCTAGTTAATTAGACCAATTTTGGCACTTATAGTATAATTGTTACTTTCTTTATTAAGTTTATAGCCTTTAATCTGTGTATTAGCTTTTTAAATAGTATTTTTGCTGATTTTAACTGCACAATTACTCAGAGTTAACTTTATTAATAAAAAATTAGCTATCTTCTTGCATAATTTATATATTTTGTCTTAAAAATATAAATACAAGATTTTTAGGTTTGTTATTCAGTATAATATTTTGAACAAAAAATTAATTAATCTAATCATATGATTTCAGATGTCAAAAATATTGGCTATTTGTCTGCTTCTTGCCATCACTGAACACTTGGTAAGCTATTCTAACTTATTTTACTGTCTTCTTAAACAATGAATTGTTTTATTCAAGGTTTTATTTTTTGCATATTGTTAAATTAAAACACAGGCTTCCAGCAGCTGCGTTTGGCACAACGAATGCGGCCGCCACCCAAAGACTGGCAAGCCATTGAACTGCGAATACAACGGCCCGCCCCAGCCACTGACCAATGCCACTGCGCTCAACACCTTGGCCCAGCTCTGCCCGGAGATGCTGGAGACCGACATGCGCGGTCCTGATGGTCATCCGCAGCTCTGCTGCTCAGCCAGTCAGATCCTATCGATGAGCTCCGGCCTGAGCAACGCTGGGATGCTGTTCCAGCGCTGTCCGAGCTGCTGGCACAACTTCCGCAACATCTACTGCCAGTACGCCTGCTCGCCACGTCAGCACGAATTCCTGCGCGTTGTCAAAACCGATCCAGTGAGCAAAGGCGTCCTTGAAATTGATTACACAGTCAGCAGGCAATTCGCCGAGGGCATGTTCAACAGCTGCCGCAGCGTATCTATGGGCAACGGCAAGGCGATTGGCAGCCTGTGTTACCCTGTACCGGCTGAGCAGTGCAAAGTGGCCGATGTTTTCAACTTTCTCGGCACTCCCAGCATCAATCCCTACGCTCCGTTTGTCACGAAATTCTGCATCGCCGACAACGCCTGTCCAACAACGTCGTCGTCGACGTCTAGCCGAGTTCGACGATCTGAGATGGACGATTTCGGCGATTTCGGCGATTTTGAATTGGCTGCAACGGCTTCTTCTAATCCGCCAGCTGATCATGTCAAAGAGAATTCAACTGTGGACATTACAACTGAGAAATCTAGCGCAACTCCGTTGCCTAGGAAACCAGAGACGCCAATGTGCGGCATGAACGCGCCTATTGTGCCCTGCCAGAGCGGTTACAAGGGCCAGTCGGCCTGCTCCTGTCTGGACTGCCCGGCCGTCTGCTCCGCCGCCGGCCCCAGCAGCCTCAACGACGACGTGGCCAAATTTTTAAATAAAAATAATTCGTCGAAAAATTGGCGAATTTTTGGCGTGAGCGTTTGGTACATCTGTTTGGCCATCAGCTACGTTGCCTTCATTGCCGCCTTCGCGGCTTCCAATTTGTACTTTAACGTCTATTCGCCGCCTTCTAAGAAGCTTTCGACCTCGCCGCCAATTAGTCGTCAAAGTCGAGGCGACGCCGCTGACGTTGCCATTGACAACGAGGTGATGCGCGACGACGATGTAGCAGCCGCTGATGCTGCCGCGGCCGCTGCCGCCGCCGCCGCCTCTTCCAACGACGAAAACTGCACGAACGGCGTGACATTCGGCATGACTTCGCCGAGCAGTCGCGAGTGCTTTCTGCCGCACCAGACCGACAGGCCGCTGTCCCGCTCGGAGGCCGCTCTGGTCTCGGCTAAGGGCAAATCGTTGGCTTCGTCAGTTGGCGCCGCCTCCTCTGCCAGCGACCCCACCGAGCGACTCTGCGCCGGATTTGATCGACGCATTGAGTCGGCTTTCACCGCCTGGGGTCGGGCTGTGGCACAGTATCCCGTGCTGGTGCTGACGCTGGGCTTGCTGGCCTGTCTGGGGCTCAGCTGCGGCATCATCCGCTTCCAGGTGACCACGGACCCGGTGGATCTGTGGAGCGCTCCCGATAGCACAGCCCGACAGCAGAAGGAATATTTTGACGCGCATTTCGGGTGAGAGAGAGAGAGAGGCTTGCTTGTCTGTTGGTGGGGCTGCGAGTCCGGGATTTTTGGGTTGTAGGTTGTCCCAGATCCTCGGGGGGGGGGGTTGTTGGTTGTCCCAGATCCTCCTCGGGGGGTTGTTGGTTGTCCCAGATCCTCCTCGGGGGGTTGTTGATTGTCCCACATCCTCCTCGGGGGGTTGTTGGTTGTCCCAGATCCTCGGGGGTTGTTGGTTGTCCCAGATCCTCGGGGGTTGTTGGTTGTCCCAGATCCTCGGGGGTTGTTGGTTGTCCCAGATCCTCGGGGGTTGTTGGTTGT
This sequence comes from Macrostomum cliftonense, assembly GCA_950096795.1. Lineage (NCBI taxonomy): Eukaryota > Metazoa > Platyhelminthes > Macrostomidae > Macrostomum > Macrostomum cliftonense. The sequence continues at coordinate 22,814 of CATNEM010000140.1, forward strand.
CCCAGATCCTCCTCGGGGGGATTGTTGGTTGTCCCAGATCCTCGGGGGTTGTTGGTTGTCCCAGATCCTCCTCGGGGGGTTGTTGGTTGTCCCAGATCCTCGGGGGGTTGTTAGTTGTCCCAGATCCTCGGGGGGTTGTTAGTTGTCCCAGATCCTCGGGGGGTTGTTGGTTGTCCCAGATCCTCCTCGGGGGGTTGTTGGTTGTCCCAGATCCTCCTCGGGGGGTTGTTGGTTGTCCCAGATCCTCCTCGGGGGTTGTTGGTTGTCCCAGATCCTCCTCAGGGGGTTGTTGGTTGTCCCAGATCCTCCTCGAGGGGTTGTTGGTTGTCCCAGATCCTGCTCGGGGGGTTGTTGGTTGTCCCAGATCCTCCTCGGGGGGTTGTTGGTTGTCCCAGATCCTCCTCGGGGGTTGTTGGTTGTCCCAGATCCTCGGGGGGTTGTTGGTTGTCCCAGATCCTCCTCGGGGGGTTGTTGGTTGTCCCAGATCCTCCTCGGGGGGTTTTTGGTTGTCCCAGATCCTCCTCGGGGGGATTTTTGGTTGTCCCAGATCCTCGGGGGGTTGTTGGTTGTCCCAGATCCTCCTCGGGGGTTGTTGGTTGTCCCAGATCCTCGGGGGTTGTTGGTTGTCCCAGATCCTCCTCGGGGGTTGTTGGTTGTCCCAGATCCTCGGGGGGTTGTTGGTTGTCCCAGATCCTCCTCGGGGGTTGTTGGTTGTCCCAGATCCTCCTCAGGGGGTTGTTGGTTGTCCCAGATCCTCCTCGAGGGGTTGTTGGTTGTCCCAGATCCTGCTCGGGGGGTTGTTGGTTGTCCCAGATCCTCCTCGGGGGGTTGTTGGTTGTCCCAGATCCTCCTCGGGGGTTGTTAGTTGTCCCAGATCCTCGGGGGGTTGTTGGTTGTCCCAGATCCTCCTCGGGGGGTTGTTGGTTGTCCCAGATCCTCCTCGGGGGGTTTTTGGTTGTCCCAGATCCTCCTCGGGGGGATTTTTGGTTGTCCCAGATCCTCGGGGGGTTGTTGGTTGTCCCAGATCCTCCTCGGGGGTTGTTGGTTGTCCCAGATCCTCGGGGGTTGTTGGTTGTCCCAGATCCTCCTCGGGGGTTGTTGGTTGTCCCAGATCCTCGGGGGGTTGTTGGTTGTCCCAGATCCTCCTCGGGGGTTGTTGGTTGTCCCAGATCCTCGGGGGTTGTTGGTTGTCCCAGATCCTCCTCGGGGGTTGTTGGTTGTCCCAGATCCTCCTCGGGGGTTGTTGGTTGTCCCAGATCCTCCTCGGGGGTTGTTGGTTGTCCCAGATCCTCCTCGGGGGTTGTTGGTTGTCCCAGATCCTCCTTTGGGGGTTGTTGGTTTTCCCAGATCCTGTTGGTTGGGCCGCCAGCCTCCCAGATCCGGGGGTTGTTGGTTGTCCCAGATCCTCCTCAGATTGATAATTAGGCCCCCATCTGCCCAGTTAATTGGGCCCTTGGTATAATATTTGAAAGTCAGAATTTTTAATTTAAGTATTTGTGTTTTTAATATTAATAACATTGTATTTAAACAAATTTTTTTGTGCGTTAATTTCTCGTGGAACAGCTTTGGGTTATTTTTTGTCAAATAATTTTACTATGCCGTTAGGCATAATGAAGTTAAAAAAATTGTTGTGTACAATTCTTAATATTGACTCGTCATCGCGTGACTGACACAAAAAAGCACCGAGGGAGCAGAAAATTTCTAGTTTTTTCTTGTCTGTTCTATTTAGTTGTGGACTCAATGGGTGGCCATAGTAGAATAGAATTATAAAACAGTATAAGTAAACTTCCAACAACGCTCGCCCGCCCACTCGTTTTTTTGCTGTTGCTGCGTCTCTTCTTGCCGACCCCCCATCTTTTCGAATGCTGCTTGGCAACAAAAAAAAATTTCACATTGATAACTTGCCTAGGCTCTGGGCTGTGTATAGCGGCCGCACCCCTCAGCCTTGTGTTACCCCTGTGTTGTCTCTCCTAACTGCATGCTATAATCTTAAAGCTATGTGATGCAGTTAGGGTGTGTCTGCCTGCATCATTATTTATCTTCTAATCTTTTATTGCGGCCCCTTTTTTGCGCCACAAAATCGTACGATTCTCCCAGCTCCTTCTGATCTTCCCATCTTTCTATCTATCTCTTTCTTGGGACGTTGCTATGACAACGCGAAGGCCGTATCAGTGAGTTGGCCAATCCGGCTAATTCGGCTACTGCAAAAAAACTCCCCAAAAATTTTTTTTTATCTGCTCTCTTCCCCGCTTGCTCGCAGTTTGTGCGTTAGGCGCGGTCTTTTAGTCTATTCTTAGCTAAGCTAAGCATGGAAAATGAAATTCTAGCGTCAGGCTAGGGTTAAAATACGATGGCGTGATGTAATTTTGTAGTTGCTCTCTCTCTTTCCTCTCTTAACCCTGTGGCGTGAGTTTCTAAGTCATATTTGTATTGCCATTGCCACTGACTGACTTTATAGTTTATAGTAAATTTTCCGCTCTACCAATGTGTATTCGGTGGGCCTATTCCCAGATTTATATTAAGCAATTGATACTTTCAATTTGTAAAACAAATCAATTTTTATTGTAGCATCTTAGTACAAAGTTCTTTTGGGGCTCCCTCCCTTATTTAGTAGTCCTTGATTAAGTTTCTAACAGTTTATTTGTGATTAAATTTTGCCTCAATTTTCAGAATCGAACCAAGCACCATTTATTCTTAGTTTAATAAAAAATCCACCTTCAACCGCAGGCCGTTCTTCCGCACAGAGCAAGTGATCATTATTCCTAGAAACCAGAGCCGCCTGGTTCTCAATTCCCTAAACTACTACGACCCGCCCAAGCACGCGATACTCGGTCCGGCTCTTAGAAGAAACTTTCTTGAACGAGTTCTTCAGCTACAATTGGACGTTGTTGGACTGACTGTGCCGAGCTCTTCCGCCGGCGGCGGCGACGGCCAGGGACCCAACATTACTCTGTCTGATATCTGCTTCAAGCCTTTGGCGCCTGATTATACTACCTGTGCTGTGCAGAGTCCGTTGGGATATTTTCAGGTGAGATTTATGGCTTGTCAGCTGGCTCAAATATAGGGTCGATTTTATGATTAGTGAGGAGATGATAAAATGAGGATTGGTGAGATTCTATGAGATTTTCGATTTTCAGTGGGGTGAGATTCTATGAAATTCTCGATTTTTAGTGGAGTGAATGAAATTCTATGAGATTCTCGTGCTTTTCAGTGGTGTGAGATTCTATGAGATTCTCACGCTTTTTAGTGGGGTAAGATTCTATGAGATTCTCTATTTTCAGTGGGGTAAGATTCTATGAGATTCTCTATTTTCAGTGAGGTAAGATTCTATGAGATTCTCACGCTTTTCAGCAGGCTAAGATTCTATGAGATTCTTGCTTTTCAGTGGGCTGAGATTCTTCGAGATTTTCGATTTTCAGTGGGGTGAGATTCTATGAGATTATCGATTTTAAATTGGGTGAGATTCTATGAGATTTTCGCTTTTCAGTGGGGTGAGATGCTATGAGATTCTTGATTTTCAGTGGGGTGAGATTCTATGAGATTCTCACGCTTTTTAGTGTTGTGAGATTCTTTGAGATTCTTGCTTTCAGTTAGGTAAGATTCTATTAGATTCTCACTTTCATGGGTGTGAGATTCTATAAGATTCTCACTTTCGGTGGGGTGAGATTCTATGAGATTCTCGCTTTTCAGAGGGTTCAGATTCTATCAGATTCTCGCTTTTGAGTGGAGTGAGATTCTATGAGATTCTCCTTTTCAGAGGGTTCAGATTCTATGAGATTCTCGCTTTTGAGTGGAGTGAGATTATATGAGATTCTCGCTTTTCAGAGGGGTCAGATTCTATGAGATTCTCGCTTTTGAGTGGAGTGAGATTATATGAGATTCTCACTTTCAGTGGGGTGAGATTCTATGAGATTCTCACTTTCAGTGGGGTGAGATTCTATGAGATTCTCACTTTCAGTGGGGTAAGATTCTATGAGATGTCCTTTATAAATTGGAATTCATATTTGATTGTATTGATCCAACCGCTTTGCAGTCGAACATGACCCGCCTAACCCACGTGAAATACGACGAGGATATGCTAAGTTTTGGTGAGAAACTCATAACGAAAGATTGGACTAATCACCTGGCCGCCTGCTCCGACAATCCCATGGGCCCGAGCTGCCTGTCCGAGTGGGGCGGCCCCATCTATCCGGCTGTTGTTTTCGGCGGCTACAACGGCTCCGAGTATCTCAACGCCAGCGCTATTGTTCTCACCTTCCTGGTTAGCAATGATCCAGCGTTGAGGCGCAAGGCTATCGACTGGGAGGCGGGCTTTATGGAAGTTGTGCGCAGGTGAGAATCGCACGGGGGCAGGGTGGCGGGAAAGGCGTGGGACTGAGTGGGGGAGAGGCGGGAAAGACACGAGACTGAGCGGGAAAGACACGAGACTGAGCGGTAGAGAGGCGGCAAAAACACGAGACTGAGCGGGAAAGACACGAGACTGAGCGGTAGAGAGGCGGCAAAGACACGAGACTGAGCGGGAAAGACACGAGACTGAGAGGTAGAGAGGCGGCAAAAACACGAGACTGAGCGGTAGAGAGGCGGCAAAGACACGAGACTGAGCGGGAAAGACACGAGACTGAGCGGTAGAGAGGCGGCAAAAACACGAGACTGAGCGGTAGAGAGGCGGCAAAGACACGAGACTGAGCGGGAAAGACACGAGACTGAGCGGGAAAGACACGAGACTGAGCGGTAGAGAGGCGGCAAAGACACGAGACTGAGCGGGAAAGACACGAGACTGAGCGGGAAAGACACGAGACTGAGCGGTAGAGAGGCGGCAGAGACACGAGACTGAGCGGGAAAGACACGAGACTGAGCGGTAGAGAGGCGGCAAAGACACGAGACTGAGCGGTAGAGAGGCGGCAAAAACACGAGACTGAGCGGTAGAGAGGCGACAAAAGCACGAGACTGAGCGGTAGAGAGGCGGCAAAGACACGAGACTGAGCGGCAAAAACACGAGACTGAGCGGTAGAGAGGCGGCAAAGACACGAGACTGAGCGGGAAAGGCACGAGACTGAGCGGTAGAAAGGGGGGCAAAAACACGAGACTGAGCGGGAAAGACACGAGACTGAGCGGTAGAGAGGCGGCAAAGACACGAGACTGAGCGGGAAAGACACGAGACTGAGCGGTAGAGAGGCGGCAAAAGCACGAGACTGAGCGGTAGAGAGGCGGCAAAGACACGAGAGTGAGCGGGAAAGACACGAGACTGAGAGGTAGAGAGGCGGCAAAAACACGAGACTGAGCGGTAGAGAGGCGGCAAAGACACGAGACTGAGCGGGAAAGACACGAGACTGAGCGGTAGAGAGGCGGCAAAGACACGAGACTGAGCGGGAAAGACACGAGACTGAGCGGTAGAGAGGCGGCAAAAACACGAGACTGAGCGGGAAAGACACGAGACTGAGCGGTAGAGAGGCGGCAAAAGCACGAGACTGAGCGGTAGAGAGGCGGCAAAGACACGAGACTGAGTGGGAAAGACACGAGACTGAGCGGTAGAGAGGCGGCAAAAACACGAGACTGAGCGGGAAAGACACGAGACTGAGCGGTAGAGAGGCGGCAAAAGCACGAGACTGAGCGGTAGAGAGGCGGCAAAGACACGAGACTGAGCGGGAAAGACACGAGACTGAGAGGTAGAGAGGCGGCAAAAACACGAGACTGAGCGGTAGAGAGGCGGCAAAGACACGAGACTGAGCGGGAAAGACACGAGACTGAGCGGTAGAGAGGCGGCAAAAACACGAGACTGAGCGGTAGAGAGGCGGCAAAGACACGAGACTGAGCGGGAAAGACACGAGACTGAGCGGGAAAGACACGAGACTGAGCGGTAGAGAGGCGGCAAAAACACGAGACTGAGCGGTAGAGAGGCGGCAAAGACACGAGACTGAGCGGGAAAGACACGAGACTGAGCGGTAGAGAGGCGGCAAAAAACACGAGACTGAGCGGTAGAGAGGCGGCAAAGACACGAGACTGAGCGGGAAAGACACGAGACTGAGCGGTAGAGAGGCGGCAAAGACACGAGACTGAGCGGGAAAGACACGAGACTGAGCGGTAGAGAGGCGGCAAAAACACGAGACTGAGCGGGAAAGACACGAGACTGAGCGGTAGAGAGGCGGCAAAAGCACGAGACTGAGCGGTAGAGAGGCGGCAAAGACACGAGACTGAGTGGGAAAGACACGAGACTGAGGGGTAGAGAGGCGGCAAAGACACGAGACTGAGCGGGAAAGACACGAGACTGAGCGGTAGAGAGGCGGCAAAAGCACGAGACTGAGCGGTAGAGAGGCGGCAAAGACACGAGACTGAGCGGGAAAGACACGAGACTGAGAGGTAGAGAGGCGGCAAAAACACGAGACTGAGCGGTAGAGAGGCGGCAAAGACACGAGACTGAGCGGCAAAGACACGAGACTGAGCGGGAAAGACACGAGACTGAGAGGTAGAGAGGCGGCAAAAACACGAGACTGAGCGGTAGAGAGGCGGCAAAGACACGAGACTGAGCGGGAAAGACACGAGACTGAGCGGTAGAGAGGCGGCAAAGACACGAGACTGAGCGGGAAAGACACGAGACTGAGCGGTAGAAAGGGGGGCAAAAACACGAGACTGAGCGGGAAAGACACGAGACTGAGCGGTAGAGAGGCGGCAAAAGCACGAGACTGAGCGGTAGAGAGGCGGCAAAAGCACGAGACTGAGCGGTAGAGAGGCGGCAAAGACACGAGACTGAGCGGGAAAGACACGAGACTGAGCGGTAGAGAGGCGGCAAAGACACGAGACTGAGCGGGAAAGACACGAGACTGAGCGGTAGAGAGGCGGCAAAAACACGAGACTGAGCGGGAAAGACACGAGACTGAGCGGTAGAGAGGCGGCAAAAGCACGAGACTGAGCGGTAGAGAGGCGGCAAAGACACGAGACTGAGCGGGAAAGACACGAGACTGAGAGGTAGAGAGGCGGCAAAAACACGAGACTGAGCGGTAGAGAGGCGGCAAAGACACGAGACTGAGCGGGAAAGACACGAGACTGAGCGGTAGAGAGGCGGCAAAAACACGAGACTGAGCGGGAAAGACACGAGACTGAGCGGTAGAGAGGCGGCAAAAGCACGAGACTGAGCGGTAGAGAGGCGGCAAAGACACGAGACTGAGCGGGAAAGACACGAGACTGAGAGGTAGAGAGGCGGCAAAAACACGAGACTGAGCGGTAGAGAGGCGGCAAAGACACGAGACTGAGCGGGAAAGACACGAGACTGAGCGGGAGAGAGGCGGCAAAGACACGAGACTGAGCGGTAGAGAGGCGGCAAAGACACGAGACTGAGCGGGAAAGACACGAGACTGAGCGGGAAAGACACGAGACTGAGCGGGAAAGACACGAGACTGAGCGGTAGAGAGGCGGCAAAGACACGAGACTGAGCGGGAAAGACACGAGACTGAGCGGTAGAGAGGCGGCAAAGACACGAGACATAGCGGGAAAGACACGAGACTGAGCGGTAGAGAGGCGGCAAAGACACAAGACTGAGCGGGAGAGAGGCGGCAAAGACACGAGACTGAGCGGGAGAGAGGCGGGAAAGACACGAGACTGAGCGGGAGAGAGGCGGGAAAGACACGAGACTGAGCGGGAGAGAGGCGGGGGAGACACGAGACTGAGCGGGAGAGAGGCGTGGGAGACACGAGACTGAGCGGGGGAGAGTCGGGAAAGACACACAAAACCAATTTCTGAACTCCACAACTGCAGACACGCCCGCGAGCACGCCGACCTGTGGGACATTCGCTACCGCAGCGAGCGCAGCATTCAGGACGAGCTGGAACGCGAGTCGCACTCGGACGTGCTGACCATCCTGATCAGCTACTTGGTGATGTTCGCCTACGTGACCGTCACACTGGGTCAGTACAAAAGCTGCTCAAGGATGATGATCGACCTGAAGGTGACCTTGGGCCTCGCCGGCGTCCTCATCGTATTGCTAGCCGTGTCTTCGTCACTCGGCGTCTGGAGTTTCCTTGGCTACCCCGCCACGCTAATCATTGTTGAAGTCGTGCCCTTCCTGGTCCTAGCGGTTGGCGTTGACAACATCTTCATCCTGGTGCAGGCCTACCAGCGCGACTACGGCGGCATCAACGACTCCGTGGAGTCTCGCGTCGCCCGGGCTGTCGGCCGGGTCGGACCCAGCATGCTGCTGTCCAGCGCCAGCGAGTCCGTCGCATTCTTCTTCGGCGCGTTGACACCCATGCCGGCTGTGCGGGTGTTCGCTCTGTACGCCGGCATGGCTGTGCTGATTGACTTCCTGCTGCAGATCAGCTGCTTCGTGGCGCTGCTCACATTGGACTGCAAACGGCAGGCTGGGGCTAGGTGAGAGTTGCCACGGTTAAGGGTTCCATTCTACGGAGCTTGTTTTTGTTCTTAGATTGGGTGGATTGTTTTGTTTTTTTTGGCATTTTTCGGTTTTTGGGGGGCGGATTTTTGTGTCTTAAGGAGGTAGGATTTTTTGTGTCTTTAAGGGAGAGGGCGGATTCTCGTGTCTTTAAGGGAGGGGGCGGATTTTTGTGTTTTTAAGGGATGGGGCGGATTTTTGTGTTTTTAAGGGAGGGGGCGGATTTTAAAGGAAAGAGAGGGGGGCAGATTTTTGTTTTTTAAGAGGGGCGGATTTTTTGTGTTTTTTGGGAGGGGCGGATTTTTGTTTTTTAAGGGAGGGGGCGGATTTTTGTGTCTTTAAGAGAGGGGGCGGATTTTTGTGTTTTTAGGGGGCGGATATTTGTGTTCTTAGGGGGAAGATCTTTGTGTTCTTAGGGAGGCGGATTTTTGTGTTCCTAGGGAGGGGGCGGATTTTTTGTGTTCTTAGGGAGGGGGCGGATTTTTTGTGTTTAGGGTTAGGGCGGTTTCTTTGGTTTTTTTATAGGGGGCCTATTCATTTATTTTTTCAGAGGGCGGATTTTTCTTTTCTTAGGGGCGGATTCTTGTGTGTTTAGAGAGCTGGTTTTTGTGTTTATTGGGGGCGGATTCTTATGTTTTTAGGTAGGGGGCGGACTTTTGTGTTTTAAAGGAGAAACAGATTCTTTTTGTTGTTAGCTAAAGTTACGATGGTCCAACTTCACTATGCTAGCTATTCCAACTCCTATCCCCTAATCCCCTAAACAGATTCGACGTGCTCTGCTGTCTGAGCAGCAAATCGCAGCCGATGTCCAGCCGGCCCGAGGACAGCGCCACAGTCAAGACCGAGAGTCGCGGCTTCCTATTTCAACTGTTTAAACGGTATTTGTCCCGCCTGTTGCTCTCCCGCTTCTGCCGGCCCGCAGTGATGCTGCTGTTTGTCACGTGGGCGTTTATCTGTCTGGCCGTTATCCCCGAGATCAAAAGCGGCCTAGACCAGGAGATCAGCATGCCAGTCGACAGCTACATGGTCGATTATTTCGACGGCGTGCGTCGTTATTTAAGCGTCGGACCGCCTGTTTATTTTGTCCTAGCCGGCGCCGGTATCGACTTTGCCCGGCCCCAGCACGCCAGTCTGGTCTGCGGCCGGGCCGGCTGTCCTCAGGACTCGATGATTGGCCGGCTGGCTCGCCTGTCATTGCCAGACAGTCGGTCGGCCTCCTACCTGGCCACGCCGCCCAGCTCCTGGCTTGACGACTATGTTGATTGGCTGATGCCGAGTAGTCAAGGCGGCGGAGGCGTTCAGTGCTGCCGTCAGCGAGTTGACAAGCCCGACCAGTTCTGTCCAGCGTCGTTGGGCCGTCAGCCCGATTGCGCTGCTTGCCGGGTGAATTTCACCAGCCAGAAAGGCCAGCCCTCCTGGCCAAACGTCGACACATTCTACGGCCATTTGGACTTCTTTCTGCGCGACAATCCCGGCGTCGCCTGCGCCAAAGGCGGTCACGCCGCCTACGCCAACGCCTTGTCGTTAGTCCGTCAGGCCGGGGTGTCGACTAAAGTGGCGGGCATATCGGCCTCCCATTTCATGGCCTACCACACTGTGCTAAGGACCGATGCCGATTTCACTAATGCCTATCGATCGGCGGTTGCCATCGCCGACAAGATCAACGAGAATTTCAAACGAAAATTGGGACGCCAACCGGAGTTCAAAGTGTTTCCCTATAGCGTGTTCTATGTGTTCTACGAGCAGTACCTCACTATTGCTAAGGACACGGTCATTAATCTGAGCATCTGCGGCGCCGCTATTGCCACCGTCACTTTTGTTCTGTTAGGTCTGGACTGGTACGCTACTGTAGTGATTATGCTGACCATTGGTTTGATATTGAATTCTATGCTGGGCCTGATGTACTTCTGGGGCATTACGTTGAATGCCGTGTCGTTGGTTAATCTTGTTATGGTAAGTTGATGACTTGGTATTATGGTGATAGGGTGAGAGTCAGATGGCACTGACAGTAATGGCTGGGTGAGAGTCAGATTGGACTGACAGTAATGGCTGGGTGAGAGTCAGATTGGACTGACAGTAATGGCTGGGTGAGAGTCAGATTGGACTGACAGTAATGGCTGGGTGAGAGTCAGACGGGACTGTCAGTAAAGTCAGGGTGAGAGTCAGACGGGACTGACATTAATGACAGGGTGAGAGTCAGACGGGACTGACAGTAATGACAGGGTGAGAGTCAGACGGGACTGACAGTAATGACAGGGTGAGAGTCAGACAAGACTGATGGGTAATGACAGAGTGAGAGTCAGACAAGACTGACGGGTAATGACAGGGTGAGAGTCAGACAAGACTGACGGGTAATGACAGGGTGAGAGTCAGACGGGACTGTCAGTAAAGGCAGGGTGAGAGTCAGACGGGACTGTCAGTAAAGTCAGGGTGAGAGTCAGACGGGACTGACAGTAATGACAGGGTGAGAGTCAGACGGGACTGACAGTAATGACAGGGTGAGAGTCAGACGGGATAGGTAATGACAGGGTGAGAGTCAGACGGTAAAAGTAAGGGGCTTGTAGTGTGATAATTCATGTCAGCCAGCCTGACTTTCCCCGTCCCCCCCGCCCCGGCAACCAGGCCCTTGGCATCTCAGTCGAGTTCTGCTCGCACATGGTCCGCGCTTTCACCGTGTCCGAACAGCCAACACGGCTGCTGCGAGCCCGCGAATGCTTCGTCCACATGGGCAGCTCCGTGTTCTCCGGGATCACCCTCACCAAACTAGGCGGCATCGTGGTGCTGGGCTTTGCCAAGTCGCAACTGTTCCGCATCTTCTATTTCCGCATGTACCTCGGCATCGTGCTGTTCGGCGCCCTGCACGGCCTCGTGTTCCTGCCTGTGCTGCTCAGCTATGTGGGTGAGTGACAGCCTGTGCTGCTCAGCTATGTGGGTGAGTGACAGCCTGTGCTGCTCAGCTATGTGGGTGAGTGACAGCCTGTGCTGCTCAGCTATGTGGGTGAGTGACAGCCTGTGCTGCTCAGCTATGTGGGTGAGTGACAGACAGACAGACAGACAGACAGACAGACACACACACACACAGACAGACCGACACACAGACAGACAGACAGATAGACAGACAGACAGACAGATAAAGACAGACAGACAGACAGACAGACAGTCAGAAAGACAGACAGACAGTTACACAGACACACAAACAGACAGACAGACACACAGACAGACAGACAGACAGACTATCATTCATGCATGGTAAGTCGCTATTAGACAGAATAGCTACTATCACGTCACAGCCATGAACCAATAGCGACATACTGTGTGTGTTACTATTAGAAACGGCCGGGTGTCTCCTTAGTTTTCACTTTATACTATGGCTGTCTGGCAGACATAAGGACAGACAGGCGAAATAATTTTATAGATTTCAGGCTGTAAGGCGAAAAAATCTCTCCTGTGATAATGTGAAGAATGTTTGATCATTATTAAGTGGTAGCCTTTCTTCAAATAAAATCAAATTTAACTTTACGCAGTTAATATAGCACAAAAAATTGCATAGATATATATTGCTGGTTAATATTTGCTGAGTTTTTTTATGCGCACTTTTTAGCAATTTTGCCTTTATCAGTGCCTTGAAAGCCAGAAGCCCTTTAAGCCCCCGAGGGGTTTTTTCGCTGTGCAAATAAAAGTTTCATTCCCTTCCCGCTTTACCTGACTGGCCTGGCAGTGTGTTTGACCAGTTAGTTGCGGAATTAAATCAATTTTATTACTGCCTTCCCGTATTGGGAATATGCATAGCTAGTCAATAGCTATTAGCTTGTATTAAGGATTCTGTATGCTCCTGTATATCTGTTTTATTTTAGTGCGTCTATACTTGTTGTTAGATCCCGTCCCAGTTGGACCATATGCGGAGTAATCTGGTTTTTTAGTGGATTTTCTGTCTGGGATAAATTTATGCAGTCAGAATTAATTTGGTGAGAAATTGCAATGCGATAAAATTGGATTAAGTGAGATAATCCGATGGGATCAAAGGGGATTAAGTGAGATAATCCGATGGGATCAAAGGGATTAAGTGAGATAATCCGATGAGATCAAATTGGATTAAGTAAGATAATCCGATTGAATTAAAGTGGATTAGTTGAGATAATCCGATAGGATCCATAAATTGGAATATGAGAGATAATGCGATAGAATCAAAGGGGATTAGGTGAGATAATCAGATGAAATCAAAGTGGATTAGTGGCGATAATCCGATAGGATCCATGTGGATTATGAGAGATAATGCGATAGAATCAAAGTGGATTAAATTAGAAAATCCAATGAAATCAAAGTGGATTAGTGGCGATAATCCAATAGGATCAAACCGGATTAGGTGACACACAGCCAAGCAGGCTGGGATAAAACGCACCCCCACCACCCCAACATCCGCATTCGCAGGGCCGCAGTTGCGCAGGCGTCAGAGGCGCTCGGGTGCGGTGATCTTTGTCGGTGGAGGCGACGAGACTCCGCCGCCGGCTAAGGAGATTTTCGACGAAGTGTGAAAAATCATTTTCTAAAAAAAAAAACAAATCAGCCGATCCACCCTTGCCAGCAGCCTGGGCACAAAAAAATAAACTAAAATAAAAGTAGCAAAAGTCAGTTTGTTTTACTTCTCGAGTCTTAGTCTGTGTTTTTTTTGTTGTTGTTGTTGTTTTTGTTGTTAATTTCCACTTAATTTTTTGTTTCTCTGTCGACAAGCTCCAGCAACATGTTTTACACGGCTTTGAGAATCTCAATTATCCATTATCAATTATTTTGTAGCAGAACTTGCACTAGAAGTCGCTATTGTTAGTGTGGTTTTTATTTAGAAATCGCTTTTTTTATATAACTTAAATCGGGTTCCTGTTTGTTTGTTTTTTTGTTTGTTTATTTTGTTTAAATTTGTAGTTTAAATTCAAATATTCGTAGCGTTCGAGACGCCGTGTCCGGGTCTTTCAGCGTACTTGGTGACCATAAATAAACTCCACACTAACTGTTAATGTTACCTCTGGACCAATGCAATTAATGATATTTTATTCTGATTGAGTTTTAAATCTCCTTATTGTGACGTATTTTTAAAATGCAAGTAACTGCAGTAAAGCTTATTAATTATTGTTGGATTAAACCACAAGTACAGGGCTTCGCTTTATCTTACAAATTATTCGCTAAATTCTCCCAAGCCGCTTGCTGTTAAGTGCAAAATGAAAACAAAACAATATTATTTATTTCTGGTTTTTTCCCTGTGCAATTCGTAGCTTCAGCTTCAAGCTTTATAAAAGTTTAGTTTTTTTACTTGTCTTTTGATTATTTGACTAGGGATTTTAAATTAGCCGATGCTATTGATAAATAATTCACACCGTTTCTATTTTGCTAATAAGCTGGGTCACATTTTTGTTTATCTGCTCTGCTCGAAATAGTTTGACATTTTTATTAAATTTGATTAGTTTGTTGTTTAGTTAGCGTATTTTTGCTGGCTCCAACGATATTCTAGTTGATTCTAAGAAACTAAGTTTTTTATTCTAGGAAACTACGTTATTGATTCTAAGAAACTACATTATTGATGCTAAAAAACTACGTTATTGATTCTAAGAAACTACGTTATTGATTCTAAGAAACTACGTTATTGATTCTAAGAAAAAATGATTTGCTCGATTCTAGGAAATCTACTTAATAGACTGATTAAAGACAAATTTACAGACAGACAAAATTACAGACAAATTTATTTTTTCAAGTCAGTTCAAAATCGTATCAAGTATTATTATTAGTTTGAAAAATAATGACGCTACATGTGTGTACAGCTGACAGGGCTCTTTTGTTATTCTAGCTTTTAAACAGTTGATTTTGCACCAACGCACTTTAAAATGTGAATTGTTTTCAAATATTATTATTTAGTTATTTTTTCAGTGATCCTTTTTTATTTGTTGTTTTTAATCCCGCTTTCAGCACACTGAAGGTCTCGATGTTTCCAATTTAGTTTCTCGTTATCAATTATGCTCGCTAAATAATCATTGTTTTAGTCCTAAAATTACCGGAAGAATGCTTTGCGAACTGGAAATTTTGTTTCGTACTTACGGACGCTTATTTAAGTCTGGCTTGTCAAATAATTGATTAATAATATGAATTCGAACAAATAAATAGTGTTAAAAAACTTTATTTTGGATGCACGGTCCTTGTTCCGCGATACTCGCAATGTCGGCAACCCAAACTAAACAAATAGTTTGTTTTAGAGTGAGTACCTACATAGATAATGACGATTTGCTGGCTTCCTTTTTTGTACATACTTTGTCACTGTCATTCTGTGCCCCTCCAACCCCTCATTCCGTGTCCCTCCAACCCCTCATTCCGAGTCCCTCCAACCCCTCATTCCGTGTCCCTCCAACCCCTCATTCCGTGTCCCTCCAACCCCTCATTCCGTGTCCCTCTAACCCCTCATTCCGTGTCCCTCTGACCCCTCATTCCGTGCCCCTCAAACCCCTCATTCCGTGCCCCTCAAACCCCTCATTCCGTGCCCCTCCAACCCCCCTCATTCCGTGTCACTCCAACCCCTCATTCCGTGCCCCTCCAACCCCTCATTCCGTGTCCCTCTGACCCCTCATTCCGTGCCCCTCCAACCCCTCATTCCGTGTCCCTCTGACCCCTCATTCCGTGCCCCTCCAACCCCTCATTCCGTGTCCCTCCAACCCCTCATTCCGAGTCCCTCCAACACCTCATTCCGTGTCCCTCCAACCCCTCATTCCGTGTCCCTCCAACCCCTCATTCCGTGTCCCTCTGACCCCTCATTCTGTGCCCCTCCAACCCCTCATTCCGTGTCCCTCCAACCCCTCATTCCGAGTCCCTCCAACCCCTCATTCCGTGTCCCTCCAACCCCTCATTCCGTGTCCCTCCAACCCCTCATTCCGTGTCCCTCTGACCCCTCATTCCGTGCCCCTCAAACCCCTCATTCCGTGCCCCTCAAACCCCTCATTCCGTGTCCTTCCAACCCCTCATTCCGGGCCTCTCAAACCCTTAATTATTGTTCTGTGCTTTGACTGTTGAAAGAACATCAATTATAGTCAAGTATATGACTATATTGACATAGATAGTATGCCAATAAGATTTATATTCTGTCTAATATGACTTTCAACTTAACAAACAGACCAGTTTAAGCCAGTTTTTGTGTGTTTGAAAGCAGATTAGGAAATCGGCAGCAAGTTGTTGCATTGAGTAAAATAATTATTTCCGGTTGGATTTTTTTTGGCTAGCTAATGTTAATTTTGCGCAAGCGGGCACACTATGGTATAAGAGAGAGCTTACAAAAATTGGATTGTGCGTAGCCAAAAAAAGTTACACAGTTGTACATGTACTCGTACGTACTAATGTAGTTCATGGGACAGTGACTACAAGGTCAATTGTAACGATCTTGTAGAGTATGTAGAGTATTGTAGTTATATTATGTTATAGCGTCTGAAAAAACTATTCTATTTTTGCATGATTCCGTCCCAGATGATAATTCACAAATGCGCAAAAAAGCCTTGGTTCACACGAGTCACAGCGCGTAGGTTGTATAGTTAACTTTGATCTTAAAATTCTGTTTTATAAACTATTTTGTTTTAACAAAACTGTATAACTGAATATAAGAATGTAGCTTTAAAAGCTTAAAAACTTTCGCTTAGGTCTGTTGGAATTTAGCGCTGCAAAGAATGCAGACAGCTAGAGAGTGACAGCTGAGAGAGAAAATAGAGAGAATCGTGAGAGAGTGCATTATAGTGAGCCAAGGTACGGCAATTGGCACAAAAGTCTTTCCTGCTGCCCTTCGATCTCTGCATGTTTGAGTGGGCCGAAGTGGTCCCATATTTTGTGGCGCGTTTTCACTCGCCCCTCTCGTTTTGTTGCGCATTTACTTTTTCGTGTTGCCAAAGTAAACATTTTTTTATTTTAACAAAATGACAACCTAGTTATACTACTCATATTGATGCATAAGGGGCATTTTAATCCAATTCGTATAGTAATTGTCACGTTTCGGCGTCACTTATTGATTTCTATATGAGTTTTTATCTACGGACATGGAAACTTTTGCGTCCCTAGCAACCACGTTCCTATCTAGGCACCCTAGCAACAATGTCCTAGTTTCGCTTGCCTAGCAACCAAGTAAATATATTGTCCAGGGGCCCATTTCCTAGCAACCAAGTTTGATTCTGGTCTCCATGACGACCATATCCTACTTTAGCGTGCCTAGCAACCATATAAATAGATGATTGTCTAGCGGCCCATTTCCTAGCAACCAAGTTTGATTCTGGTCTCCATGACGACCATATCCTACTTTAGCGTGCCTAGCAACCATATAAATAGATGATTGTCTAGCGGCCCATTTCCTAGCAACCAAGTTTGATTCTGGTCTCTATGACGACCATATCCTACTTTAGCGTGCCTAGCAACCATATAAATAGATGATTGTCTAGCGGCCCATTTCCTAGCAACCAATTTCAATTCTGTTGCCCATGGCGACCATATCCTACTTCAGCGTGCCTAGAAACCATATAAATAGATTGCATAGGGACCCATTTCATATTTCCTAACAACCAAGTTCAATTCTGGTGTCCATGGGGACCTTGTGCGTCATACTCAACTAAACCCTTTTGATTAGATTAGTAAGAAACGGCAGACAGACAAATTTAAAGTGAGGCAGACTGTAAAGATGAACTTCGAGCATAAAATCAATGCCATGCATTTCTCTGGCGAATTTGCCTGACTGAAAGCGAGCGGCCAATAGCTAAAATTGGCAGCAAGCCGGTCCAGCTTAAGAAGCAATAGGAAGC
>CATNEM010000140.1:45000-157500 GCA_950096795.1 Macrostomum cliftonense
ATGATGGGCACAAAATTTTTTGATGCTTTACTGAGGATTAGGATATTAAAAACTTTCGGAACGTGATGTTTAAGAAAAATGGTGTAGCTTCAGAAATGTGAAACTTCTCAGGAATTGTGTTACCGCAAAAATGTGAGATGCTCCAAAAATGCTATGCTTCAGGGGATCTAATAATTCAGGAATTTGACAGTTAAGTAATATGACAGTTAAGGAATGTGACAGTTAGGGAATGTGACAGTTAGGGAATGTGACAGTTAAGGAATGTGACAGTTAAGGAATATGACAGTTAAGGAATGTGACAGTTAAGGAATGTGACAGTTAAGGAATGTGACAGTTAGGGAATGTGACAGTTAGGGAATGTGACAGTTAAGGAATGGGACAGTAATTGAATGTGACCGTTAAGGAATGTGAAAGTTAAGAATGTGACAGTTAGGGAATGTGGCAGTTAAGGAATGTGATAGTTAAGGTATGTGACAGTTAAGGAATGTGACAGTTAGGGAATGTGACATTTAAGTAATGTGACAGTTAAGGAATGTGACACTTAAGGAATGTGACAGTCAGGGAATGTGACAGTCAGGGAATGTGACAGTTAATGAATGCGACAGTTAAGGAATGTGACTGTTAAGGAATGTGACTTCCTTGGAAGCAATGTCACTTTACGAGGAATGTGAAAAAGCCACTCCCTCCATCAAATGTAAAGGTGTACCTACCCTGCGGCCTGCTGGTTGTACTATCCTGGGTGAGCTTCTGGATCAACCGAGAAGCCACAGCGGACCGAGTATCTTTGGGCATTACCACAGTGCTGACTTTGACAACACTCTGTCACGACAGTCGTCAAGACCTGCCCCGGGTAGGCTACGCAACCGCCCTGGACTACTACATCGTGACCTGCTACAGCTTCCTCATCGCCAGCATCGTGGAATTCGCCTGCGTCCACCATTTCACCAAGTACGGCTACGGCGAACCATCGTTAGATGAGGACGACGATGATTCAGAACTGGACTATTCCGACGAGGATGACAGCGAAGCAGACAATGAGGACGACTATTATGTGAGGAGTCTCGGCGACCAGGGGGGCGACAATGGCTGGCGCGGCCGGCTGCATCAAGGACTTGGACGACGCAGCATCGGCCGGAGATCGTTGCCAGTAGATGTGAGATTCGGATTTTCTTAAAACTGATGATTAATCTAGGATTAATCTAATCTATACAAACTTCTCTTCCTGCCTACTTGTCCAGACCCCCATCGTCAGACGTTCAGTCGTGTCAATCTGTCAATCGGCGACTAACAAACGAGTCGACGGCAAAGCAACGTTGCTAGGCCGTTTGGCGCGCTGTCTGCAGCAGGCGATCAGCTGTCTGAAAGGTCCGAACAGGCGGCGACAGCGGCGTCGATCGGCTCGAATTAATTCGGTGTCGAGAATCGATCAAATTGCTAAAGTAGTTTTTCCAACGGCTTTCACCGCCATCAACGTGCTGTACTGGCTGACCTATCTGAGACGAATTCGATTTGCCACGGTTGATCATTTCATTAGTCACGGAGATATGGAGGACGCAGCGTCTTCTTGATCGCCTAGGGTGATCACGTGATCATTGTCAAGGGGTTGCGAGCCGTGTCACGTTGGACATCGAATGTTCAAGCCACACTGTCACGTGATTTTTAAGATCTGTCTAGAATAATTTATACAGCTTAAAATCAAACAATTTTCAAGGTCATTTTAAGTATCACGTGCTTCGTGAACCAAAAGCTGACTATTATACGCTATAATGCGTGGTCATTATTTTATCTAATGCGTCAAAACTTTTTACTGTTTTCCCTAACCTGAAATTATGTTTGCAATCGAGAAATTTCGGCGCAGAGAATGACTCGAGCTTCATTAATTGTATTAATAGTTCATAGTAGCAGACAAAGCTGTAGGGATTAATTTAACTGTTTTCGGTACTAATTATACTACTCTATCAATTGTCATTAGTAGATAAAAGTCTCATAATTTGATTAGATAGCGTCGTCAAACAGCTCATGAATGATCTTTCGTTATAAATCCGTCATCGAGCAAGCGATGCTCCAAGATGATTCGAGCCGAAGCGCTCAACGGTTTCAGAGGCAGCCGGGGCGGTCCGACATCCATGCGCATCAGCGACATGGTCGATTTCAACAAGCTAATCATGCTGTAACCTTCCACTGAGGACGAGATCACGTTGAATAGGGCCCTGACTCTGCCCGATTGTCGGCGGGCTTCGTCCAGATTGCCAGCATCGAGACTGTCGGCTAGAGAGTTGAAAGTCTGCGGCATGAGGTTGTAGCTGGCGCCGATGCCCTCGTGAATTCCGGCAGCTCGCGCCGGCAAGGCCAAATCGTCTAGGCCTAGGAGAACCTGCACAAAGACACGAGAGGGTGTGGCGGCGTCACAAAGACACGAGAGGATGTATTGGTATCACAAAGACACGAGAGGGTGTGGCGGCATCACAAAGACACGAGAGGATGTGGCGGCATCACAAAGACACGAGAGGGTGTGGCGACATCACAAAGACACGAGAGGATGTAGTGGTATCACAAAGACACGAGAGGGTGTGGCGGCGTCACAAAGACACGAGAGGATGTAGTGGTATCACAAAGACACGAGAGGGTGTGGCGGCATCACAAAGACACGAGAGGGTGTGGCGACATCACAAAGACACGAGAGGATGTAGTGGTATCAAAAAGACACGAGAGGGTGTGGCGGCGTCACAAAGACACGAGAGGATGTAGTGGTATCACAAAGACACGAGAGGGTGTGGCGGAATCACAAAGACACGAGAGGATGTGGCGGCATCACTAAGACACGAGAGTGTGTGGCGGCATCACTAAGACACAAGAGGGTGTGGCGACATCACAAAGACACGAGAGGGTTTGGCGGCATCACTAAGACACGAGAGGGTGTGGCGACATCACAAAGACACGAGAGGGTGTGGCGACATCACAAAGACACGAGAGGGTTTGGCGGCATCACAAAGACACGAGAGGGTGTGGCGACATCACAAAGACACGAGAGGGTGTGGCGGCGTCACAAAGACACGAGAGGATGTAGTGGTATCACAAAGACACGAGAAGGTGTGGCGGCGTCACAAAGACACGAGAGGATGTAGTGGTATCACAAAGACACGAGAGGGTGTGGTGACATCACAAAGACACGAGAGGGTGTGGCGACATCACAAAGACACGAGAGGGTGTGGCGACATCACAAAGACACGAGAGGGTGTGGCGACATCACAAAGACACGAGAGGGTGTGGCGGCGTCACAAAGACACGAATGATGTAGCGGTATCACAAAGACACGAATGATCTAGCGGTTTCACCAAGACACAAATGATGTAGTGGAATCACAAATACGCTTCGCTGCACCTGCATTTTCCGACCATCTGGGGCGGCGATCTCGGAGCAGGCGGTCAGCTGACTCAACGACGAGTCAGTGAACTTCAAGCCGGCCATGTTGAGAATGACAGCGGCCGCTCTGGTCATCAGGTCCACCACATTGAGGCTGCTGTTCATGAACAGCGGGATGTGATAATAATAGAACGGCTTGCCCTCGCATTCCTCAGCAATTTTCACCAACAGTTCGAGAGTAGCGTCCACCTGATCGACGGGAAAGTACCACGGCGCTACGGACGCAACGGCGTCAACATTTTTGCACTTTTGCACAGCGTGCCTAGCCAATAGGATGGTGTCTTTCAGACAGCAGGTGCCGACGTGCACTGTCACCGTGTCGATGAGACCCTGGGCCTTGGCTTCGCACCAGGCTTCGAGCACTCGGCGACGCTCGTCAATAGTCAGACTGGGAAACTCCCCGGTGCTGCCGCAGACGAAGACGCTTCGAACGCCCGAATCGCTGAGCAGTCGAGCGTACGACTCGATTTTGGCGAAGTCAACCTCGCCGTCCGACGTCATCGGGGTGAAGGTGGGCGCAGTCAGTCGTGGCAATCGGAAATTCATGATTTTGTTTGTTTGAAATCAGAAATTTTTGCCTGGTTTGATTTTCTGAGTTTGGATTGAAGCTTGGCTAGTGATTTTTTTTACGGAGAGACTAAATTTCAACTGGGATCGCATGTGAATCCAGTCAGGTGGCTTTTTTACCGTGTGTTTATCGCCTAGGCTGATTAGCATGCTAGTTTCGTGACTTTTTCGTTACCAATACTAGAAATGTTTTTACGCTTTAAACGTTCATTTAAGCTAGTAAATAAAATGTTTTTATACTGGATTGGTTTGCGTTTTATAACTATGCGTGTATCAAGAGGCGACGTTTTCTTAGAATGACTGCTTAGTTAAAAAAGATCAAAATTGCGCAATCCCAATGCTGATGCAAGAAGATCGAAAAGTGTCTAGGCTTCAGTTAAGTTTAAATCATATTTAATTAGTATTAATTAATTTAATTATTTATAGTATTTAATTAATATTTAATTATAGTTAGTAACTTGTTTTAAAAAGGACAAATCAGCTTAGCCTAGCGCATTTAGTCTAAAAGTCAACGCCGACCACAGTTATACACGCAAAAACCATAGCCCTACAGATGAATACTAGAACACTAACGAGAGCAGCAGTCTCCGTCTTTTGCTCAAAATGACGCCAGTCTCCCGAAAACGAATCAGTTGCTAATGATGCCGCAATCATGGATATGGATTAATGACTGGCTAAATTGTAATATTTACATTGTACAGCGTTAGTAAACAAAAAACTGGCAATCAAAATTAAGGTTATTAGTTTAACTCACCAAACAGAGCAGACTTAATCATAAAAATTAGGAAGGATGACTGACAGTTTGATGGACATGTTTTATGAATCTAATATAAAGCTACAAAAAAAACGAAAGTTTGTAAAATTTTCCAGATTTTCAAGAAGTCAAAGGAGAGCCTAGTGGCTAGGACGCCTGTCTTATGACTGGAAGGTCGTGGGTTCGAGTCCCGGCCCTAAGAGACAATTTGTGCCCTTAAGCAAGGCACTTAATCCCGCATTGCTTCAGTCCACCCAGCAGAGATCGGGTACCAGTTTGAGCTGGGTGAATTAGTGTGGGTGTTGCGGACAATAACAATAACAACTACCCTAAAACCTAAAATTCAACGCCTTTAAAACAGGACACCTTAATTAGAAGGACGGAACACTTCACTTCTTGGAAAGTTTTTGGGAGTCAATTCTCGCGAAAAATGCACTACGGGGAAAGGCCGGAAATTTGCATAGTTTTGACATACGAGCGTATAATTAAAGATTGCGCTCGATTGGAAGCAGATGCAAATCTCATCTTTTGATGTGTTTCCTGCCTTCTTACTCTATCCAACTATGTGTCTTAAGTGCAGATTAAGTAAATTATTTGAATACTCGTAAAGCAGACTTTGTTAGAAGAGGATCAGAACCTGCCCAGCTGGTGAATTATTTTATTGAAATTATAATTTTCGACAAATGCTTTGACAATTAAAGATCAATTTTTCATAAATTATGACGTACATAGTTCCAAATAGTAAGAAGGTGGGAAACATATCAAAAAGATTAGATTTGCATCTGCTTCCCATCGAGCGCAAACTTTAATTTTATGTCGAAAGTCTGCAAATTTTCTATCTCTGTGGTCTTTTTTTCGCGAAAATTGGACTACAAGAACTTTCTAAGAAACGAATTGTCCCGGCCTTCTACTCAATGAGTCCTTGCTTTAAAAACGTCTAAAAACACCTAATATCTTTTTTTCTTCATTGCCTTGCTCTAAACCTCTCGGCTGATAATATACCAATATTGATAGGATTTCTATTAGTGGTCCTTGATTATGATCATAAAAAAGCATAGCTGCTCTACGAGATTTTTACAAGGACTTCTTCAGAAGTGCCAAAAAACAAACAACTATGAAGCATAAAAAATTACAAAAAAAGAATACCACCTTCATTTTCTTTAAACTAAAAACTAAATAAAAAGAAAAAATGCAGCACAACAGTGTATTCACTTAAAACGAAAAATAACGAAAACAAACAAAAAACACAAAAAGCTATTCTTTCTAATTAGTAAAAAAGTAAAAAAACTTAGTAAAAAATGCCGCAAAAAGGGCAATATAACGAACATTAAAAATTTAGCTAAAGATTTTTTTGGAAAAAAATAAACAATAAACAAAAAGGCAAAAGCGAAAGAACATGTGCAATAGCACAAGAGAAAGTAACAAAAAAACCTTTCTCTAAAAACAGCGCAAAAATATTCATATTTGGCCAAATAAAAAAACACTGCTAACAGACAATATGGCCGAGAATATTTTAAATAGAAAGATTGACGATAAAAATGTGGCTACCAAAATTTGCCATAAATTTTTTTAAAAAGACAAATACAAATTTTAGCACCAAATAAAGCGATACTACTCGTATACTACTTAAAATGCGAAGAAAAAGGCAAAAAAAACAGAAAACAACAACAAAAACAACGCAATAAAACGAGCCATTAAAGAGACTTCCACTGCCAATACATTGCAGAAATTTAAAATGCATTAATTAGAAAACTAGACCTTACGCTAAATTAGTTCTGACTACCGCAACATTAACAAGAAAATCTTTGGATATTGTGATAAATAAATTTTCGATACATATCGGACCTTTACTACGATTTTTCTACCTTCTTTGAGGCTGATAAGAACTTTGATACTGCATAATTAGCGACTCAATAGCAAGAAAATAATTAGATTTTCTTATTGTGTTCTAATACATGAACAACACAAAACTAAATTTCTAGCTACTTTATTACTTTTGCAAGAATAAATTATTTGCTTCGATACATATCGGCAAAACAAAACGGAGCCAAAGTCAAAATGAAAGCAACCATTAAAGAGTGAATAATAGATACAAATATTTTTGTTAATTTTTACGAATACAAATGAAGGTTAGAGGAAAAAATAGCGAAAAACTCGAACCCAAGACCTTCTCACTAAAAAGCAAAAACATTCGATGCGAGCCAACGTATGCTAAGCCATCAATGCGGTTGTGCCGATAATAAATATCAAATACAATAACAAACGAATCAGCACGCTTAAAATGTAGTCTCATCCTTAATTACTATGTTGAGTGTGTGAATGGTACTTAAGAGCGCTGCTACGCCTTCTCACAGATGTTGCAGACAAATGGCTTCTCGCCAGTGTGAATTCGCTTGTGCGTCTGTAGAGCGCTGCTAACATTGAATGCCTTCTCACAGATGTTGCAGACAAATGGCTTCTCGCCAGTGTGAATTCGCTTGTGCGTCTGTAGAGCGCTGCTAACATTGAATGCCTTCTCACAGATGTTGCAGACATATGGCTTCTCGCCAGTGTGAATTCGCTTGTGTGTCTGTAGATTGCTGCTTTGAATGAATGCCTTCTCACAGATGTTGCAGACATATGGCTTCTCGCCAGTGTGAATTCGCTTGTGTGTCTGTAGATTGCTGCTTTGAATGAATGCCTTCTCACAGATGTTGCAGACATATGGCTTCTCGCCAGTGTGAATTCGCTTGTGCGTCTGTAGAGCGCTGCTAACATTGAATGCCTTCTCACAGATGTTGCAGACAAATGGCTTCTCGCCAGTGTGAATTCGCTTGTGCGTAGAAAGATGAGATTCTGATTGAAATCTAGCATTACAAACGGAGCAAAGGTGCCGTCTCTCTAGCAGATGCACCGATTTCACATGAACAATCTTTGATGCCTTATTTTTGAAAACTTTCTCGCAAAAGCCGCACACGAGATCGCCGCCAGCTAGTAAAATATCGGTCTCCTCGTACAATGGCCGATCACTGGCGCTGTCGCCATCCTCAGCTACAATATTGTACAATTTGGCCATCTCGTCGCCATAGTAGACTAGCAACTCGTGATCCGGGCTAATATCCCGGATGGCAATGTAATAGACGTCGCTGTCCCATTGGAAGGCGATCATGTTCTGTTCGCACAGATTTCTGCTACAATTAACGTAGCGCATCCAGTTTGAGTAGCGCTTATCGGCTGCGTCGACCCATTCGCTTGATTTATTGCGCAATCGAATCTCCCAGGCGTAGGACGAGGCCTCGGCTTTAGCCTTGTCCGTGATTCGCTGGCCTAGATAGGGTCCGAATATTGTGCCTCTAGGGATTGGAGCTTCGGCCCAAACGCCGCTTCCAGCGTGTCGGCCAACAGCCGATCGACAAATTCGCATTCCGTCGGGTAGAGTTAGTTCAGCGAAATTCTCCACAGTGCCAAGTTCTTCAGGCATTAAGTTAGGAATCCAGCGTTGATGCTTCGGACAGCAGTCGCCAAATACTTCGCTGCAACAGTCGTAGCAGTAGAGGCTGCGCTCATCCGACTCCTTGTAGACGCAGGCTGTTTTACCGCGACGTGGCGGCAGCTGGCGCGGCTCAGACGGCGGGGTCGCTGCAGCAGCTACAGGATTGGTCAACTTCAACTTCTTGGTCTTGGAATTTGGCCTATAGTCGGGATCGTTGTCACTGTCACATCTAGTACGCTTCTTCTGAGCAGTGCAAGCCCTAGGTAATTGCTTTCTAGGAGCCGCCGCTGCTCCTCCTCTGCTGCTAACATCAATAGCTGATGATGCGGGTCGCTTAACAACAGGCTTATTGCTGTCGCTGCCAAATAATTCGTTGATCAGGCGTTCATTTTCAGCCTTTCTGTTTAGCCGTTTCAGTTCGTAATCGCTAACTGTGCTGACAGCCGACATCTGAAGGATAATAAGTATAGATCTCAATATTAACATTAATATTAGCTATAATTTTATTACATTTTTTTGTAGCAACAAAGAACCTAAAAGTAACAATTAACAATAAAACAATAAAGTCAGGTCCTTTATTTATAAGATAGAGAAGTTATTCTACTAACTGGTAGTATTAGAGAATATAGAAAGCAACTTAATCTCATTTAAAATCAATAAAAATACTACTAGAATAATAAAAAGACCTCGTTATACAATCATGCGATATAAAAAAGTTTCTAATGCTAGTAAATAAATTATTTTATATGCCTATAATGTACATACAAATTAGTTTTTTAAAATGTCTTTTTGCAATAATGTTTTCCTATCACATATATTTTTATATTCCCAACTGTAAGAATTACCTGACCATTTCAAAAAGTTACACACACATTTAAGGTGCTATTGTGCAGAATGGCTAGCTTAAGTAGTAGGCTTTTGTCACTATTACTACATTTTAAATAAATTATAACTATAATTAAAATATTTGTAACTTATAATGTTTAGAACATTTTTTGGTATTTTAAAAGAACAGCTTATCTAAAGCAATCAGCTTCAATATTAAATAAAAGTATACATAGGCATTAAGCTTTCTTTAAGTTTGAACCTAAAGTGTAGGAAAAATGTACCTATTTTACAATAGAATTTGTCATTTTGCAATGGATTTCCACAAATCCAGGCAAGTGAACAGGGAGATATTATTTTCTGGCTTTGATAGTCTATGACAAAATGAATCACACATTAAAAAATTGAAGTTGTCATATTTGCAGAAGATTTTGGCAAAGGAATTAATAATAGAGACAATAAAGTCAATGGCACAATAAGGCAACTATGGGCAAATTTCACTAGTCAATTGACAGAGATTGGTCCATGCATTTGAATGCACTAAGGACTGGGTATTGTTGGCCAATCAGCTAGGAAAAAAGCATCAAATAGCCACCAGTATTATAAAGACCCTTTAAAAGACAGGCAGAGTAGAAATGCTGCCAGGAGACAATACAATAAAACAGAGAAAGCACTACTAATTAGTACTAAAGTGACTCTCAGTTTACACAATGGCTATATTGTTTCAAATGTGCCATTTCCTAACAAAAAAGTTTCTAACACTGATATTCTCACATATCCACCATAAACTGCTGCCTGGATAGACAACTCATTACTTTTTAAGTTAATGCATATAAATAAGGGGTTTGTCAGAATCTTGTGTTTATAGATAAATTTGTAATAAACCTATTGACTGTGTAGACTAAGGAAAGAGCTTTCAGAGATAAGTATGTGGTTAAAATTGCAAATGAACAATAAGGCCAAAACCTCACTATCTACATAGCTATCTTGCCAATATGAGGACTAATATAGACATTGGATGGGCATCAATAGAAAAAAATGAGTGATGGGCATCAATAGAAAAAATGTTTCCATTGGGTTTGTATTGGGAGTCTATTAAAGGGTTTCAGCTAGCTATAGGCAAGACACCCTACTACCTGTCTTTCCTCTAAAGGCATAGAGCTAGGAGCTTTTCCTCAAAAGCTCAATAGGGAAATTTGGCCTATAGGGTAGGCTAAAAGATTTAGGGGGTATTGTGGTCTGCAAAATGGTGCTAGAAGGGTCCAGTTTAAGGGAAGCAAAGAACTAAATTCACTATACTGCATATCCACTGTGACCAAAAATGGATCTGCAAACTCAAGTATCCAACTGACTCTTATACTATTCCCACATTATAGTACACCTTAGCATAGGATTACCATAGCAAAAACACTATCTAGGCTAGTCCACATTGACACTATATAGCTGCAGGTAGGCTTTTTAGACAAGTATTAGAGACTATCTTTATAGTTATGGCTTTACACTTTATGCCTGGCAACTATGTATATCCTTTGGAGACTGATAACTGAATACCTTCTAAAGATTAGTATGCAGGAGTATTGAATATTTCCAAAGGACAATCTTCATATCCAGCTACTTTTAGCATTGTCTTAACTTTAGAGGATATAAATGAATAAAAAGTATTTATTAAATTATTTATATTTAGGGTATCCATATAAAATTCAGTTTCAAATTCCAGGTTTTTTCAAAGCTTCTCTAGATTCCGCTTGTTAGATAAAAAGCAGCCTATAAGAATTCAAATCAAGTTATAAACACAATATATATTTCAACATAGCTACAATATAGCATAAATTATGAACATGATAAAATTGACAAATTATTTATATTTAGGTTAAATTCAGTTTAAAATTCCAGGTTTTTTCCTTTTTTCAGAGCTTTTCCAGGTTCAGCTTGTTAGATAAAAAGTAGCCTAGAAGTATTAAAATCAAGTTATAAATATAATATATATCCTATTACGAGGGATACTCCAAAAGTTTTGCAATTGGACTGTTTATACTAGTTTATTGAAAAGTTTTTCATTAAAGTCCTTTGAAGTATTCTCCCCTGAACTGCAAGCACTTGTGCGCTCACGCGAGCCATTTGCTCATGAGGCCTCGGAAGTCCTCAATTGGGATGCTGTCAATCGCCTCTTTTGCTGCTTGTTCCAGCTCATTGTCAGACTGAAATCTGCGCCCCCTGAGTGACTTTTTGATTTCTGGAAAGAGCCAGAAGTTGCAGGGAGCCAGATCTGGTGAGTAGGGTGGGTGCGGTAGCATTGCGATGCCCTGCTGGTCCAGAAAAGCTTGAGTAGCAGCAGCTATGTGGGCAGGGGCATTGTCGTGATGAAGTTTCTGCCCTTGCATTCTAGTCCTTGGAGCCCTCTGAGTCACACTGTCGATAACGACTGGCAAGCACTCTTCAGTGTACCATCAAGCTGTGACTATGGCTTGTCCTTCCAGCTTCACCATTGCCACCACGCCTTAAGAATCAAAGAAGATGACAAACATCTGCTTTTCCACGGACTGGGACCGCCTTGCCTTCAGGGGCCATTGACCGCCTTCAGGTACCCACTTTGCACTGCTGCACTTGGTCTCCACGTCAAAATGGTACAGAAATGTCTCATCACCAGTGATGACTTCAGAATGTTGCTGATGGCTTCCACGCTCATACCAATCAATGAAGAACTGGAAGAACTCCATGCGGGCCTGCTTTTGGGTGCTGGTCAGGATGTGGGGTATCCACCTGGCACAAAGCTTCCTGACCTGAAGGTGATCGTGAAGAATTGTGTTGACCGCTGCCGATCTGATGCCAACATTTGCTGCTATCATGTCAGTGGTTATTCCTGGGTCTGACTGGATTAGCTCCTGGACTGCAGCAATGTTTTTGTCTGTCACAGCTGTCGAAGGTCTCCCTGACTGAGGATCGTCAGAAAAGCTGACCTTCCCAGATTGAAACTCATGGTACCAGCGTGTAACCATAGCATATGAAGGCGCTTGTGTCTCCAATGCTGCCACTAACTCCGCATGAGCATCAAGCACTGTGAGCCCTCGCTTGTGGCAGTACCAAATTAGCAGGTGGTTTTGCTTGCGATTCAATTCCATGGTTGGAGCAGTAAAGTTAAAGGGTCACTGTCTTTGACGAGTGACTGTGTCAGTCTGCATATATGAATTAACTTGAAAATTGAGGTGCTTGCTAAGTACATGTGCAATGTACAGTGCATCAATTTTGAAGATCGTGCAATATGCACAAATGGTCAAATTGCAAAACTTTTGGAATATACCTCGTATAGCTAAAATAGCATAAATTATGAATATAATGAAATTAACAAAATTTATTTGCAAGATGATCATTCAAGCATATAGATTACATGTATGAATCAAGAATAAGAATTTAGGGAACTTCACTTTTTGTAGTAGCATACTATCAATCAATGGCTAGCTAAAGTTTAAGCTAAATGAAATAGGCTATAGAACAATGATCTATATCAGTTTAAATGCTTCTTGCAAAGCTCAGCAATGCAACTAGCAAAAGCAGTCTCCTCTTCTGTCAGAGTCTGCCATTTAGCCTCCAGGGACTTTTCTAAGTTGCTGATTTGCTGCACAGCTTTCCTTTTAAAATGTAGACTATACAATGCAAATTGTATAGTCTATAGACTATAGTTTCTTTGTATTTTATTAAATGATCAAATCAATTGCAATGTTAATACATTCTATTGCAAAAAGGTATGGGCATATTTAGGCTAATATACATAGGTTCTTACTACTTCTTAGCTAATAAATAATGCTTATTAGGGTCCAGGCTTCTAAATCATTTATAATACTTTTTGGATTGTTAGGCAGAAAAAAAAACTTTAATTAAATTGAAAAAAAATATTTAAAACAAGTCTATCCAAAGTATGTTACGAAGGTAAGCAACATAGTATTTACAATATAAATTAATTTAAATGTAGAAAAAGGATAAAACTAAAAGTTTACTTTTTTAATGCCTGCTCAAATTTGCTTAGTCAACACCAACAGTTTGTTTTTTATTTCATCCAAGATTTTGCTTAAACCTTATTACCAATTGAGCTATCAATTTCCAAATTCCAAGCCATTCAATAAATAGCTATCTGGGTAATTCGGAAATTCATTACATTAGCATAACGCTAGGCCTGCTATCTGCACACTGCAGTCATGAAAATTTTCAAATAATTGCCTGCAGGAATTGTTTAAACAAAAAATAAATATAAGAGAACAGCAGACTGACTCTTTTAGTCTATATTATCTTGCTTAATTTGATTTCTTTAGAAAATAAAATGAATATGATAGCAATATTTTGTGAATTTTATTAGTTTAACGAGTTGTTCAAGAGGACACCTAAGTCTTATTCAATTTCATGCACACAATACAAAAATCAACACGAATTCATCAACACCGAGTTCTCTAACCATTCATTTTATCAAGACAAGAAATTTAGGCTAAATTAAGTCAACTAAAAAACCCTAAGGTTTTTTAAGTTTAAATGTGCACATTGTTGTATTCAACTAAAAATGGTGGGACGGCACACGGGGTACCCAGTAAAACGCGGATTCCGTCGCCGAACGGATTGTATCTTGATAGTGTATTTCCTAGAATTCATTCCGCAGACCTATTTAACACCGGAAAAATGTGTAACTGCTCTACTGCCTGTTTAGTCGAACATTTTTTGATCAAATCTATGAATTAAATAAAGCTCATTGCTATGTATTAGAATGTGAAATTTGAGAGTTTTTAAATAAAGCATTTTAAAGTAAATTTCCGATCCGCGTCATTCCGCACCATTCCGCTTTTTACTTAGTACCGGCACACGGTGTCCTTGTCAAGAACAGTACAGCTCGTTGACGTTAAACTCGGTCTAGTGATAAGTCAGTAAAAAGTATCAAAAGATTAATGTTAAGCTACCTCTTTGGATGTCATTGGTGCAAAAAAGTACGAGAACGTAATGTTAGCTAATGCAATGGCTTAAAGTGGCATATGCCTATCGATTGAGTGGTTTCTGACATCGCCCCCAGCATTTTTATCAATTTTATGCAGCAAAAAATTGTAAGGCCTAAATTTTTGCTGCTTTTTAGGAAGTTAACGCCCTATCTCGTATTAACATGTGTTTGTCTATTTCACAAAACGGAGTACTTATAGGCACGGCGGCCGTGTCAATAATGTGACAGCTTAAAGACACGGCGGCCGTGTCTACAATGGGACAGCTTAAAGATACAGTGGCCATTTTGATAATGTAGTCAGCTTAAAGACACGGCGGCCATGTCTAATGTGATGTTGGAGCTTATTAACATGGACAATTTAGAGACACGGCCACTGTGTCTATAAGCTCCAATATTATAGACACGGCGGCCGTGTATGTAATTATGGTCCTAGTCAGAACTTGCAGACATGGCTGCCGTGTCTATAAGCTTTTGCATTATAGACACGGCCGCTGTGTCTCTAAGTGTGGCATTCACAAAATCACAAAATTTGAGTACATGCATATTAGCAATTGTGATTATTAGGTCTAACTTTTCCTATTTAGCAAGCTAAAATTTTAGCTATCTAGCAAACATATATAGTAGTCTATTGCAATGTTTAATATACTTGTATATAGCTATGTAATTGTAGGGCCTATCCTATATATTAAGACATATCCACCAGTCCAGAGCTTGGCAAGCTCCAGTTCTAGTAGCTTAACCAGCAGGCTATCAGCAAGGAATAGGGGCCTACCTCCTGATTGCTAGCAATCTAATGATTAGCGTTGCTATTAGCCTTGATATTGGCTTGGTTGAAGTTGCATATTTACTAATTTATTTTGCAAATTCGAGTAGAGGCAATTGATGTACTTTGTACTATTTGTCAATTTTGCTACTGATAGGCCTACTACTTACATATTCTAAAATAGCAATGGCAATGATGCATTATATAACTATACCAACTGACATATAATAATACAATACTAAAAATTATTTCAATAGAGATTTCTATTATCTAGGTATTCAACTTTTTATATCCTATAGGCATAATCTTTTCCATTCTTTGTATCAAGCTAAAAACATGCTAAAGTAAGTTTGAAAATATTTTAATGCAGCCAATTGCATGCCAAGGTTTAAATAAGTACTAATATATGATATATAAAAGAGCAAAAGAGGATCTATGGTCCATAGTATGTACAAATATGCTTATTGCAGATTCTTGCTTTCCCATGGTTAAGAAGATGGCCTACTATATACCAGAATGCACTATGCACATATGAAAAAATATGCACAGACTTTGAAAAATTGGAACTTTTTTTAGGAAAAGTTTAAAGGACCAAAAAAGTCCCACAAACCACTTCTTGTCTATATCTTACTAATTGCCATGTTTTTTCTATTATCCCTCAATTTCTACATTTATATAACTTGAATAAATCACTTTTCTTAAAGAATCTAAAAAATATAAACAATGTGCACCAACTATGTGCAGGATCCTAGTTGCACTGCTGCCTATACATAGCTATGTGTAGCCATGCACAAAGATTGCACACAAAATTCTGGAAAACCTGCCACCTTCTGGACTGTGGTTGCCTTCTAATACACTATCATTTTTTATACTAATGCACTTAAAGTGCATGCAGATGTGACCAACCTTTGCATATACAATGATATCTACCTACCCATTTTCCCAAATACCAATATATGTATATGAGTTTCCAAATATAGGTCATATGCCTAAATAAATAAGGCATATAGATCATGTTGAACATGATCTAGAATATGGATTATAACCAATATGAATTAGACTGAAATAGAATTAAAGAAGGCATTGTTTACATACATGCGCAACAGTTGGCCGAGTCGGCCGATCTGGCCGACTGATTTGGTGGCTAACCAAGGTAAGTCGCAAAATTGCTGATGTAAGTTGCAAAATCGTAGATAAAAGTAGCAAAATTGGTATTGTAAGTCACAAAATTGGTGAAAACGAGGGGGTAAGTCGCAAAATGGAGAAGAATTGGAAAGATTCAGGCAAAAATGGTTTGCGGGACCTATTTTTTGGTCCTTCCAACTTTTACCCAAAGTAAGTTGCAAATTTTTTTAAAACTAAGTTGCACCGGCCGACCAAATTCGTCTAGTTGCGCACCTATGATTGTTTATATGGAATTTTAATCCTTTATTTTGGCTTATAAGATTGTTCATAAAGGTTGTTTTGTTACTAAAGGCAAATATATCATTGTTAAGGAATATACTTTGATGCAACCTTTGGAATCAACTATCTAGAATAGAGGTAAAATAGGATTTCAATCCCAATCCTAAAAACGTTGGTATCTATTTTAATTTTTTTCTTGTAAAATTATAGGATGTAAGTTGGAATTAAACTTTTAATATCATAAAGCAATTCGCAAACATATTTTTTGAATTATTATTTGCAATATGTAGCTAATAATGCTAATATTGTGATACATTAATGATTTTAATGCTATTAATGATATGCAGTGACTTTGACTAGCTCCAGTCTTTCACTTTCCTATCCATAATTCTAATTTCTGATCCTACATTTGCAATCCCAAAGAATCCTATTATGGCCTTCTTTTCCTTTAGCAAGATAAGATGGCTGTCTCCTTTCTGCTGTTCCTTTGGCAATTCTGCCTTGGTGTCACTTATTCTTTATTTCAATAAGAATGAATCATAAACAATCTTATTAATGAAACATGCTCTGCTATCAAATTATGTTTGCTGACTTTGGCAGAACACAAGAAAAACAATTTTTTGTAGTTAACCAAAAAACCTCAACTGCCACTCACTGGCTGTGCACTCAAATATATTTTTTAAATTAAAGTGGAGGGTAGGAGGGCTGGGGTTGACAAGTAAGGTGTGCACATGCTCACCTGAAAAATCATGCATGCATTCAATAAGAAACTTCACAAGTTAAGCCTTCCAAACAATCACAATCCTGCCCAATATTTAAATCATGTCTGACCCCTAATCAGTTTGTGGCTAAATGTGACAGATTTTTGTCCAATAGTTACTTGTCTAACTAATTTGGAACCATTTATGATATGTAACTATTAGGTATAGTTGCTTAACTCCGAAAAATTAAACATGTTTACAATTTACATGTTACATGTTACATGTATCTTGGGAAATGTGTTATAATTGAGTTTTATGAGCTCTGGAAGAAAATTTTCCAAGGCACCTAATTTTATACTCTTTCAGTTTACTGTGTAAATTTCTAAATGAAATTTTGACTAATTGCTATTGGAAACTAATCTAATATTTTCCTACTGACAACTCTAAATTGTCTATGGCAAACGATTATTACAATTTTTTAGTAAACCTTTCCCAATCCTATTTTTGTCCATCGTCATTAGCTACCACGCCCAAATTGATTTATTTGTCAAATCTTCGATATGAGTGACAGCAGGATTTGCCCAGTAACAACGCGATGCACCGATCCCGATCTGATCGCCGCTCTTCCAGGCCTCACAGTTGTGTCAGCCAACCGGCCAGGACAAGTGGTCCTATCAGCGCCTGAGCCGCATCTACTCATGCTACTTGCGTCCTCGACTGCTACTTTTAGTAGTAAAGTGACGAAGGATATCGTTGACGCTAGTTGTTCTTTTATTCCATTAAATCCAGACGGCGTGACGCTGATAGTAAGGCACGCTAGTGATGATGTTAATAACGATCGAGCTGAATTGTTCAACGTTCGTATTGAAGATTCCGAAGCTTGGGCGGAGCCGATCGCTCAGCCGCTGTTTGTCAATTGGCAGCCAGTGACGGAGGAGAGGCCGACGGCGCCACTGCAGCCGGGCGCTTTTATCGCCTGCGCTGGCTGTTTGTACATGTTTAACTGGGACCAGGTATTGCCCAGGTGTCAGCGGGCACTGTTAGGCAATCTCTGTCTGCTCAAGTGAGTGAAATTGTTGTGTTCGATTGCGAATCGATTAAGGCAGCTCAGAACAGATGAGAGTAGATCAGGAGAGATTAGAATAGATCAGGACAGATAAGAGTAGATCGGGACATTTTGAAGTAGATGAGAAGAGATTTGAGTAGATCGGGAGAGATTGGAGTAGATCAGGACAGGTTGGAGTAGATCAGGAGAGACGAGTAGATCAGGACAGATTGGAGTAGATCAGGAGAAATGCGAGTAGATCAGAAGATATTGGAGTAGATCAGGAGAAATGCGAGTAGATCAGGACAGATTTGAGTAGGTCAGGAGAGATTAGAATAGATCAGGACAGATAGGAGTAGATCAGTAGAGATTGGAGTAGATCAGGACAGATAGGAGTAGACCAGTAGAGATTGGAGTAGATCAGGACAGATTGGAGTAGATCAGGAGAGATTTGAGTAGATCAGGACAGATTGGAGTAGATCAGGACAGATTGGAGTAGGTCAGGAGAGATTAGAATAGATCAGGACAGATTGGAGTAGATCAGGACAGATTGGAGTAGATCAGGACAGATTGGAGTAGATCAGGACAGATTGGAGTAGATCAGGAGAGATTTGAGTGATCCGGACAGATAGGAGTAGATCCGAACATGTTGGAGTAGATCAGGAGAGATTAGATGAGAGCTCGAAAATCGGAATAGGCTTTACTTTAATGGAAATTATGTTCACCATGCATTGTATAAGATTAATTATTCTTTGTGGAGACAAATTGTCTCTAATCTGTTGCCACATTCTCCAATCCCCAGAGACCAGCCGGACCCGGCCCGACTCCGCCGCGAAGCTGTCAATCTCGCCCGCCAAGTTGACCGCCTGTCAAGCGCTGCTGAGCGTCGCAGTCGGATTGCTGCTCGCGTACTGGACGCTTTCAACAATCTGGAGTCGGTTTTGGCTGGACAGAATAGCCAATCAAGTCTAGGACTTGGGCGGGAGCCATTGGCGTTGTTGGCGCTGTCCAACGAAACTGTTGTTACTAAGGCGTTGCTATGCGCATCGATTAATACACCGGGATTGCGCGTTAGCTCAGCTATGGAATCTGTTAATGTTTCTCGAGGCTGCGCTGCTGTGACACTTGTTGCTAACAGCCTGGGGGTTGGTTTTTTCTTTTTAATGGCTGAATTTTTTTGTACTTAACCTCCTTGAAACCCTCTATAATATCTATTTTGCTCCTTGAATTGGCTTTTTAACTCCTGCTTCCTCAGCCTCTCCGCTGCCTCTCTCTCTCCTTAAATCAGCCTCTCCGCTCCCTCTCTCTCCTTGAATAAGCCTCTCCGCTCCCTCTCTCTCCTTGAATCAGCCTCTCCGCTCCCTCTCTCTCCTTGAATCAGCCTCTCCGCTCCCTCTCTCTCTCCTTGAATCAGCCTCTCTGCTCCCTCTTTCCTTGAATCAGCCTCTCCGCTCCCTCTCTCACCTTGAATCAGCTAATTTTCCCACGTTCTAAATGCTCATTATTGTTTCTAATACTTCTAGTGCCAGGAGCCTCAGCTTGAGTCTTTATCCTCATCTACCAAGTCTTCGTTACTGAACGGCAACTGTACTAATTTTATTCGCCTCACGGCGTCAGCGCCCCGCACTCGCCTTGCCGTCTCCGCTCTCGCCGATCCGATTGACGATCAGGACGAATTTAACAACGAGCTGGAGAATAATTCTAGTTTAGTTACCATGGCAACTGATCGTCAATTATCCCTGCTAGCTTTTGTTGGAAAACAATTAGTGGATATGTTGACTAAACTCAATGAAGAGCCCGTTGTCGCTGATGTCTCTAGCCAGACTGGGAAACACGATCTTTGTCAGCATCTGTTTGACCCGCTGTGCGATCTCGCCAAAACCCTGATGGACGCGGGCTCCCTGTCGAACACGGCCTCGGCCAATCCTACGGTTGCCATGACTACTGTTAACGCCGAAGATAATAGCTGTTCAAATTCGGATGAAAATTTATATTGATGCTTTGAAAAAATTGCGATAGTGTGCTTTTTAAAAAAAACATGCTTTTTTATTTTTCACTTTTTGTGTATCCTAAATAAAGATATCTTAAATAACTAAGATAGGTCATATATAATAAAAATATTTATATGACCTATTCTAAACTTTTGGCTCATAAAATCCTATCTTAGTCTGTCATAGTACATAAGCTTATGACCTACTCAATGTAGTCTAATGACCCAATCTAGATACCCTAATGACCCAATCTAGATACCCTAATAACCCAATCTAGATGCCCTAATGACCCAATCTAGATACCCTAATGACCCAATCTAGATACCCTAATGACCCAATCTAGATGCCCTAATGACCCAATCTAGATGCCCTAAGGACCCAATCTAGATGCCCTAATGACCCAATCTAGATGCCCTAATGACCCAATCTAGATACCCTAATGACGACCCTGCCTAGATAACCTAATTACCCAATCTAGATATCCTAATGACCCAATCTAGATGCCCTAATAACCCAATCTATATGCCCTAATGACCCAATCTAGATGCCATAATGACCCAATCTAGATGCCCTAATGACCCAATCTAGATACCCTAATGACGACCCAGTCTAGATGCCCTAATGACCCAATCTAGATGCCCTAATGACCCAATCTAGATGCCCTAATGACCCAATCTAGATGCCATAATGACCCAATCTAGATGCCCTAATGACGACCCAATCTAGATGCCCTAATGACCCAATCTAGATGCCCTAATGACGACCCAATCTAGATGCCCTAATGACCCAATCTAGATGCCCTAATGACGACCCAATCTAGATGCCTTAATGACCCAATCTAGATGCCCTAATGACGACACAATCTAGATGCCTTAATGACCCAATCTAGATGCCCTAATGACCTAATCTAGATGCCCTAATGACCCAATCTAGATACCCTAATGACGACCCAATCTAGATGCCCTAATGACCCAATCTAGATGCCCTAATGACGACCCAATCTAGATGCCCTAATGACCCAATCTAGATGCCCTAATGACGACCCAATCTAGATGCCTTAATGACCCAATCTAGATGCCCTAATGACGACCCAATCTAGATGCCTTAATGACCCAATCTAGATGCCCTAATGACCCAATCTAGATGCCCTAATGACCCAATCTAGATACCCTAAATCTGCATGCATTTTTGAACCAATCTAGGTACCATTCTGACCCAGTGCACAATTCTTTTTGGCCTATTGAAGGAACGCTAACTACCAGTTCCCTTTTTAGGGATTTAGACAGTTGTTATTACTTGTCCCTAGTTGAATGACACATTCCAGCTACATTGGAAACCCCTTATATTGACAAAGCCAGCACTGAATTTTTGCAGCTTCTCAAAATCTGACAATGTCAGCCGCCGTAGCAACACCCTCCAACGCTGCTACTAACAGTAGTAATCCAATGTTAGGCCCGCCGGGCGCCGACGCCGCCTCATTCACTCCGCTGCACCTGTTTGAGTGCACCATCACCAATGCCGGCATGCTGGTTGACTCCATGACAACCAGGGATCTGGTCACGGCGCTTCGGGTCCTCTCCGGCCTGCACTCCAGAATCGTTGACGTGATGGAGCCTTCAGTAGGCGAAGCTTGCACCGTGGCCGAGCACCACAGATCGCACTGTCCAGCCGCTGCCGATGAAGTTGAAGACGACAACGACGACGGCGACGATGTCAAACGTCGGAAACGGCTTCGACGTTCGGGTTCGGAGGACGCCGCGGCATCGTCTGCAAACTTCGTTGCTGTTAAATCGTCGATTAAATGCGAATCCGAGGCTAGCGAAGATTGTTTGATGATGTCCGTCTCGGAGGATGCCTCTACGACGGCTTCGACGACGATGATGACGACGACTACTGGGAGGTTCGGCGGTGTCAGCGGCGCCGGTCCATTTCAACAGGACGCGTTTTTGAGCGGCACCGGGTACGCCGCTTCCGCCGCCTGCTCGACGCCGGAGCTGAGGGTGAGCGGCAGAGTTGACGGCAATAGGCTGATGGATTGTCAATGATACAGAAATGGAGACAGGCGCAGATGGACAGGCTGATTGAAGTGGAGACAGGCGCAGATGGACAGGCTGATTGAAGTGGAGACAGGCGCAGATGGACAGGCTGATTGAAGTGGAGACAGGCGCAGATGGACAGGCTGATTAAAGTGGAGACAGGCGCAGACAGGCAGGCTTATGGACCTATACCTAATTAGACTATTTCTTTTTTGCTACTTAAGAGACTTTGTGCTCCAAACTACCAGTCAACAACTCAACCCCGCAGGCCGCCCTGAAAGACGCCTACAAAGATTTGAAAAGCTCCGGCGCCGAACTGTTCGATTTCGGCCGACCATTCGACGATCCCTACAATGTGCAGGTGACGCATCGGATTATCGCCTGCGGCCAGGCTCGCGTGGGTAACCAGGGACTGCCGCTGGACGTCTGGCGAGGTGAGACAAACAGACTGTCAGGCTGGTTAGCAGATTGATTGACAGGCTAGCTACAGATTGATCGACAGACTGGCTAACAGATTGATTGACAGGCTGGTTAACAGATTGATTGACAGACTGGTTAACAGATTGATTGACAGGCTGGTTAACAGATTGATTGACAGGCTGGTTAACAGATTGATTGACAGGCTGGCTAACAGATTGATTGACAGGCTGGCTAACAGATTGATTGACAGGCTGGTTAACAGATTGATTGACAGGCTAGCTAACAGATTGATCGACAGACTGGCTAACAGATTGATTGACAGACTGGTTAACAGATTGATTGACAGACTGGCTAACAGATTGATTGACAGGCTAGCTAACAGATTGATCGACAGACTGGCTAACAGATTGATTGACAGACTCGCTAACAGATTGATTGACAGGCTAGCTAACAAATTGATTGACAGGCTGGTTAACAGATTGATTGACAGGCTAGCTAGCAGATTGATTGACAGGCCAGCTAACAAATTGATTGACAGGCTGGTTAACAGATTGATTGACAGGC
The DNA here is from genome assembly GCA_950096795.1 of Macrostomum cliftonense. NCBI lineage: Eukaryota > Metazoa > Platyhelminthes > Macrostomidae > Macrostomum > Macrostomum cliftonense. The sequence goes on from CATNEM010000140.1 coordinate 67,938, forward strand.
TAGTTAACAAATTGATTGACTGATAGGCTGATGAAAAGCGAGACAAAAAAGTTGAGTGGGGGTGAATATTGTTTCGTTGCATAAAATTACACAACATTTTGAATAAATATTAAGATACGTTGCAGAGGTCTCTTGCGCCATCGCACTTTTGTTTTAAGTGGCCAAATAACTAGGAAAAAAAACTTTGGTCCTGAATTCTCGACTGATTTTATGACATTTAATCAACTAATTATCATTATTTTTTAAACATTCGTTTCATATTTTGTGTTTTGCTAAAATTGATCCTCTGCAACGTTTCACTCGAATTTATTTTATTGCAAACCTGTCCTAATTAGGGTAACTACAGCTTTTATGCATACGAGCTAGCTTAGTGCATCCCTCGGACCGTTTTAAGTGACAGCTACAGCCACTCCCCTTGTCAGCTACAGCCACTCCTGTCAGCTGCAGCCACTCCTGTCAGCTGCAGCCACTCCCCTTGTCAGCTACAGCCACTCCTGTCAGCTGCAGCCACTCCTGTCAGCTGCAGCCACTCCCTCTGTCATCTACAGCCACTCCCCCTGTCATCTACAGCCATTCCCCCCTGTCAGCTACAGCCACTCCCTCTGTCAGCTACAGCCACTCCCCCCTGTCAGCTACAGCCACTCCCCCCTGTCAGCTACAGCCACTCCCCCCTGTCAACTACAGCCACTCCCTCTGTCAGCTACAGCCACTCCCCCCTGTCAGCTACAGCCACTCCCCCCTGTCAGCTACAGCCACTCCCCCCTGTCAGCTACAGCCACTCCCCCCTGTCAGCTACAGCCACTCCCTCTGTCAGCTACAGCCACTCCCCTCTGTCAGCTACAGCCACTCCCTCTGTCAGCTACAGCCACTCCCTCTGTCAGCTACAGCCACTCCCTCTGTCAGCTACAGCCACTCCCCCCTGTCAGCTACAGCCACTCCCTCTGTCAGCTACAGCCACTCCCCTCTGTCAGCTACAGCCACTCCCTCTGTCAGCTACAGCCACTCCCTCTGTCAGCTACAGCCACTCCCCCCTGTCAGCTACAGCCACTCCCTCTGTCAGCTACAGCCACTCCCCCTGTCAGCTACAGCCACTCCCTCTGTCAGCTACAGCCACTCCCCCTGTCAGCTACAGCCACTCCCCCAGTCAGCTAAGGTTTAGCCACTATAATACAAACTCTACCAATCAGCAATGCAAACAAGCGATCAAAAATGATCAAAAACACCGGTTTTTCGCAGGCACAGTCGCCAGCTTATTGGGCCATTTCCGCGTCGCAGAGGACAGACACGCCAAACAGAAGGCGAATACTAGGAAGCATAATAGAAAATACGCTGTAAGCACGTCTTAAACTCAGTTGCATCTTTAATGCTTTGTTTTTATTTGTATGCCTTACCTAATACTATACAGTAGGTATAGTACTAACTGTTGTGCCTGGGTGGCCGCTTGAACTCTGCAACAAATCTATACGCTCGTATTCGTTATAGCTTTAAAAAAAGTGGACTTCACCTATTTGACACCAGCCTCTTTAATTAACGTCATATTCTGACAGAAGGTACTCAACGAGCCGTGTTTAATCCGATTTTGTCGCACAGGAGCGCTTCTAGGCGATGTTTGCGTATGAAGTCGGTGGGTAAATTTGAGTAGTATCGAAGTCTTTGAGTCCCTGTGACCTTCTTGAAGGTTTGAATCAGGTCGGGTGCTGATAGATTACAAAACATCCAATAAGTGACATGCTTGAGACCGAGTATGAGTGACGTCCTTGAGTCCAAGAATGAGTGACATCCTTAAGTCGAAGTATAAGTGACATACTTAAGACCAAGTATGAGTGACATACTTAAGACCAAGTATGAGTGACGTCCTTGAGTCCAAATATGAGTGACGTCCTTGAGTCCAAATATGAGTGACGTCCTTGAGTCCAAATATGAGTGACGTCCTTGAGTCCAAATATGAGTGACGTCCTTGAGTCCAAATATGAGTGACGTCCTTGAGTCCAAATATGAGTGACGTCCTTGAGTCCAAATATGAGTGACGTCCTTGAGTCCAAATATGAGTGACGTCCTTGAGTCCAAATATGAGTGACGTCCTTGAGTCCAAATATGAGTGACGTCCTTGAGTCCAAATATGAGTGACGTCCTTGAGTCCAAATATGAGTGACGTCTTTGAGTCTAAGTATGAGTGACGTCCTTGAGTCCAAATATGAGTGACGTCCTTGAGTCCAAATATGAGTGACGTCCTTGAGTCCAAATATGAGTGACGTCCTTGAGTCCAAATATGAGTGACGTCCTTGAGTCCAAATATGAGTGACGTCCTTGAGTCCAAATATGAGTGACGTCTTTGAGTCTAAGTATGAGTGACGTCCTTGAGTCCAAGTCCCAGACACCCAGTTCGACAAACAAACCTCCAGAATCCAAGGGTTAAAACCCGTAAATTTCTAGATTTTGTCAATTGCTGCAGCTTTATACCAATAAAATAGCCACCCGTGTTTCGAGCTTGAGTGACTGCCTTTCGATGAACTCTTGGCCAAATGTGCAGCGGCTCCTAACCCTTGATCCTAATGCTAGGTTGGCAGTGGTGGCTAGGGTCCAGGTTCGACCCCGCGTTTTAGGTTGTTCATTCCCCCCTATTGTTTGGGCTCTGGGCCAGTTGCGCGAATTGCACCCAAGAGGGCGACCCCCCAAGGCATCGGAACTGCCGCTTTTAACCTGTGTATGTATGTGTGTGTGTACGCCCTATGTGATTGTGTGTCTGGGTGCCTATTCTGGATTTCCGCTGTGCACCGTGTGTGTATGTGTGTATGTGTTTGTGTGTGTATGTGTTTGTGTATATATATATGTATATATATATATATATGTGTGTGTGTGTGTATGTGTATTCGTACGTGTGTATGTGTGTTGTATGTGCATGTGTGCGTATGTGTATGTGTGTGTGTATGTGCATGTGTGTATGTGTGTTGTATGTGCATGTATGTGTATGTGTGTATGTGTTTGTGTGTGTATGTGTTTGTGTATATATATATGTATATATATATATATATGTGTGTGTGTGTGTATTCGTACGTGTGTATATGTGTGTTGTATGTGCATGTGTGCGTATGTGTATGTGTGTGTGTATGTGCATGTGTGTGTATGTGTGTTGTATGTGCATGTATGTGTATGTGTGTATGTGTTTGTGTGTGTATGTGTTTGTGTATATATATATGTATATATATATATATATGTGTGTGTGTGTGTGTGTATTCGTACGTGTGTATATGTGTGTTGTATGTGCATGTGTGCGTATGTGTATGTGTGTGTGTATGTGCATGTGTGTGTATGTGTGTTGTATGTGCATGTATGTGTATGTGTGTGTGTACGTGTGTGTGTGTGTGATGTCCCGTCGCTGGTTATGGGCATTTTTGCTTCAAGCGTCAAATTGCCTACAAACCTCCCGCAGATTATGGCTATTATTATTATTATTATTATTATTATTATTATTATTATTATTATTAACCCATGACCCCATCCGCAGAAGCTGTCCCGACGGCAGAAATCATTCGAAGCCCTGCTACCAGAATTGTCGCCCGACGAGCTCGAGCAATACCGCTTAGTGCTCACGCGGGACTTCACCACCTCGGACGAGGAGAGCGAAGACGAACGAGGTCGCGAGCTTCTACGCGTCCGCGTCCTGCCCTGGGAGTCCGACCGAGTGCGCGAGTTGAAACGTCGCCTAGACGACGTCTATTTGCGTCGTTTTGCCACGCAGAAACAGCGCGACCAGTTGGCCCGTTGCAGGCGGGACGGCTCGGCTAGGAGCAATCGGCCTCCACCGGACTCGGCGCCCGATTGGTCGCTCCGACCGCTGCCGCTGCCTTCGCCGTCGTCGTTGGGTCAGTCGCTAACGCGTAACGGCGCCAACGACAGTTTTTATTTTGGCACCGGAAGCGGCACCGGAAATATCCTTGGAACCGAACGCGTTACCGGAAGTGATATCGGAAGCGATACTGGAAGCAATCTCGGAACCGGAAGCGGAACTGGCAACATCCTCGGAACCGGAAGCGGAACTGGCAGCATCCTAGGAACCGGAAGCGGAACTGGCAATATCCTCGGAACCGGAAGCGGAAGTGGCAACATCCTCGGAACCGGAAGCGGAACTGGCAATATCCTCGGAACCGGAAGCGGAACTGGCAACATCCTCGGAACCGGAAGCGGAACTGGCAGCATCCTAGGAACCGGAAGCGGAACTGGCAACATCCTCGGAACCGGAAGCGGAACTGGCAACATCCTCGGAACCGGAAGCGGAACTGGCAATATCCTCGGAACCGGAAGCGGAACTGGCAACATCCTCGGAACCGGAAGCGGAACTGGCAATATCCTCGGAACCGGAAGCGGAACTGGCAACATCCTCGGAACCGGAAGCGGAACTGGCAGCATCCTAGGAACCGGAAGCGGAACTGGCAACATCCTCGGAACCGGAAGCGGAACTGGCAACATCCTCGGAACCGGAAGCGGAACTGGCAACATCCTCGGAACCGGAAGCGGAACTGGCAATATCCTCGGAACCGGAAGCGGAACTGGCAATATCCTCGGAACCGGAAACGATACCGTAAACATGGCCGATAGTGGAACCGGCAGCTCCGGAGTCGGGGGCGGTCTTTGAAGCTGGCAATGGAAGGAAAAAAATGGCAAAATTGAGTTTAAAACTTTAAGTTTTCAGCTGCTTATGCTATCGAATGAAATTTCTGTAAGTTAAGTGAAAGTGAAAGCTGTCTTATAATGCCCAAGAATTTTTTATTATTTATTTACGCTTGTATTATCTACCCTTGAAAATTTGCATAGTCAGTTAAAAATTCATATTCAATATTTTTGTGTTGTTGCGTATTTTATTTGACTTGTTTGTGTTTTTATCAATCACTGTAACAGTTTTATTTGACATTTTAAATATGCATTTTTAACAAAAAAAAACAGCAATTCGTTACAAATTTCATCGAATATTCATGCGCGAGTTTTTAATCTACTACTGTTAGTAGTGAATCAGTGATTAGCAGCAAATTTTGCCTCGCTTACTATATATTTGCTTACTTGTATTAATGTATTATTAAAACATAATCTTGCGCAATAAAAATGAACAAGTACAGCTGTCTATATTGTTGTGTGTAAAGTTTGAATTTATAAATATTTGGACACACTAAAGTTTTGGTTCTTGAATCTTATTTTTAACAAAATGAACATTTCACGATTTGATAGCTTTATTGGTGAGTGACTGACTGGCTGACTGACTGACCTGACTGACTGACTGACTGACTGATGTTTTTAGAACTCCTTGCTTCGGCTCTCGGGATTTAATGACATACTCGTACCAACCTCAAACCCATAGCATATCGTATGATGCGTATCTATCGATCAGGATTACAGTAGAGCAAATGTTGCTAGCAGGTTTCGGAATGAATTTCTTAACCTGTATGATGGAGAGAAAGCTAGCTAAACTACACATACATGTAAATGCTAAAGAAATGCTTCTGCTATGCCTATTGTTCTTTGGCTTGCTCTCAAAGACGCACGCTTAAGGCGTACTTTGAAAAAACGCGTACTTACAAAACTGGTTTTGTAGCTGACTGTTCTCTACAAATCGTTTATCTGTAGTCAAATTAGGCTTCAATGTGAGTTGAGCCACCACAATTCCTTCTACCTGCTCTCGTAGCCTCATGCCGATCTGTCTCCCTGCCTCGTCTGTTTCCCGTTCATCCCTCTTCTCTTGGCTCTTCAAACAGTAGCACTCGCCTGTCTCTGGCGCCCTGTCATCGTTGCCAATAGCAACTCAGCTGGGGATCTAGCTGTTTGGGTCCAGAGAGAGAGAGTCTTTATAAAATTGGTTTGGTCAATGTCCGGGATTGCGAGCGAGAGGGCTGCATGCTGCATTGTTTCATTTAAAGAATCAACATCGACATGCAATCAGCGAAAGAGTCGGTAAGATTCAAAACGCATTAATATTTTTTATAATAACTTGAAATTAAAAAATCCCATTTGATTTTTCATCCCAGCCGCGCTCCCGGTTGCGAATGTACGCTGCGAAGCAAGAAATAATTGACTAGTAAGTTTGCACACTGCGTTTGCGTTGTCTTTGGTGAAAATTTTTGCCAATCTCTAACTTGCTTCTATGTATACGAGTATCTATTATCTATTTCAGCATTGACTTGCTGCAGCCATCTTCTCGTATTGGTAGTTCAAAGACGCGAAAGGAGCGGAAAGGTAAATACGAGAACCAGGGATTTGAGATAAGCTATCGATCCAATGACAATACAGTAATCCCACGCGATGTGACCCCTTCTAACTTCATTTAACTCGTTTCTGCGTCACTATATTTCTCTCTTATGAGTCACTTTAATATTCTTCACATCAACTTATGCCTCTCATTATCACCGTATCACTCCTTTTCACTCAAATCTTCTCCATTTCTCTTCCCGTCACTCCACGTCACTCCATGTCTCTCCAAGTCTCTCCAGGTCTCTCCATGTCTCTCCACCTCACTTCATGTCTCTCCATGTCTCTCCATGTCTCTCCACCTCACTCCATGTCTTTCCATGTCTCTCCACGTCACTCCATGTCCCTCCAAGTCTCTTCACGTCACTCTGTGTTTCTCCATGTCACTCCATCTCTCTTAATGTCTCTCTAAGTCACTTTTCTGACTTGGAGAAAGTGGAAATTCTGCATCAGAGACTCAAGTCTACCCTGGTCACTCCATCTATTACTTCAGACTTTATCTCTTGCTTTATCACAGTCTTAAACTTTCCTCGTTACGTTTCGCCCTGAGAAAATAAAAACTTCAGCTAACAACCCGTTAAGCGAATTCAGCGGAGAACTGCAGACCACACACACAAACACACAAACACAAACACGATGTGTCAATCAAATATAGTTATAATAATTCGTCAAAGATGAGTAGCTACATAAGCAGTATGTAGCTATTTAATTAAATTTCCCTTATTAATTTCCTGTATAGATTTAAGAGGAATAAAATTTGCCACATAAAGTGAAAGTTCTGTTGTCATTTCTGGACTCAATTCTAATCTAGCAATCTTTTGCAATTATGAGCTCAAATAATAGAGAGAGAGAGAGAGATTGTGCAAATAAAACTGGAGGAGCTGAGTGAAGCCAATTATGTCAGTGTGTGTGGCCTATCTGTATTGTCATTAGCTAAATAGATTTATATAAATACCCAATGCAACTATGCGTGAACAATGTGATCTTAATTTATTAGTTAACAGCATATATTTTTTATAGTTGAGTTTCCTTTATCAAACAATGTCTCAATCTAAACGTAAGAAACAGCCGCTTACAATGTCCGAATTAATCGCAAAATATCGGTTAAACCTTGGTAAGCTTTATTATATTTGAATAATTTTATCAGTCGCTTTGTATCGGGTGGAGTTAAATTGTGTTTTTTTCCCGGTTTAAGTTAGTTTAACTAACAATTTAAATTGTTTTAAAGATTTACAGATTGGTACTCGCACGTGTTTAATCATTAAAAAATTACTATTTGTACTACGCGAAACGCTCAAATTATTATTAAGGTTCTGTATTATTTTGCTGCAATATTCTACTATTTTTACTTTAAGTAGTGCAAAAACAGAAAATCTTTTTTGTTGTTTCCTACGGACTCCGCTCCATCGTAGGCCCCACCTTGGACGCGAAATCTCACGCCAGCGATCAACCGGTGCCTCATCGAATTCGGACCCGATTTCCCCGGCCGACGGCGGACCTGCTCGCTGCGGTGCCTGGACTCGACCATCCAGATCTGAACGCCGGCCAGAAACGCTACCTGCGCGCTACAGCCAGCGTCTACAGCGTCGATTGGGCGTGGCGAGCGGTCCGAGATGGACACTGCGACCCGCTGCGGCGCCAGCTGGGCAAGGGTCAGATAGATGGGTCAGATAGATGGGTCAGATAGATGGGTCAGATAGATGGGTCAGATAGATGGATCAGATAGATGGGTCAGATAGATGGATCAGATAGATGGGTCAGATAGATGGGTCAGATAGATGGGTCATATAGATGGGTCAGATAGATGGGTCAGATTGATGGGTCAGATAGATGAGTCAGATTGATGAGTCAGATAGATGGGTCAGATTGATAGGTAAGATAGATGGGTCAGATAGATGGGTCAGATAGATGGGTCAGATTGATGGTCAGATAGATGGGTCAGATGGGTGTTGGGTCAGATTGATGGGTCAGATTGATGGGTCAGACAGATGGGTCAGATGGGTGTGGGGTCAGATTGATGGGTCAGATTGATGGGTCAGACAGATGGCTCAGATAGATGGGTCAGATTGATAGGTAAGATAGATGGGTCAGATAGATGGGTCAGATTGATGGGTCAGATGGATGGGTCAGATGGGTGTTGGGTCAGACAGATGGGTCAGATGGGTGTGGGGTCAGATTGATGGGTCAGATTGATGGGTCAGACAGATGGGTCAGATAGATGGGTCAGATTGATAGGTAAGATAGATGGGTCAGATAGATGGGTCAGATTGATGGGTCAGATAGATGGGTCAGATGGGTGTTGGGTCAGATTGATGGGTCAGATTGATGGGTCAGACAGATGGGTCAGATTGATGGGTCAGATTGATGGGTCAGACAGATGGGTCAGATAGATGGGTCAGATTGATAGGTAAGATAGATGGGTCAGATAGATGGGTCAGATAGATGGGTCAGATAGATGGGTCAGATTGAAATAGAGCCATATTGATATGGCATGATTCGTAAGGACGTTAAGTCGATTCTATAGTAAATTTTGTCGGCAATTATCTTTATTACAGCAGGAAAAAGTGGCGACAGTGCAGAGGCTGGCCAGAGCAAGTACGCCAACTGGATCAACGGGCGTCACAAGCGCCTATTTGAAACTGATCCCTCAGTTTGGCAGAAAACAAGGTTCCTTAGCCGCCTACTTTTAGTAGCGTAGAAAGATAATTCTGGATTTTTAAAAACGTATTTTTTGCTTTATTTCAGGCCGCGATCAATTAGCACTACTAATAGTAGCCACAAAAGGGAGCTGCGTTCAAAAGAAAATGCTGCCAATTCGAAGAACCGAGCACGTAGTTCGTCGGGTAGGAGAATTGGTAAGTCAAGCTAGACTTTTGCGTTAAAAAGGCTTTCTGCAATACTTTATGATTTGCACCAGAATATTTTCTCTCCTAGGAGACGAAAACTCTTCAACTCCAGGTTGTACGCCCAAACCCTCATCGGTTAGGCGCCGCACCCACCGGGACAAAGACTCAGAAAACAAAGACCAACGCGAAAACGTTTCTTCTCAATCGTCAATTGACGAAGGACAGAAGGATCTAAATAAGATTATGTACTAAGTTTTTTGTACTTTTCCTACTTATCTATGTGCGATATCATTGTTTCGAAGAATAAAATTGGGTATGGACAATCTGTTACTATACCTTTTCGTATACTAACTGTTACTAACTAATATCTTTTCGTGATCGAAAAAGAGCAAAATTGAGTTTCTAATTGGTTCTTAATGGCTTGTCAGAGATTCGAAATGGCGCCTTATGCTTAAAAATGGCGCCTTATGCTTAAAAATGGCGCCTTGTGATTAAAAATGGCGCCTTGTGATTAAAAATGGCGCCTTATGATTAAAAATGGCGCCTTATGCTTAAAAATGGCGCCTTATGCTTAAAAATGGCGCCTTGTGATTCAAAATGGCGCCTTTTGGTTCAAAATGACGCCTGATTCCAGATGGCGCCTTCTAATTTAAAATGGCGCCTTGTGATTCGAAATGGCACCTTCTGACTCAAAGTTGTGCTCAATGGCTCAGAATGGTTCTCTTTATTCAAAATGACGATTATAACCAAAAATAGCCCCATTTTTTCATTCAAAATGACGCCGTATGACTCAAAATGGCACTTTTTTATTCAAAATGAATGGCACCTTTTGGCTCAAAATGGCGCTTTATGATTCAAGATTTCATCATTTATATTGAAAAATGGCAGTTTTGACGCTATGTGTGTACGCCAAATGGCTGGAAAATTTTACAAATATAATTAATTTACGACTTCTTGCACCAGCCAGCTGGCTGTATCAAAAAATGTAATTTTGGACGGTCTATTGTTAACTACTATGTTAAGACAAGGCCTTAAGCTAGTATATAGAAGTTAGAAGTTTAGAGAGACAGACAGGCATACAATGGCTGGATGGAATGGTTTGAACAACAATAGCTCCTACGCAAGCTAAGATGGATAATTATATACCCTAAGGTTCAGCGAGTTGGCTATCTCCCACAAGCCAATGCCAATGGCCGTTGACATAACGCTGAATCTTCTATAAAGAATCCGCTTAGCTATAGCTATCAAAACTCACGGATTTTCGCTTGTCAATTTGATTCGCGGATATGTAAATAGCTATGAAACAATAAAAGACAAACAGTGGGTGAGAATGTCTTTTTTAGATTTCAACTAAAAAAGTGGACGAAAAAGGCGCTAGCTAACACTTGGCGCTTGTTATACCACCACATCGATCGATTGATCCGATCGCAAAAAATGGCCCAAAATCCGCATTCGCACTCCAAGGATCCGTTGGACGCCTTCTTGCTGGAAGACTTGTACTACTCCGGCGGCGGAGAGGATGGCCGTGAGTCTGGGGTATCTTGGAGACGAATTTTTTAATTAAAAGTACAAAGATTGAGTTTTGAAACCGGCAAATACGACTCTAAGCTTTGACTACTTCCCTCAGCCAATTTCCCTGGTGAATCCACTTCACACGTACTCACCCGCTGTCTTCCCTCGCTCCCTCGCTCCCTCACTCACCCTAACTCTCTCTCTTCCTAACCCTAACTCTCTGCCCCCTCACCCTAACTCTCTCCAAATCAACCATTTAACAAGGTCACTTGGTCAGCCGGAAACTCTGAAAACTATTTCATTAGTCGGGGCCCGTCACTGCGATAATCTGCATCTCACACCTCAGCTAGGGCACCAACCACCTCAAGTTGTTGATTTATCATACTGTACAATCGATTGCAGCCAACTCACGCCTTTTGACCACCTCAGGGCGCCAGCCACCTCAATTTTTTCATCCATCTCACTGTACAACGATTGCAGCCAACTCACTCCATTTGACCACCTCAAGGCGCCAGCCACCTCAATTTTTTTCATCTATCTCACTGTACAATCGATTGCAGCCAACTCACGCCTTTTGACCGCCTCAGGGCGCCAGCCACCTCAATTTTTTCATCCATCTCACTGTACAACGATTGCAGCCAACTCACTCCATTTGACCACCTGAAGGCGCCAGCCACCTCAATTTTTTTCATCCATCTCACTGTACAATCGATTGCAGCCAACTCACGCCTTTTGACCGCCTCAGGGCGCCAGCCACCTCAATTTTTTCATCCATCTTACTGTATAATCGATTGCAGCCAACTCACGCCTTTTGACCACCTCAGGGCGCCAGCCACCTCAATTTTTTCATCCATCTCACTGTACAACGATTGCGGCCAACCACCTCAATTTGCACATTACATGTATGCAAGAAGCTCGCCGTAGACAGCCAACTCGATGCAGAATCCCCATTTCGACACACTAAAAAAGCTTCCCCGTGGAGATAATTATGATTAATTGAACTTTCGATCGATGGATATCTATGGCATTTTCTGTTTCAAAATCTAATTATCAAACAAGAGTTAAAAGTGCTGTCTATGTTAATATCATTCTATTTAACTTGACAGGTCTATAAAATTGGCGCACAAGGACGTAATAGCTGGGTTGTGTTAAGTGCTTCTTAACACACGGACCATTTTTTCATATAGTTTTTTTACCCACTTGCTCAATTTAGCAATGAATAAAATCCGAACTAAAGAAGCCGGAGACACTTACTGGGAGCAGCAGGACTCGTTGTACGCTCGTGTAACATCAGTCACGTTGATAGTACCCAAGGAGCTGACCAAGGAGCTGTTCAATGCCGATGGAACAGTTTCGGACAAGCGGCTTGACACTATTCAGCACATGTGCTATTGCCGTTTCCGACGGAGCGGCTTGTCGGCCAAAAATCCTGGTCACAAAATCTGCGACAGGGTAGTCGTGGACTACTACCATCCCACAACTAAACACGAGGTGATGCTGCGTCTGTTTAACGACCTTGTGCAGCAGAGGTCGCACTCGATGCGAGTCAACACCCTGGTCAAGGTGTGCTGCATAACGCACTGGCAAGTGCCTGCAAAGTCGCCGCCTCTGCAGCAGCAGCAGCAGCAGCAACCTATGCGGGCCAAGTCGGCTGTCGCTGCAACAAGAAACTACACGCGACGCGGTGACAGCGGCGACTCTACCGATGCCCCTCGGAGCATGACTGACGAGGCCTTGAAGTACTGACTGACCAATCCGGTACTCAGAAGCTGCTCAGCCTTCACAGAATTGCCACAACTGACTATGCTATTAAGTTAACAGATTTTTTTGTGGAGTGACTTATAGCGCAACAACAATAATTAAGTTTGAAAAGTACTTTTATCCGGTCTTAAGAAAAACTTCAAAAAGCCAAAATAAACAACGAGCGAAAGATAAAATAGGCCCTGTAAAAATCATCCTCCTTTTGACTGAATGTTTTTTTTTGTTTAAAAGGTAATTCACTCGAAAAGTGCTACGAGTGCTGTGCTGACAAAAGACCGGTAAGATCTCTGTATAATTCAGGGCTATTACATCTATTGCATCTCCTTTAACAGTGAGATTGGTTGAGGCAGAAATCGGCTTTTTTGCTATAAGAGAAATTCAATAGTTACCGGCAGGCGTGGCCATTTCTTAAGTTATACCGAACCTGCTTACTGTAGCTAGGGTTACTTGCATCTGGCATCTGCAAGTAGCTTGGGTCTTTTTCAATCATGTAATATGTCGCGCTTGCGATTAATTGTGAGCTCGACAAATTAATACTTGTACGTCAGCGTAATTTGTCGTTGTTGCAACAACAAAATTGAAATAAAATTATTGAACCTCTGATAATTTTCAAAATATATTTATTGTTATGATGAATTAATTATCAAAAAACAATATTTGCACACTGCGTCCATCTCTCTGTCGCACAGGGGCTTAAGAGCGAGTACACGCACATATAAAAATCGTGCATGGGTGCTACATTTTTTATTTACATTCGTCTTAAAGCAGACGAAATGCTGGGGTTGGTTGAATGGTATGAGAGGAATGCAAAGGAAGTGTTTCATTTACAATGGCTTGTTTGCTGTTTTTATGCATTGTTTTGTTTTTGTTTCGCGTTACCTAAAAGGCTGAAAATATATAAATCCAACGGACCCTTACATCCTAAGATTAAACTATTTATTTTAACAAAAATTCGACAGTACCTTTATTCACGCATATTTTTTTATTTTCAGCATTTTTTTTCAAATTAAGTTGTTAAACAATCCCAAACAAATAAAATTTTCTGGCAGGAAAATTTGTTTTCCTTTTCAGGCCGTACTACTAATAAACAGCTGTAAGCACTCGACGTCTAGAAATATGCTTTTGAGAATTGGTAGCAAATCAAATGACTTATTGTACTTATATACTGAATTCGTGTACACTGTGTTGAGTCTTAGTAAGTGTCAAAAAGAACAGAAAATCAATATTTCTGTTCTTATTTATTATTATAATATTCCAGAAATATTGTTTTTTTTGCCATATATATGTCCTAGCTTTGTCACTGACTCATTAACACATCTTTGCTTTTTATTTTTTATTCAGAAGCTTTTCTTAGAAAATTTCCTAAATTAAACTATAGAAATAGGGGCCTAGGGCCTAGTCAGGAATCTTGATTGCAGTTTAGATAAAATTATTTTCTCAGAACTCACATTTTTTCACAGGTCATTGCAAGTAAACAGCCTAGGCCAATTATGCTTGGGCCTAATATTATTAGTAATATTTTTTTAATTTTATAAGTATAGACTTATTTAAATTTGTCTTAAACTTTAGCAAAATGACTAGCTCTTTGGTGCCCCCCCCCCAGGGGGGCGCAGACAGGCATTTTAAATCACTCATTTACTCAACGGAAATCTCCCTAAGCTGCTAGAAAATCTCTGCAGCAAAATTAAAGTCTCCCTAGAAGCATAATATCCTTCCGTGCATTCAGAAAATCTACTGAAAGTCTCCCTGCATTTAGCCAATTGCCCCAAGCCCCCTCGTGATTCCAACCCAATTTTTCCCCCAGCTTGAATTCCATCAAAACATATTTCACCCTACAAGACCTCCATGTAATGATTTCTACTAATATTGACTTAGCAAGTAAAAAACCTCATCTAGCAGGTAAATGGAAAGCAATGAAAAAATAAAGAAGTCTCCTAAGCCAACTCCAGCACCCTTTTTGGGCCTGCCTGTACCCAACGGAAATCTCCCTAAGCTGCTAGAAAATCTCTGCAGCAAAATTAAAGTCTCCCTAGAAGCATAATATCCTTCCGTGCATTCAGAAAATCTACTGAAAGTCTCCCCGCATTTAGCCAATTGCCCCAAGCACTTTAAAAAAAAAATCTCCCAAACAGCTAGATAATCTTTCTGAGCAGCTGGAAAATTTTTGGAGAGCAGTCAAAAAATCTTCCCCCAGCAGTAAAGTAAAGCTCCGCCAGAAGTCAGAAAATCCCCCAATCAAATAGAAACTTTCCCCGGGCAGTTAAAAATCCCCTAAGCAGACCGAAAAGCCCCCACAGTAGAAAAATCTTCGGGTAAAAAATACCCCCACAGACAGAGAATTCCCCAACCAGACAAAGAATCCCAGGAAGAAAAAAGTCTCATGATCAGTTGGAAATTCTACCCAAGGCAGTTGAAAAATCTTCCGGAGCATTTAGGAAATCCCCTTTAAGCAGTTGGAAAATCTACCTGAGGCAGTTGGAAAAACTTATCATGCAGTTAAAAAACTCATGGAGCATTTAGAAAACCCCCCTCGAGCAGTCCGAAATCACCAAAGCAGTTAGAAATCCCCCGATAAGATAGAAAATTTGTCCTAACAGTAAGAAATCCCCTAAGCAGACAGAAAATTTCCATGAGCAGCTAGAATATCCCCATCCAGCAGTTAGAAAATCTATCCGAGGCAGTTAGAAAAACTCCTCATGCAGTTAAAAATCTCCCCGACCATTTAGAAAATCCCCCTCCAGCAGTCCAAAAACACCCAAGCAGTTAGAAATTCCCTAATCAGACAGAAAAGTTCCTCGAGCAGTTAGAAAATCCCCAAGCAGACTAAAAATCTCCCTGAGCAGTTAGAAAATCTCCTTCAAGCAGTGCAAAATCACCCAAGCAGCTAAAATTTTTTTCGAGCAGCTAGAAAATTTTTTGAGAGCAGCCGAAAAATCTTCCTACAGGATAAGGTAGAAAACCCACGAGCAGAAAAAGTCCCACAAGCAGTTAAAAAATCCTTTTTGAGAAGTCAGCAATTCCAATCAAATAGAAACTTTCTTCGAGCAGTCAGAAATCCCCTAAACATAGAAAAAAGTTTTGCGAGCAGTCGGAAAATCTTTCCCCAGCAGTCAGGTAGAAAGCCCCTCAAGCAGACGGAAACCCCCCTGCAGTTAGAAAATCCACTTCTAGGAGTCAGAAATCCCTCAATCAAAGAGAAAATTCCCTGAGCAGTCAGAAATCCCCCAAGTAAACAAAAAATTCCCAAAGCAGACTACTCGAACATTTATAAAATCCCCCAAGTAAACAGAAAATTCCCCAAGCAGACTACTCGAACATTTATAAAATCCCCTTTCAGCACTTAGAAGAAATCCCCCAAGCAGACAGAAAACCTCCCTAAGCAATTAGAAAATCTTCCCGAACAGACAAAAAATACCGTTCGAGCAGTCAGACACTACCCAAGTAGTTAAAAAGTCCTCTTCGAGCAGTTAGAAAATCTTCCAGGAGCATTTACAAAGACCCTTCGAGCAGTCAAAAATCCCCTAAGAAGTAGAAAAGTCCAGTTCGGGCAGTCAGAAATCCCTCAAGCAGACTACCCGAACATTTATGAAATCCCCTTTGAGCAGTAAGAAGATATCCTCGAAGCAGACAGAAAACCTCCCTTAGCATTAGATTTGATATTATCCTATGCTTTCAATGCGAGGCCAACAAAGGTCAAAGTCGGCACTGTCAGAATGATGATTTTATTTTAGATTGCGTTTTTCGTTTTTCGTTTTTCGAATATTTAATCCCCTTCCACTTGGAGCAGAGCTTGCAAACTTTCACCGTCTCATCCTCGAAAAATTTGCAATCTTTTGGCGCAAATTTGATAAAAATCGGTTGAGCCGTTCGAGCTCTACATCGTTCCACACAGACAGACAGACATTAGACATTTAGTATAGTAGAAAACCTTCCCAAGCAGATAAAAAATACCCTTCGAGCAGTCAGACATCGCCTAAGTAGTTAAAAAGTCCTCTTCGAGCAGTTAGAAAATCTTCCCAAGCAAGCAGAAAATCTCGCCTAGCATTAAGAAAGACCCTTCGAGCAGTCAAAAACCCCCCAAGAAGTAAAAAGTCCAGTTCAGGCAGTCTGAAATCCCCAAATCAGGTAGAAAATATTCCGGAGCTGTTAGAAATCCCCCAAGCAGACAAAAAAGTTCCCGGGCAGTAAAAAATCTGCCAGAGCAGTTAGAAAAAATTCCCTAGCAGTTAAGAAATCCCCCTGCAGCATTAAAAAATCCCCAAGTCAACAAAAAAATTCCCGAGCAGAAAAAATTCGCCCAAACAGTTAGGAAATTCCCCTTGCGGCAGTCTCAGAAATCCACCAATCCGATAGAAAATCACACCGAGCAGTTATAAAATCTCCTTGAGCAGACAGAAAATCCCCCAAGCAGACAGAAAATCTCACTGAGCAATTAGAGAATCTTCCCAAAAAGTTTGACAATACCTTTAATGCAGTCAGGAATCTCCTAAGCAGAAGTTCCTTTCGAACTGTTAGAAATCCCCCAATCACATAGAAAATTTCCCCGAGCAGCAAGAAATCGAACAGGTAGAAAATCTCCAGGCAGACGGAAAATGTCCGCCCCGAGCATTTAGAAAATTTTCTTCGAGCAGTCAGAAATTCCCAAGTAGACGGAAAAGTTCCCTAGCAGTTAGAAAATCTCCCAAGCAGTTAGGAAAGTGCCGTTCGAGCTGTTAAAAATCCCCAGTCACAAAGATAATTTCCCAAAACAGCAAGAAATCCCTAAGCAAACAGAAAAATCTCAATAGGAGGTACAAAATCTCCCAAGCCGAAAAATCTCCCCCGAGTAAGGTCGAAAATCCACTAAGCTGACAGAAAAAACTCCACGAGCATTTAGAAAATCCTCTTTGATCAGTCAGAAATTCTCCAAGCTGTTCCCTTCGAGCAGCTCGAAGTCCCCGTCGAGCAGTCCCTATAAGATAAAAAAAATTCTCAGAGCAGTTAGAAATCTTCCCGAGCAGTAAGAATATCTCCTTAAACAGTTGGAAAACTTCCGAACAGTAAGAAAATAGCTTCAAGCAGTTAGAAATCCCCTGATTAGATAGAAAATTACCCCAAGCAGTTACAAATCCACAAAGCTAACAGAAAAGTTCCCCAAGCAGTTACAAATCCACAAAGCTAACAGAAAAGTTCCCCAAGCAGTTAAAAAATTTTCGAGCAGTGAGAAAATCTCCCCCAACGGTTGGAAACCTAGCAGTCAGAAATCCCCGCAATCTCCCTATCCCGATCGATAGAAATCTCCCTAAACAGATAAAAAATCATCAAAGCAGACAGAAAATCCCCCGGGCCATTTAGAAAATCCCCCTCGAGCAGTCCGAAAACAACCAAGCAGTTAGAAATCCCCTAATCAGATAGAAAAGTTCATCGAGCAGTTAGAAAGTCTCCCTGAGCAGTTAGAAAATCTCCATCAAGCAGTTGGAAAACCTCCCAGCAGTCGAAAATCCCCGGAATCAGATAAAAATCTCCCTAAACAGATAAAAATCCTCAAAACAGACAGAAAATCTCCAGGGCATTTTGAAACTCTTTTCGGGCAGTTAGAAATCCCTAATCAAATAGAAACTTCCCCGAGCAGTCTAAAATCCGCCAAAAAGTTAGAAAATCCCTTTTGGGAAGTCGGAACTTCCCCAATCAAATAGAAACTTCCCCCGATCAGTCTGAAATCCTTCGAGTAGTTTAGAAAATCTTCCCGAGCATTTAAAAAGTCCCCCTCGGGCAGTTAGAAATCTCCCAAGCATACAGCAAATTTCCCCGAGCAGTCTGAAACCCCCAAGCAGACAAAAAATCTCTTTCGAGCAGTTAGAAATCCCCCCAGCAGTTGGAAATTCCCCTTCGGGCCATTAGAAATCCACAATCAGATAGAAAATGTCCCAAAACAGTTATAAATCTCCCAAGCAGACAGAAAAGCTCCCCGAGCATATAGAAAATCCCCAGAAGAAGGCAGAAAATACCAATCGTGCAGTCAAGAAATCCCCTAGCACTTAAAAAAGTTCCCTTGGAAGCACTTACGAGTAGACATCCCCTAATCAGTTAGAAAATTTCCCCGAGAAGCTTGAAATCCTCCAATCAGACAAAAAATCTCCCAGAAAATCCCCTTCTAGCGGTTGGAAAACTTCCCGATGCAGTAAGAAAACCTCCTTGAGCAGTAAAAAAGTCTCCCAGAACATTTAGAAAATCCCATTGGAGCAGTCAGAAATCCACAAGCAGTTAGAAAGTCTCCCAGCACCCTAACAGTCAGAAAATTTATAAGAGTTGTTAAAAAATCTCCCAAGCAGTTTGCAAATCCCCCTGAGCATCTAGGAAAACCCTAAAAGTGTAGAAAATTGTTCCCGAGCTTCTAGGAAAATCACTACAGCAGATAAAAAATCCTGCAAGCAGGTAGGAAGTCGCTATTATAACGCCTTATCAAAGACACATGCGCTTTAAGAAAATTAAGCTAATCACAATTTAAGATTTGGCAGGCTATCAGACTTACCGATCAGTATCGTGCTCGACGATGACCTCTTAAACTGCTTTTGCTTCTTTGAAAAGTTTTCTCAATCTAACAGGGCTACAAAAACTAACATTCTTTACTTACTGACTGGAGACATGATTGGCAAATTCACTGCAGAACAGCCCACGGCTACTTAAATAAAAATATTTCGCTCAAGCATCCACACTTTGAAGCCAATTTATTCAAGCTTGGCTCTCCAGCTAGGCGAGAAATAATCAATCGCAAATAAAATGTACACAGATCGCTTGAGCAGTTTTTCTATTGCCCTTGTGCAAAACCATTAAGCTAGGGCTGGGGCAGTGTACTCTAGCTAGGTGAGAAAATTTATATTCTCTTCTTACCGGCGCGATAATTTAGGTAAACTTGGAGCAGTGTACTCTAGCTTTATGACGCAACCTTTTAAAATAAAAAATTTGACAGTGCAGAGTTTTTTTGGCCCGCGAATTTTAACTGAGCACAAAACTTTATGACGCAATCTAAAATAAAATCATCATTCTGACAGTGCCGACTTTGACCTTTGTTGGCCTCGCATTGAAAGCATAGGAAAAACTCGTTTTTCGAATATTTAATCCCTTTCCACTTGGAGCAGAGCTTGCAAACTTTCACGGTCTCATCCTTGAAGAATTTGCAATCTTTTGGCGCAAATTTGATCAAAATCGGTTGAGCCGTTCGAGCTCTACATCGTTCCACACAGACAGACACACAGAGATTAGACATTTAGTATAGTAGAACTAGCTCTTCGGTGCCCCCCCCCCCCCAGGGGGGGCGCAGACAGGCATTTTAAATCACTCATTTACTCAACGGAAATCTCCCTAAGCTGCTAGAAAATCTCTGCAGCAAAATTAAAGTCTCCCTAGAAGCATAATATCCTTCCGTGCATTCAGAAAATCTACTGAAAGTCTCCCCGCATTTAGCCAATTGCCCCAAGCCCCCTCGTGATTCCAACCCAATTTTTCCCCCAGCTTGAATTCCATCAAAACATATTTCACCCTACAAGACCTCCATGTAATGATTTCTACTAATATTGACTTAGCAAGTAAAAAACCTCATCTAGCAGGTAAATGGAAAGCAATGAAAAAATAAAGAAGTCTCCTAAGCCAACTCCAGCACCCTTTTTGGGCCTGCCTGTACCCAACGGAAATCTCCCTAAGCTGCTAGAAAATCTCTGCAGCAAAATTAAAGTCTCCCTAGAAGCATAATATCCTTCCGTGCATTCAGAAAATCTACTGAAAGTCTCCCCGCATTTAGCCAATTGCCCCAAGCACTTTTAAAAAAAATCTCCCAAACAGCTAGATAATCTTTCCGAGCAGCTGGAAAATTTTTGGAGAGCAGTCAAAAAATCTTCCCCCAGCAGTAAAGTAAAGCCCCGCCAGAAGTCAGAAAATCCCCCAATCAAATAGAAACTTTCCCCGGGCAGTTAAAAATCCCCTAAGCAGACCGAAAAGCCCCCACAGTAGAAAAATCTTCGGGTAAAAAATACCCCCACAGACAGAGAATTCCCCAACCAGACAAAGAATCCCAGGAAGAAAAAAGTCTCATGATCAGTTGGAAATTCTACCCAAGGCAGTTGAAAAATCTTCCGGAGCATTTAGGAAATCCCCTTTAAGCAGTTGGAAAATCTACCTGAGGCAGTTGGAAAAACTTATCATGCAGTTAAAAAACTCATGGAGCATTTAGAAAACCCCCCTCGAGCAGTCCGAAATCACCAAAGCAGTTAGAAATCCCCCGATAAGATAGAAAATTTGTCCTAACAGTAAGAAATCCCCTAAGCAGACAGAAAATTTCCATGAGCAGCTAGAATATCCCCATCCAGCAGTTAGAAAATCTATCCGAGGCAGTTAGAAAAACTCCTCATGCAGTTAAAAATCTCCCCGACCATTTAGAAAATCCCCCTCCAGCAGTCCAAAAACACCCAAGCAGTTAGAAATTCCCTAATCAGACAGAAAAGTTCCTCGAGCAGTTAGAAAATCCCCAAGCAGACTAAAAATCTCCCTGAGCAGTTAGAAAATCTCCTTCAAGCAGTGCAAAATCACCCAAGCAGCTAAAAAATTTTTCGAGCAGCCGAAAAATCTTCCTCCAGGATAAGGTAGAAAACCCACGAGCAGAAAAAATCCCACAAGCAGTTAGAAAATCCCTTTTGAGAAGTCGGAAATTCCAATCAAATAGAAACTTTCTTCGAGCAGTCAGAAATCCCCTAAACATAGAAAAAAGTTTTGCGAGCAGTCGGAAAATCTTTCCCCAGCAGTCAGGTAGAAAGCCCCTCAAGCAGACGGAAACCCCCCCGCAGTTAGAAAATCCACTTCTAGGAGTCAGAAATCCCCCAAGTAAACAAAAAATTCCCAAAGCAGACTACTCGAACATTTATAAAATCCCCCAAGTAAACAGAAAATTCCCCAAGCAGACTACTCGAACATTTATAAAATCCCCTTTCAGCACTTAGAAGAAATCCCCCAAGCAGACAGAAAACCTCCCTAAGCAATTAGAAAATCTTCCCGAACAGACAAAAAATACCGTTCGAGCAGTCAGACACTACCCAAGTAGTTAAAAAGTCCTCTTCGAGCAGTTAGAAAATCTTCCAGGAGCATTTACAAAGACCCTTCGAGCAGACAAAAATCCCCTAAGAAGTAGAAAAGTCCAGTTCGGGCAGTCAGAAATCCCCCAAGAAAACAGAAAATTCCTCAAGCAGACTACCCGAACATTTATGAAATCCCCTTTGAGCAGTAAGAAGATATCCTCGAAGCAGACAGAAAACCTCCCTTAGCATTAGATTTGATATTAGATTAGATTAGAAAACCTTCCCAAGCAGATAAAAAATACCCTTCGAGCAGTCAGACATCGCCTAAGTAGTTAAAAAGTCCTCTTCGAGCTGTTAGAAAATCTTCCCAAGCAAGCAGAAAATCTTGCCGAGCATTTAGAAAGACCCTTCGAGCAGTCGAAAATCCCCCAAGAAGTAAAAAAGTCCAGTTCGGGCAGTCAGAAATCCCCAAATCAGGTGGAAAATATTCCGGAGCTGTTAGAAATCCCCCAAGCAGACAAAAAAGTTCCCGGGCAGTAAAAAATCTCCCAGAGCAGTTAGAAAAAATTCCCTAGCAGTTAAGAAATCCCCCTGCAGCATTAAAAAATCCCCAAGTCAACCAAAAAATTCCCCGAGCAGAAAAAATTCGCCCAAACAGTTAGGAAATTCCCCTGCAGCGTTCTCAGAAATCCACCAATCCGATAGAAAATCACACCGAGCAATTATACAATCTCCTTGAGCAGACAGAAAATCCCCCAAGCAGACAGAAAATCTCACTGAGCAATTAGAGAATCTTCCCGAAAAGTTTGAAAATACTTTTAAAGCAGTCAGGAATCTCCTAAGCAGTTAGAAAGTCCCTTTCGAACTGTTAGAAACCCCCCACTCACATAGAAAATTTCCCCGAGCAGTAAGAAATCGAAGAGGTAGAAAATCTCCCAGGCAGAAGGAAAATGTCCCCCCGAGCATTTAGAATATTTTCTTCTAATAGATAAGTTATTAACTTTTGGTTAGTGGATATTGTGGCAGCCAGGCCAGCTCACGTCAGTGCAGTTGCACTGAAACTATGAGTCTGCTTAGCTGGGGCGTTGGCGCGCCCAGCCAGACGGCCCGCTAAGCTTGTTTTGACTGACTCACGCCTCGTATGCGCACCTCCCCATTTGCCCTCTGGTCGCGCGCTATATAACACCTTTGTGCGTAGAAAAAATAAATTACATTTTTGCTTTCTCTCCGTTTGCTCTTGAGAGCCGCTAAATTGGTGAGCCCGACTCAGCCATTCCGTACAATGGCCAACGAATCAGCCGTCTCCCTCAAACTGCCCACGTTTTGGGCTGCCCAGCCGCGAGCCTGGTTTATTCAAGCAGAGGCCCAGTTTACCTTGAGAGGCATCACGCAGGACGAGACCAAGTACAACTACGGTACCTGGTTGCAGCCCTCGACCAGCAGACGGCAGAACGTCTCCTCGATGTGCTAGAGGCGCCGCCGAGGAAGAACAAGTACGCGAGTCTGAAGGAGCGGCTTAAGTCCACCTTTGAACTGACTCGGGAGCAGCGAGCCAGCCGCCTGCTCAGCATGTCCGGCCTCGGCGATCGGCGGCCGTCCGAGCTGATGGACGAAATGCTCGCCCTGCCGGGGGACCACCCGCCCTGCCTGCTTTTTGAGGAGCTATTCCGCCAGCAGCTGCCCCTGGATTTGCGCCTGGCCATGGCGAATGCGGATTTCACGCAACCGAGGCAGGCGGCGCAGCTCGCCGACAAGCTGTGGGCCAGCCGCCCGCAGCTCGCCGCGGCCTCGAGGCAGCCAGCAGCCGATCCAGACGTCCAGTCCACGCAGCTCGGAGTCGCCGCAGCCAGCACCAGCGGCAGCCGCGCCGGCGAAGCCAACGCCCACCGGACCAGGCGAAGCCGGCCCGCGCAGCAGCAGCCATCTCACTCTCGACCTCGGCATCCGGCGCTGCTCGTGGCCGTTCATCCTGGCCGAGGTCTCCCGCCCGCTGATCGGCGCCGACTTCCTGCGGCACCACGGCTTGCTAGTGGACCTGCCGCACCGGCGTCTCCTGGACGCCCGCTCGCTCGCCAGCGTGCACCTGCTGGACGGCGCCGGACCCGGACTGCAGCTCGCCGCAGCCGCCGCTGCGGACCCGTACAGCCAGCTGCTAGCCGAGTTCCCCGCACTCACCGAGCCCAGCTTCCAGCGGGCCGAGCCGCGCCACGGGGTCGAGCACCACATCCCGACAAGCGGCCCGCCGGTCCACGCCCGGCCCCGCCGCCTGCCGCCGGACAAGCTGGCGGTGGCCAAGGAGGAGTTCAGGCTACTGGAGCAGCTTGGCATCGTGCGCCGGTCCAGCAGCCCGTGGTCCTCGCCGCTGCACATGGTGCCCAAGGCCTCGGGCGGCTGGCGGCTCTGCGGCGATTTCAGGCGGCTCAACGACGTCACCGTGCCCGACCGCTACCCGGTGCCGCACATCCAGGACTTCTCGGCGCGCCTGGCCGGACGGCCCCCAAGGAGGACCTGCCGGCGTCGTCGGCCGAGCTGGTCTACGGGGCGCCCCTCAGTGTGCCTGGCGAGTGTCTGCAGCCCGCCCCGCCCGCCGACGATCACGACCAGTTTCCTCGCCCGGCTCCGCGGTCACGTGCAGGCGTTCCGGCCGCCTCCGACATCCCGCCATGGCAGCCGCGCCGCCGCCTGGCCCGCCGCGCTCGACACCTGCCCGTTCGTTTTCGTCCGACGCGACGGCCATCGGCCTCCGCTGCAGCGGCCGTACGACGGCCCATTCAAGGTGCTCGAGCGGGACGCAAAGACCTTCCTGCTAGACCTGGGCACCAGGCGCGACCGCGTGGCCGTCGATAGGCTGAAGCCGGCGGTCATCGACACGGACAGCCCAATCCCAAAGCCGGCCCTGCGACCCAGAGGCCGCCCTCCGCGGCAGAAAAAATAAATTAAATTTTTGCTCTCTCTCCGTTTGCTCTTGAGAGCCGCTAAAATATTGATATTAATATTTTAATACTCTATTGTGTATGTGAAAATTTGTTTTTATAATTTATTTATGTATTGATTATTGAAAATTTTAATCCAGATTGTTGACTTTTTTAAACAAAAAATTGGAAGATGAAACCCAAGAATCAAATGTTTATGTATCCATTAACTGAGTATTAGATATCTATCATTAACATTACAGACAGTTATAAAAAGCAGCAATCAACAATGCGTCTTCTAACCGCTTCTCGAACTGTTGCCGGCTTTCGCGCTGCCAACGCCGCCGCCTCAGCCACAACCGGCCAACCGCCTGTCCGTCATTTGTGCAAAGCAACGTCGGACAAGCTGCCCGACGATTGGGCCGCCCTAGCCAAAAAACAATTGAAAGGCCAGGACCCGGCCAAGCTGAACTGGCGCACAGCCGAGGGCATTGTTATCCGGCCAATCTACACTAAAGACGACGCCGCCGGTGTTGAACGCGAAGTGTCGGGCAAATTCCCGTTCACCCGCGGCCCCTATCCGACCATGTACGCGCAGAAGCCTTGGACAATTCGCCAGTACGCCGGTTTCAGCACCGTGGAGGAGAGCAACAAATTCTATCGGGCCAACATCGCCGCCGGTCAGCAGGGCCTGAGCGTCGCCTTCGATTTGGCCACTCATCGCGGCTACGACAGCGACAATCCCAGGGTGAAAGGCGACGTCGGTATGGCCGGAGTTGCTATCGACACTGTTGAGGACATGAAAATCCTGTTCGACTCCATACCGTTGAATAAGATTTCCACGTCTATGACTATGAATGGCGCCGTACTGCCCGTACTGGCTTTCTACATTGTCGCCGCTGAGGAGCAGGTAAGCCGATTCGAAAAAAAGAAATTCGGCATTTCATGCGCTATTATCTAACCCGTCAGGCGCCATTGTTTCATAAGCTAGGTGCCATTATCTAACCCGTCGGGCGCCATTATTTCATGAGCTAGGTGCCATTATCTAACCCGTCAGGCGCCATTATTTCCTGAGCTAGGTGCCATTATCTAACCCGTCGGGCGCCATTATTTCATGAGCTAGGTGCCATTATCTAACCCATCAGGCGCATTATTTCATGAGCTAGTAGATGCCATTATCTAACCCATCAGGCGCCATTATTTCACGAGCTGGGTGCCATTCTCTAACCCGTCAGACGCCATTATTTCGTGAGCTGGGTGCCATAATCCAATTCCATCAGGTGCCATTATTTTATTATGTAGTTGCCATTATCTAATCCATAAGGCGCCATTATTTCACGAGCTTAGTGCCGTTATCTTACCCATCAGGCGCCATTGTATCACGAGCTAGGTGCCATTATTTAACCCGTCAGGCGCCATTATTCCATGGGCTAGGTGCCAATCAAACGCAAATGTCATATTTAGGTTTGCCAATAATTTTTTTGTAGCCAAACATTTAAAGTGCGCATTTTTTCATTAATTTCAGGGAGCCAAGCAGTCGGAGCTTGCCGGCACAATCCAAAACGACATCCTCAAGGAGTTCATGGTCCGCAATACGTACATATTTCCTCCCGAGCCTAGCATGCGCATCATTGCCGACATATTCAGCTATTGTTCAAAGAATATGCCCAAGTTCAACTGTATTAGCATATCCGGGTATCATATGCAGGTGAGCGGCATTTAGCTACCTTTGTGGTAACTCAGATAGGAAACTAGTAGACAGAGGTAGAGATAGACGGACGGACAGACAGACAGACAGACAGAAACACAGACAGACAGACAGATACATAGACAGGCACACAGGCATATAAGAGATAGTCCACTGCAAGTAGAAGTTGCAGCAAGACTCAGAAATAGACAGACACAAAGACAGACACACAGACAGAAGGCAGAAAGCAGACTATTGCTGACACTAACAAAAAATCCATTCGCAGGAGGCAGGCGCGGACGCAATCCAAGAGCTGGCCTTCACCATCGCCGACGGCCTTGAGTATTGCCGTACTGGCATCAAAGCCGGCTTAAGCATTGACGAATTCGCTCCTAGGCTGAGCTTCTTCTGGGGCATTGGCATGAATTTCTACATGGAGATTGCCAAGCTGAGGGCCGCCAGACGATTGTGGGCTAATTTGCTAAAAGAGAATTTCAAACCAAAGTCTGAAAAGTCTTTGTTGCTGAGATGCCATTCCCAGACATCTGGCTGGTCTCTGACTGAGCAGGATCCGTACAACAACATTATTCGCACTACCGTAAGTATTTGAGAGACAGGCTTCTAAATATTTGTTCTAGAAAACTTCATCAATCTCACACTACAGTAATTTTTACCTTGTTTTTTGGTAAAACGGTTTTAAAATCATAAAAACTATTTGAACGACTAGTATGAGCAGGCAAAATTAACTTTACATATATATTTTTTGGTGTGTAAAATCTGCTTTATAGGATTTGGAATACGACATATTAAATCATTTAATAATAATAGGCTTCTAAAAAAAACGTTTAACATCGCTATTAGTCAGTTTCTAAAAATAGAATGACGTCATTTTGTTTTAGTTTTTAAAAATAGTATCTGACGTCATTTTTCGGGTGTTTCTAAAAATAGCTAGTGACGTAATCGGCCTTTTATCAGCGTTTCCTTCATTCCGCGTCTCCAGGTTGAGGCCATGGCCTCGGTATTCGGCGGCACTCAGTCGTTGCACACGAACTCATTCGACGAGGCGCTCGGCCTGCCGACCCCGTTCTCCGCCCGTATTGCCCGCAACACCCAAATCATATTGCAAGAGGAGACCGGCATACCGCGCGTCATCGATCCCTGGGGCGGCTCCTACATGATGGAGGCCCTAACTGACGAGATCTACGACAAGGCGCTGGCATTGATTAATGAGATTGAATCACACGGCGGCATGGCCAAGGCTGTGGCCGACGGCATTCCCAAGCTCAAGATTGAAGAGGCTGCGGCTAAAAAGCAGGTAGGGACGGCGTTTTAGTGTTTTTCATTCTTACTGCTTAGATACTTGCCAGGTTGGTCAAACTACTTCGCTCTAGACTCCAAGATCCTCAGATTGTTGGTCACTTAGCCTCCCAGATCCTTAAGTTGTTGGTCAGTCAGCCTTCCAGATCTTCAGATTGTTGGTCACTCAGCCTCCCAGATCCTCAGGTTGTTGGTCAGTCAGCCTTCCAGATCTTCAGATTGTTGGTCACTCAGCCTCCCAGATCCTCAGGTTGTTGGTCAGTCAGCCTTCCAGATCTTCAGATTGTTGGTCACTCAGCCTCCCAGATCCTCAGGTTTTTGGTTGGTGAGCCTCCCAGATCCTCAGGTTGTTGGTCAGTCAGCCTCCCAGATCCTCAGGTTGTTGGTCAGTCAGCCTCCCAGATCCTCATGTTGTTGGTCAGTCAGCCTCACAGATCCCAAATTTGCTCAAAGATTCTCATTTTGATGGGCTGATATCCTCTTTTTTGAATTTGTTGAATCGTGACCTGAAATAAAAAAATTAAAATATCTGTTTTCTCTAACAACTGTCATTCATCTCAACTGTCAATGTCATATTTGAACTGACAAGCTGTCAATATTGCCCCATGCCAACTTCAGGCTCGAATCGACAGCGGCAACGAGGTGATTGTCGGCGTCAACAAGTACCGCCTGCCGCCTGATCAGGCTGAAAAGGAGAGAGTCGAAGTTCTAGTTATCGACAACACCATGGTGCTGGAGGCCCAGAAGGCTCGGGTGCAGCGGGTCCGCTCCCAGCGTAACAAGGCCGCCGTTGAGAAGGTTAGAATTGTGACTGATGGTATTTGATAATGGATGTTAATGCAATGGGAAAAACATTCGGAATAGCTAGTAGTTTTTAAGAATCCGGCTGTGGATAGTTCAGTTTCCAGGAATGGGATTATTTATAGTTACAGTTTCTAGGAATGGGATTAGGGATAGTCACAGTTTCTAAGAATGGGATTATTGCTAGTCACAGTTTCTAGGAATGGGATTATTGCTAGTCACAGTTTCTAGGAATGGGATTATTGCTAGTCACAGTTTCTAGGAATGGGATTATTGCTAGTCACAGTTTCTAGGATTATTGATAGTCGCAGTTTCTAGGAATGGGATTATTGATAGTCACAGTTTCTAGGAATGGGATTATTGCTAGTCACAGTTTCTAGGAATGGGATTATTGCTAGTCACAGTTTCTAGGAATGGGATTATTGCTAGTCACAGTTTCTAGGATTATTGATAGTCGCAGTTTCTAGGAATGGGATTATTGATAGTCACAGTTTCTAGGAATGGGATTATTGATAGTCACAGTTTCTAGGAATGGGATAATTGCTAGTCACAGTTTCTAGGAATGGGATTATTGCTAGTCACAGTTTCTAGGATTATTGATAGTCGCAGTTTCTAGGAATGGGATTATTGATAGTCACAGTTTCTAGGAATGGGATTATTGCTAGTCACAGTTTCTAGGATTATTGATAGTCGCAGTTTCTAGGAATGGGATTATTGATAGTCGCAGTTTCTAGGAATGGGATTATTGCTAGTCGCAGTTTCCTGGAATGGGATTATTGATTGTCGCAGTTTCCAGGAACGAGATTATTGATAGTCGCAGTTTCTAGGAATGGGATTATTGCTAGTCGCAGTTTCCTGGAATGGGATTATTGATTGTCGCAGTTTCCAGGAATGGGATTATTGCTAGTCACAGTTTCTAGGATTATTGATAGTCGCAGTTTCCTGGAATGGGATTATTGATTGTCGCAGTTTCCAGGAATGGGATTATTGCTAGTCACAGTTTCTAGGATTATTGATAGTCGCAGTTTCCTGGAACGAGATTATTGCTAGTCACAGTTTCTAGGAATGGGATTATTGCTAGTCACAGTTCTAGGAATGGGATTATTGCTAGTCACAGTTTCTAGGAATGGGATTATTGCTAGTCAGTTTCTAGGAATGGGATTATTGCTAGTCACAGTTTCTAGGAATGGGATTATTGCTAGTCACAGTTTCTAGGAATGGGATTATTGCTAGTCACAGTTTCTAGGAATGGGATTATTGATAGTCGCAGTTTCTAGGAATGGGATTATTGCTAGTCGCAGTTTCCTGGAATGGGATTATTGATTGTCGCAGTTTCCAGGAACGAGATTATTGATAGTCGCAGTTTCCAGGAACGAGATTATTGATAGTCACAGTTTTTAGGAATGGGATTAGAGATAATTATAGTTTCCAGGAATGGGATTTGAGATATCTCCGTTTCTTTGAATAGAATTGATGATCATAGAGTTTCTAGTAGTGGGATTGGAAATATTTTATCTTGTAGGAATGGAGCTGTCGATATTTTAATTTCATCAAAAGTTATTCGGAAGATGGCATAAGAGATGATTCAGTTTTTAGGAATGGGATTTGTAAAGTTGTAGTCACCACAGTTTACTTCCAAACTCCCGTCCAATACCACCCTTTCCAAACGCTAACACAGGCCCTGTCCGACATCACCGAGGGCTGCCGAACCGAAGGCGCCAACGCCAACCTTCTAGCCCTGACCATCGAGGCCGCCCGCCAGCGCGCCACCATCGGCGAGATCACCGACGCCATGGAGATCGTATTTGGCCGCCACGTGGCCCACGACCGCCTGGTTTCTGGCGCCTATCTGTCCGAGATGGGCCAGAACGAGCAGCTGGACGCCATCATGGCCAGGGTTCGCGAATTCGCCGCCGCCGAGGGCCGCCAGCCGCGCATCCTTGTTGCCAAGCTGGGCCAGGACGGCCACGACAGGGGCGGAAAGGTGCGGCTTTTTAGACCTTGAATAATATTTTTGGGTACTTTAGGCCTATTTTATTCTGACTCATAGATGAGTCATGGAGTGTGAATATTATATATTCTCACTCACTCTCCATGACTCTCTCATCTCTCACTCCATGACTCATATTAATCTCCATGACTCTCTCATCTCACTCTCTATAACTCTCATCTCTCACTCTCCATGACTCTCATCTCTCACTCTCCATGACTCTCTCATCTCTCACTCTCCATGCTCTCATCTCTCACTGACTCTGCATGACTCTCATCTCTCACTCTCCATGACTCTCATCTCTCACTCCATGACTCATATTAATCTCCATGACTCTCTCATCTCACTCTCCATGACTCTCATCTCTCACTCTCCATGACTTTCTCATCTCTCACTGACTCTGCATGACTCTCATCTCTCACTCCATGACTCATTTTAATCTCCATGACTCTCTCATCTCACTCTCCATGGCTCTCATCTCTCACTCTCCATGACTTTCTCATCTCTCACTGACTCTGCATGACTCTGATCTCTCACTCTCCATGACTTTCTCATCTCTCACTGACTCTGCATGACTCTGATCTCTCACTCTCCATGACTTTCTCATCTCTCACTCTTCATGACTCTCTTATCTCTCACTCTCCATGACTCTCTCATCTCTCACTCTCTATGACTCTCTCATCTCTCACTCTCCATGACTCTCTCATCTCTCACTCTCCAAGACTCTCTCGTCTCTCACTCTCCAAGACTCTCTCGTCTCTCACTCTCCAAGACTCTCTCAACTCTCACTCACTCTCCATGACTCTCTCATCTCTCAATCTCTGTGACTCTCTCATCTCTCAATCTCCGTGCCTCTCTCATCTCTCACTCTCCAAGACTCTCTCGTCTCTCACTCTCCAAGACTCTCTCGTCTCTCACTCTCCAAGTCTCTCAACTCTCACTCACTCTCCATGACTCTCTCATCTCTCAATCTCTGTGACTCTCTCATCTCTCAATCTCCGTGCCTCTCTCATCTCTCACTCTCCAAGACTCTCTCGTCTCTCACTCTCCAAGACTCTCTCGTCTCTCACTCTCCAAGACTCTCTCATCTCTCACTCTCCATGACTCTCTCATCTCCCACTCACTCTCCATGACTCTCTCATCTCCCACTCTCTGTGACTCTCTCATCTCCCACTCTCCATGACTCTCTCATCTCCCACTCTCCATGACTCTCTCATCTCCCACTCTCCATGACTCTCTCATCTCTCACCCACCATGACTCTCATCTCTCTATTGGGATTTGGTGAGATTAAATTAAAAATTGTTGAAAACTCATTAGGACTCGATGAGATTCCATAGCTGTTGCATCTCTTGACCCCACTAATCTCTCTAATTCAGTCTGTATAAATCCCCAATCAAAACTAGTTTCTCTCTCAATTCCTTACCGCAGGTAATCGCCACTGGCTTCGCCGACCTCGGCTGGGACGTCGACGTCGGGCCGCTGTTCTCCACGCCGGCCGAGGCTGTCCAGCAGGCCGTTGACGCCGACGTGCACGCCATCGGCGTCAGCAGCCTGGCCGCCGGGCACAAGACGCTGATCCCTGAGCTGCTCAAACTACTCCGCGACCAAGGCCGCTCCGACATTGTCGTCATCGCTGGCGGCGTTATTCCGCCGCAGGACTACGAATTTTTGAAGCACTGCGGCGTCGCCGAGGTGTTCGGGCCCGGCACTCGCATACCGGAAGCTGCCGACAAAGTCCTCTCAGCCGTTATTAATCGGCAGAAGTCCGGCAGCGGCGGGGGAGCGGCCGCCGCCCAGTAAGAGAGAAAAAATAAGATTGACACTTTTAAGACAGAGAAATACAAACAAAATACTCTGCTATTTCTCTTATTGTGTTTCTTAATCTCAACTTGAACCAGTGTTTCATTGATGAAGCTTTCTAATTTTTTAAAGTTTTTTTTCGTTCATAAAAGTGCGCTAGCACTCTTGCCATCCGCTTTTTTCAGTGTCCACCTTAGATTCAATATTTCATTATAAGTAGTTTGGCACAACCAACCGGTAGTTTAAAAAAATGCAACTTTACTGATTGATGCCTCTAGAAGAGAAGACAACTTTCTTCTGTGTTTTTTAGATTATAACTCATCATAATATTGCACGCATCTTGCTTCAGCGATTAGCTATTGTTAGCTACGTAGCTTTGCTAACCTGTTGTCAAGCAGCTCCAGATAATTATCATTCTGTGTTCTTTTAGATTTATCGACCGGGTGTTTTGTGTGCTGCTATTACTACTATTAGTAGCTGCTTAGTCTGTGTTGTTGACTTTTTTGCTTCTGTCCATTTTAAATCATCCCGGACTCCCACCGTGAATTTTCTCCAGCTCCATCCAGCAATCCAGTAAATGTGCAGTACATGTTTTCTTTTTTAAGAAAAACAGAAAACTTATACTACTACTTTTAAGCAGTAGATTGTTTCACATCAGACTATTGTTATCAAATCTGTTTAAAAAAATAAAAAATACACAGTGAAGTTAACTCGCTCTCGTTTTTTGTAGTTTGTCCGTAAATATAATGAAAATTTTAGTAGGTTTTCCAGTGTTGTTTTCTTTGATTAACTGCCTTAAAATTCGTAACTGAACACAATTAAATCACTAATAAGTTAATCCTACACAATCAAAGGAATGATATGAGACAGATAAAGGCAATCTGAGTATTTTCACGCAGACTGCTTCCAGAACCAACAAAAAACTTTAAGCATGAAACATTTTTGTATGCTAATAAGTATGATTTCCAATTTTTCAGTAATATAGTTGTAATTTTTATGATATTGTAACTAATTAAAATTCACTGAATGCGCAAATTTATATGTGGAACAGTTTTAATCACGCCTAGAAATTAATTGTGGTGTGAAAAATTATCATTTTAAGTTACAATTCAAAAAAATCGTAAGTTTAGTAGAGAGTAAGTTTTATTCCAATTCTAAAAATGGAATCGATTCAATTGACTATCTATGTCGCCAGTAGAAGTATGAAAAGTAAGTAAGTCAAAAGAAAAGTAAGTCAAGTAAGTCAAGTTCCAACAATATATAATAGTTAAAAAAGATTTTTTGTAAAATTATTCACGACGTTACTAATAGCATCAATTTTACAACATAATCATTCAGGATTTTAATTTTGGGGATGTTTCTAAAGTTTAATGCGTACCATGGAATTTAAAGTTTGCTGTGGTTGACGCTATTCTGTCAAAGAATCGAAATACAAGGTTCTGATTTAATTGTTTGTTATTTAAAAGATGCAGTCAATAAATATTCAGTTTATTGATTGATAACTTTCCCAAACTAATTTTCTTTCTTCGTGGTGGA
Source organism: Macrostomum cliftonense (assembly GCA_950096795.1). Taxonomy (NCBI): domain Eukaryota; kingdom Metazoa; phylum Platyhelminthes; family Macrostomidae; genus Macrostomum; species Macrostomum cliftonense. The sequence goes on from CATNEM010000140.1 coordinate 101,379, forward strand.
GCAAAATCAGCCACAGTATCCACATGGAGCCTCTTGATACTGCTGGTTCGAAAAACCGAACTGGTTCGAAGCTCTTTATATCGATGGTTCCGTTTTTCGACCACGGTTCGGAACCAGGTTCTGGTTCTGGAATATGGTTCTCGAACCGACTCAGAATAATTAGTTTGAGGACCACTTTTTATGTGCTTTAAAATTCGAAAAAATAGTTTCACGGCTCTGAGTCATAGAAAATATTTTGTGATAATTCACTGATAAAATGCTTTTTAGATTTATGTAGAGGTTATAATGCGCTCGTTCTACTCGCTGCTCTACATTTTCGTATCGATCCTGGTTCTGGAATCAGAATTATTCTGGTTCTAAAACCGATTTTCGTGAAGAGGCTCATGTTTGTTTTCTTAACAGATATTTCCAGGAATTGTATCATTGGCGGCTTTTTCAAATGTTTATCGATCTATAACTGCTGCACGTCCTTCGTGGGAGATCGCTCGCTGATTTCAGAAAAAACTGATCAGCTGTTTTGGAATAATTTTTAGTTATTATTTATATTACGGTCCATATCAACCTTGCACTTTATGATTATGTTTTTTGCCAATTGTTAAAAATCGTTTATATTTTATTTTGTGTTCACGTCACTAAATCATAAATGACTTGCTAGATAATAAGCTAATTGTGTAGCTAATCACTTGGAATTATGCTTAGGCCCCTAGCTAATATGGCCTATTAAATATATATTAAATATATATGTATAGTATAGATATTATGAATAATGATTTTACGCGATAGCAAAAATACTTCTGACTAAGCTTAAGCCCCCTGAGTTATACTAGGCTACACTTAGGTCTTAGGGTGCTCAATGTACTTAATTTTTTTAAATTAGTAATTGGGCCCTTGTATTGTTTAATAAAATAATTAGCCAGCAATTAAAATTATTACTAGGCCCTAGCCCTTAATTAACATCACATAACTCAGTAAATTAATAAAATATTTATGTCCTATTGTCTGCATGCCTAGTGTAGGCCTATACCTACATTATGGTCACAATAGCATTCAATTATAAGCCACAATAACATTCGATTATAATAAGGACATTTTTCTACTCATAACTATAACTCAAGCATGACCCAAACAAAAATTTCTTATTTGACTAATCTATAGATTGCAATTTAGCTTCAAAATTCTATATAGGCCTACATGATTACTATCTAGGTATTTAATTAAAAAAGGACTATATCTATATATGACTTGCTAGATAACTTGCTAGATTGCAGTTATTTACCCAATTTAAAATTAATTTTGCCTACCTAATTTTAAAATTAAATACAAGCCACAGTCCAAAAGGTGGCAATTTTGTCAGAATTTTCTGGCACGTAGGACTAGAATCTTTGCACATGGCTACGCCTAGCTATGCATAGGTAGTAGCAAAGCTAGCATATATAAGGGTATAGAGAAAAAATTGGGAAGAAGCAAAATCGAAAGTAGAAGTTATAAGATAGGCAATATAAGGCAATAAGTGATTTGGACCTTTTTTGGTCCTTTAAAGTTTTTCCCAAAGTTAGTTGCAACTTGTTAAGGTTTGTGCATAATTTTCTTTGTCACATGTGCATGGCACATGGCAATGACTGAGCAATAAATAAGTTTTGGTGCACACTGCACTACCTTCTAATATAGTATGTGCTAGAAATTAGTAAATTGATATTTACTAATATTTGCTAAATACTAAATTACTAAATAAATTTTTTCTAAACTTGCCATGGGATGCAAATCATTGCAAGATAGCTAGTTTACCTAGTTTTTAAAGTGTATACACAATAGGCCATAGTTAGGAAAGTGTCATATATGCTAGAAAATTCTAGCATACATTAACATTAGATAAATTTTGATATACAAATTTTGGTACCTTGGTACCATTTTGGTAATTTTGCATCATTGTATGGGCCTATGCTATACAATGGCTATTGAATTGCTTTGTTACATTGTGATAATACAATATTGAAATATGTAAAGTAAAAAATTGAAATAAATAAAGTCTTTTAATTGTCTTAATTCTCCAATTTTTTTATCCAAGAGGAACAATATTTATAATATAAATTTTCAAATATAATGTAAAATCCACCTTTACCTTTTGGTAGGTAAGTCACAAATTTCGTCAAAATTGAGGAGGCAAGTTATAAAATTTTAGGTATAGATTTAAAAATAGGAGAAGAATGATGCAATTTTGCTTGTGCTTGCTTTTTGCTTGTTAAAGTAGGGTATCGCCAAGAGATGGTCTGCAGGACCTTTTTTTGCTCCTTGGAAAATTATAAAGTGTAAGTCCCAAAATTTTCTAAAACTAAATTGTATTGAATGGGCAAAATTTTGAGGTTGGGCATCTATTTTTCTAGTGATCAATATTTAACTTTATTATAATAGGATAATAAGGTATTTAATCATGGGATAGCTAAAACAAATAAGTAAATAAGCTATCACTTTTAGTACCAAACTAAAGATAGAATAATGGGTTAAAGGGAGAACTAAATGCCTTACTAGTATGTTTATTTATAATGCTCTTTGTCAATTTTCCTTGAGATAGAATACTTAAGATTGGTTTCTCTTGTTTAAGGCAAAGCTAAGGCCTAGAATTATAATTAAAGCTAGGCCTAAGACAAATGCAATTATTTCTGGAAATATTATGATACTTAATGCTAAAAATTGGCTATCACAAAAATATTTAATTATTCAACTATCAGAAATAGCCATTTGATTTTAAAATTTGCACATGCATCTATGATTTTACACTTTTCTACTAAAAGCTTACAGCTTTTTTGCAAGTAGCCATTGTAAGCAACATATTCTTCCAAAAATAATTTTAAAAAAAGATTTTTTAAAATAGCATTAGGTATAAAATTGAAATAAAATTATATATTAGCACATAAATATACTAAAATAGTACAAGATATTTTTGTATTTTACCTAATTTTTATTATTTTTTACGAAAAGAAGCTAATAAAATGGATCAATTTCTCAATCTTCCAGCGGCTGCGGCAATAATCCTAAAAGCCATTTTGTTGCAGCCGTCCCTCAGCCCACGAGCCAGTCGACAATCTCCAGTCGCCATGGCAACCAGATCAAAAGTGCTCCCGCCGCCGCCGCCGCTTCCGCTAACTTCGCCGCCGCCATCGCCATCAACAACCAAGTCGCCGTCAAAATCGCCGCCACCGTTGTCAAGGAAACGGCGTCGTCGCCTACGAACTGAATCGCCGCCGATGCCGTCCACGCCGACGCCGAAATCGCCGCAGCCGACCGCGCTGCGTCGATCGAAGCGTCGCTGCGTGCTGTTGGGCGGCCAGCCGCGAATCAACGCAGCCAATCAGTGCTCGCTGTGCGCGGAGCCTCTCGCCGGTGAACTGGCGAGCCCGGACTCCTGTCCCGGACACAATTTCCATCTGGTCTGTCTGAACAACTGGTTGGAGCTGCAACAGCGGGGCGGCGGCTGCCCGGGTCAGCTAGTCTGCCCTATGGAGGCTTGCAAACGGCCGTTCTCTGTGATCTGCGTTCGTCGGGAGGTTTGTCGAGTGATTTGTTTTTTTAAATCCTACTGGGATTATTTCAGTTGTCATGTAGGGATCGAAACTCTCTTTCTAGGAAACGTTTCCTACTAGATTTGAATCCTTTAAAGTCAGTTTCAACTCTAAAAATTTTAGTTCCCCACTGGGATCGAATTCCAACCATCTCATATCCCCACTGGGATCGAATCCCAACCATCTCAATTCCCCATAGGGATCGAATCCCAACCATCTCAATTCTCGACTGGGATCGAATCCCAACCATCTCAATTCCCACTGGGATCCAATCCCAACCAGCTCAATTCCTCATAGGGATCGAATTCCAAACATCTCATATCCCCACTGGGATCGAATTCCAACCATCTCATATCCCCACTGGGATCGAATCCCAACCATTTCAATTTCCCACTGAGATCGAATCCCAACCATTTCGATTCCCCACTGAGATCGAATCCCGACCAACTTAATTCCCCACACAGGGATCGAATCCCAACCATCTCAATTCCCCACACAGGGATCGAATCCCAACCATCTCAATTCCCCACACAGGGATCGAATCCCAACCATCTTAGGTCCTCACAGGGATCGAATCCCAACCATCTTAGTTCCTCACAGGGATCGAATCCCAAGCATCTCAATTCCGCACTGGAATCGAATCCCAACCACTAGATCCCCCAAAAAATCCCCAAAAATAGGATCGAATCCCCACAATAATGTCTCACCCCAAGCTTCCCAATCCTCATCCTACCAGGTGGGCGGCAAGGTGCTGCAACAGTTGCCAGCCGATCGCAGCTTCGCCTGCCCAATCTGCCAGGAGACCATAGTTGGCGAGTGCGCCAGCCCGGACTGCTGCGAGCACGCCTACTGCCCGCCCTGCCTGCGCCAATGGTCGCGCAGCAGTTCAACTTGCCCGCTAGATCGTCAACAATTTGAATCTATTCGCGTATGGCAGCGTCTCGGCTCCCGTCGTCTGTTAAGAACGATTCGAGTTGTTGCCAATAGCAACAGACAGCAACAGCAGCAGCTGCAACAGCAACGTCAATTGTTTATTCAACAAGCGGCCTCGACTGTTAATGCTGCGGCTGCAACTGGCGAAGCTAACCATCATAATCAGCATCATCAGCATCAACAGCAGCTTCATCAGCACCTGTCCGACGCCGTTCCCGATGTCAACAGTCTTCTAAGCTATCTGCGTTTGATGAGCATTCGTCGCCTAGCTGACGGCGATTTCTACGGCTACTGTTTTTATTCTAGCTTGCTGAGAATCATTTGAATCGGACGGTCTAGAGGGGGGAAGGGCCGAATTGTCGGCTGTCTTATTTAGCTAGGGAGCCGAATTTCTAAAATTTTTTCAATTTTCTAAATGTTGCGCAGATTTAGGCATTAATATGCTGGTTGAACTACTGAGATAAGTAGCGAGCAAAGTTTTTTACTATAATAAATTGCGTTATAGTAAAACACAATTGCGTACTGAAGGAGTTAATAGGGAGGATTCTTTTATAAAAATAATTTTGGGGATTTATTAATCGACCCAAACAGCATTTGTCATTTTTGTGTAGCTAATTTAATCATTTATCGTAAGAAAGACAGTAAGAAATGCTTATTAATTCGTTTTTGGCCCTCCGGCAGTGCGTCTATTTTATCCCCAGCTGCTAAAGTAAAAAATTTACCTATCCGTTATTTATTGCTTTTTAAACCAGTCTTTAGTCAGTAAACTCAATATTAATCAATTGTATTTTGCTTTAGCAGTTTATTAAAATCTTGTCAATTATATAATTATTTCAAGCAATTAAACAGCTTTTTTCCGCATTTAGCTAGTTTAGTGTTTTTTTTCTGCAAGTTTGCAAGATCCGCAGTGCTGTTCTCATTTTATCAATTTTGCCTTTCAAATTGCTTTCGTTTTTATTTTCATAGTCCTTTGTCTTTTCCCTAATTATGATTTTCGCATCTTTAATCTTCACCTTTATTTTACATCTCACCTAAAATGTATCTTTTCATTCGATTTTCTCACTCCAAATCTCTCCTCCCATTCGATTTTCTCACCCAAAATCTCTCTTCCCATTCAAATTTTCTCACCCAAAATCTCTCTTCCCATTCAAATTTTCTCACCCAAAATCTCTCCTCCCATTCAAATTTTCTCACCCAAAATTTCTCCTCTCATTCGATTTTCTGACCCAAAATCTCTCTTATTTGATTTTCTCACCCAAAATCTCCCCTCCAACTTGATTTTCTCACCCAAAATCTCCCCTCCAACTTGATTTTCTCACCCAAAATCTCCCCTCTAACTTGATTTTCTCACCCCAAATCTCTCCTCTCATTGGATTTTCTCCCCCCAAATCTCTCCCTCCCATTCGATTTTCTCATTTAAAATCTCTTCTTTCATTCGATTTTCTCACCCTCAGTCTATCTCTATCTTATTGTCTGATCTACTTGACCCGGTCTATCTGGGTTTTTTGTCGCCAACATAAAAAGTTTTTCAATTTTTCCCAGTGATCCTGCATTGCCCTCTTTTCCCTATTGCTGTCAATGCTGCCCGCGCACTTAGATGTGCTGTCAATCTAGAATTGAATACTAACTAATGTATGTCTAATCGAACCCCTGCGAAATATTTAACATAGGTGAAATCGAGTTTTTTAATTACCCATAACAGCTTTGTAAGCTGTGATTTTTTATGCATTAATCGTTTGCTTTTGTTCGCTTCTCCGCTTGCTTTAACCTGTATTCGTTATACTACTATTCAATAGGCAGTTTCAGTAACGCGTATTGCTTTTTGTCACTATATTTTTCTAATAATCAAAAGTTCAGCTGTTAAAATTTGCTTGCTCTTGTCATTTTGTTGTTAAGTGAAATGTCTTTGTTCTCTCTGTATTGTCCGTTACTTGCTCCGACTACTTACCTTGCTTATATTTTTAAAATACCCGATTTTGCAATACGATTTAATGGCGATGTTCTTTATCTATATACGTGCATAAGGTTTGCTAGTTTTTTTCAAATAAACTTTAACTTTAATTTATATTATTAAGCGCTCCCTAATTTTTTCGGCGCTCATTCTTATGCTATTAGTGTTCTTATTGCTTTTAGTTGTTTCCCATCTATAATCCCAATGAAAATTCGTCCCTAATCCCCAACCCATAGTCATCCTTAAACTTAACTAAGATTCATCCCTAATCAAGAGTCATCCCTAATCCCACCCAAGAGTAATCCCTAATCCCAACCAAGAGTCATCCTTAATCCCTAATGAAGAGTCATCCCTAATCCCAACCAAGAGCATCCTTAATCCCTAATGAAGAGTCATCCCTAATCCCAACCAAGAGTCATCCTTAATCCCTACTAAGAGTCATCCTTAATCCCTAATGAAGAGTCATCCCTAATCCCAACCAAGAGTCATCCTTAATCCCTAATGAAGAGTCATCCCTAATCCCTAACCAAAAGTCATCCCTAATCCCAACCAAAAGTCATCCTTAATCTCTAATGAAGAGTCATCCCTAATCCCAACCAAGAGTCATCCTTAATCCCTAATGAAGAGTCATCCCTAATCCCAACCAAGAGTCATCCTTAATCCCTACTAAGAGTCATCCTTAATCCCTAATGAAGAGTCATCCCTAATCCCAACCAAGAGCATCCTTAATCCCTAATGAAGAGTCATCCCTAATCCCAACCAAGAGTCATCCTTAATCCCTACTAAGAGTCATCCTTAATCCCTAATGAAGAGTCATCCCTAATCCCAACCAAGAGTCATCCTTAATCCCTAATGAAGAGTCATCCCTAATCCCTAACCAAAAGTCATCCCTAATCCCAACCAAAAGTCATCCTTAATCTCTAATCAAGAGTCATCCTTAATCTCTAATCAAGAGTCATCCTTAATCCCTAATCAAGAGTCATCCCTAATCCCAACCAAGAGTCATCCTTAATCTCTAATCAAGAGTCATCCCTAATCCCAACTAAGAGTCATGCTTAATCCCCAACCAAGAGTCATCCTTAATCCCCAATCAAGAGTCCTCCCTAATCCCAAGCAAGAGTCATCTTTAATCTCTAATCAAGAATCATCCCTAATCCCAACCAAGAGTCATCCCTAATCCCAACCAAGAGTCATCCTTAATCTCTAATCAAGAGTCATCCCTAATCCCAACTAAGAGTCATGCTTAATCCCCAACCAAGAGTCATCCTTAATCCCCAATCAAGAGTCCTCCCTAATCCCAACCAAGAGTCATCCTTAATGTCTAATCAAGAATCATCCCTAATCCCAACCAAGAGTCATCCCTAATCCCAACCATGAGTCATCCCTAATCCCAACCAAGATTCACCCCTAATCCCTTACCATGAGTCATCCCTAATCCTAACCAAGAGTCATCCTTAATCCCCAATCAAGAGTCATCCCTAATCCCAACCAAGAGTCATCCTTAATCTCTAATCAAGAGTCATCCCTAATCCCTAACCAAGAGTCATCCCTAATCCCAACCAAAAGTCATCCTTAATCTCTAATCAAGAGTCATCCCTAATCTCAACCAAGAGTCATCCCTAATCCCAACCAAGAGTCATCCTTAATCTCTAATCAAGAGTCATCCCTAATCCCAACTAAGAGTTATCCTTAATCTCCAACCAAGAGTCATCCTTAATCCCCAACCAAGAGTCATCCTTAATCCCCAACCAAGAGTCATCCTTAATCCCCAACCAAGAGTCATCCTTAATCCCAACTAAGAGTCATCCCTAATCATAACCAAGAGTCATCCTTAATCCCGAATCAAGAGTCATCCCTAATCCCAACCAAGAGTCATCCTTAATCTCTAATCAAGAGTCATCCCTAATCCCTAACCAAGAGTCATCCCTAATCCCAACCAAAAGTCATCCTTAATCTCTAATCAAGAGTCATCCCTAATCCCTAACCAAGAGTCATCCCTAATCCCAACCAAAAGTCATCCTTAATCTCTAATCAAGAGTCATCCCTAATCCCTAACCAAGAGTCATCCCTAATCTCAACCAAAAGTCATCCTTAATCTCTAATCAAGAGTCATCCCTAATCCCAACCAAGAGTCATCCCTAATCCCAACCAAGAGTCATCCTTAATCTCTAATCAAGAGTCATCCCTAATCCCTAACCAAGAGTCATCCCTAATCCCAACCAAGAGTCATCCTTAATCTCTAATCAAGAGTCATCCCTAATCCCAACCAAGAGTCATCCTTAATCTCTAATCAAGAGTCATCCCTAATCCCAACCAAAAGTCATCCTTAATCCCCAATCAAGAGTCATCCCTAATCCCAACCAAGAGTCATCCTTAATCCCCAACCAAGAGTCATCCTTAATCCCCAATCAAGAGTCATCCCTAATCCCAACCAAGAGTCATCCTTAATCTCTAATCAAGAATCATCCTCATAAAGTATCCCACCCACTAACGGCTATAGATTTGTCTTACTTTTCAGCAGCTGGCACGGCTTGTGAAACGCGTCCTCAAAGTGTGTCATCCAATTGAAAGATGTTGAATTCGGCTGTTCCCGCTGACGCCGCCGCCGCCGCGCCTCTGTCATCAAATGCGGTCCCAACCGCCGTCAAATTGTCGGAGGCGACGTCAAAATCCATCGACGACACCGTGTTCGCCATTCTGAGCAACGAGCTGCCAAAATACGACGACGCCGCATTGGAATCGTTTTATCGCCGTTGCGCCGATCACATTTTGGCTTATCAGCACCCGATTAGCGGCCTGTTTCCCCTGTATCCTGGTGGTGGCGCCGGTGCCCAGAGTCCGGCTGGGCACGCCAGGGACAATATCTACATAGCCACCAGCATCTGGGCACTCGCCCAGGTCTATAGAAAGACCGACCGAGACAGCGGACGCTGCTGGGAGCTTCGACAGCGCGCCTTAAAGTGCATGCGCTCTCTGCTGGCATTCTGGATGTCCCAGACTGATCGGCTAGAGGCTTTCAAAGTCCAGCAGAGTCCGAAGCACTGCCTGTTGACTTTGTTCGACTATCGGACTGGTAGGGAGCTGACTGACCCGGCCTATCGCAATTATCCCCATCATCAGTTGGACACTATTGGCCTGTTCGTGCTAATGAGCATCCAGATGATCAGCTCCGGCTTGGAGATTGTTCATACTAAAACTGAGGTAAGTGCGTGTTGATTTTTTAATTAATCTACCATATTTTTAACAATCCCTGCGTAGCTTTAATCTTCGCTTTATCGTTATTATCCCATAATGGGATTTCCCGAGACACCCATGGACATTCTACGTCATATTTAGTCTCTGATCCCATAATGGGATATGTTAAGACACCTGTATCCTCCTCTCCAAACCCACAAGTCCTCTTACTTTTACGTAATGGGATATTCTGAAACGCACATCCTCTCTGATCCCATAATGGGATATCCTGAGACATCTGTTCTATTTGATCCCATTATTAGATGCTGTAAGACATATTTAGTTGATTCCCTAAAACAGCTGTACCTTTCTCTCCGATACCCTAATGACCTATTCTAAGAAATTAGGTCTCTTTCATCCCATAATGGGATATCTTAAGACACCTTGCCTCTCCGATCCCATAATGGGATATCTTGAGACACCTTGCCTCTCCGATCCCATAATGGGATGTTAAGACAAATGTCCTATCCTTTTCGATATTATAGGAAACGAGCTCTCTTTAATCCCACAATGGGATTATTTTTGAGACACTTGTACTATCCGATTCCCTCAGCCTGTTCTGCCCTTACTGACGCCAGCCTCTCGCTCCCCCCATCGATCTGTGGCAACCCGCAGGTGAGCCTGTTTCAAAACCTGATATTCTACCTGGAACGAGCCTACCGGATCCCCGACTTCGGCATGTGGGAGCGCGGCACCAAGCAGAACACTGGCAGCGTTGAACTCCACGCCAGCTCGGTTGGCTTCGCCAAGGCGGCCCTCGAAGCGGCCAACAGTTTCAACGTGTTCGGCCAATCAGGCGATCACACCACCGTCATCCACGTCGATATTGACGCCCATTCGCGTAACAGAATCATCCTCACCAATCTGTTGCCAAGGGAGAGTGCCAGTAAAGGCTGCGATAGCGCGCTCATACCTACCCTGTGCTGGCCGGGCCACGCCACACACGAGGCCGTGAGGAAAACCGCCCTGCGCAACATATTCGCCAGATTTCGCTGCCAGTACGGCTTCAAACGGTATTCTAGAGACGGCTACGGCACCGTATTGGAAGCCAATCGCAACGCTCTGTACAGTCACGGCGAATTGAAAAGTTTCCAAAGTATTGAATGTCACTGGCCTATAATGTACGCTTTTCTAGTTATTGAGCACTGCCTGCAGGGCGATCACCGGACAGCTAGCCTGTACAAACAGAAACTGGACGAGTTGCGTGTCGAGTTCGACTTTCCCGCCGGGTGAGTGATGATCTAGTCTAATCCTTAATCCCCTAGCCATTGATCTAATCTAATCCTTAATCCCTTAAACCCTTAGCCATTGATCCAATCTAATCCTTAATCCACTGAGCCATTGATCTAATCTAATCCTTAATCCGCTGAGCCATTGATCTAATCTAATCCTTAATCCACTGAGCCATTGATCTAATCTAATCCTTAATCCACTGAGCCATTGATCTAATCTAATCCTTAATCCACTGAGCCATTGATCCAATCTAATCCTTAATCCACTGAGCCATTGATCTAATCTAATCCTTAATCCACTGAGCCATTGATCTAATCTAATCCTTAATCCACTGAGCCATTGATCTAATCTAATCCTTAATCCACTGAGCCATTGATCTAATCTAATCCTTAATCCACTGAGCCATTGATCTAATCTAATCCTTAATCCACTGAGCCATTGATCTAATCTAATCCTTAATCCGCAGAGCCACTAATCTATTCTAGTGCTTAATCCGCACCGACACCGATCTTATCCCTAGCCCACTCTATTATTAATCTAGCTGATTCTATAATCCAAATATATCGGCAATCTACTCGGATCCTTAATCCACTTCATCTACTTATCAACTCTGTATATACATTACAATCGGCTGAAATCCCTAATCCGTCCACCTTAATCCAGTTCCTCATTCCCAAATTGCCTTTCCCCGCCCCCCCCGCAGGCCGGACGGCTCGCAGCCATTGCAGACCAGCCGCTGGCTGCCGAAATTTTATTTTGTACCGCGCGACTACCTCCAGGAGGAGCGGAATAGCCCCGGCAGCCAGGCCCGGCGACCGAATTTCGAACTTGGCGATACAGTCTTCCTGTGGGGCGAGTCGGTCGCTCTGATAGCGGAATTACTCGAATCTGGCTATCTAATGGCTCACGATCTGGATCTACTTCGTCGATACAAATCGTTTCACGAACGTCCGTTAGATTTATCGCGTCGGGTGCCGTTTATTAATAAACTGCAGGACCTGGTTGTGCAGGTAGTGCTCATTTCCGAGTCCGTGCGCCTGCAGCAGATGCTGGCTACATTCGGCGTGCAGAGTCAGACACCTACGCAGGTACGTTATGAGTTTTTATTGAATCATATCCTTCGAATAGCTAAGTTAAGATCCCAAATCCCTGGGATTAATATCCCATTCAAATGTTTAGAATCCCCATCCTGAAGCGTAATCCCCAATTTGATTGCTATGAATCTGTTAATCCCTTATTCGATTGCCCAGATTCCCTTAATCCGTTATCCAATTTCTCTGAATCCTATAATCACTCATTCGAATGGTCAGATCCCTTAATCCCTCATTGGAATGGTCAGAATCCCTTAATACAATTTCTCTGAATCCCATAATCCCTTATTCAAATGGTCAGAATCCCTGAATCCCTCATTCGATTGCTCAGAATCCCTTAATCCCTAATTCGATTCCTCAGAATCCCTGAATCTCTCATTCGATTGCTCAGAATCCCTGAATCTCTCATTCGATTGCTCAGAATCCCTGAATTCCTCATTCGATTCCTCAGAATCCCTTAATCCCTAATTCGATTGCTCAGAATCCCTGAATCCCTCATTCGATTGCTCAGAATCCCTTAATCCCTAATTCGATTCCTCAGAATCCCTGAATCTCTCATTCGATTGCTCAGAATCCCTGAATTCCTCATTCGATTCCCCAGAATCCCTTAATCCCTAATTCGATTGCTCAGAATCCCTGAATCTCTCATTCGATTGCTCAGAATCCCTGAATTCCTCATTCGATTCCTCAGAATCCCTTAATCCCTAATTCGATTGCTCAGAATCCCTTAATCCCTCATTCGATTGCTCAGAATCCCTGAATCTCTCATTCGATTGCTCAGAATCCCTGAATCTCTCATTCGATTGCTCAGAATCCCTAAATTCCTCATTCCATTCCTCAGAATCCCTTAATCCCTAATTCGATTGCTCAGAATCCCTGAATCTCTCATTCGATTGCTCAGAATCCCTGAATTCCTCAGTCGATTCCTCAGAATCCCTTAATCCCTAATTCGATTGCTCAGAATCCCTTAATCCCTCATTCGATTGCTCAGAATCCCTGAATCTCTCATTCGATTGCTCAGAATCCCTGAATCTCTCATTCGATTGCTCAGAATCCCTGAATTCCTCATTCGATTCCTCAGAATCCCTTAATCCCTAATTCGATTGCTCAGAATCCCTGAATCCCTCATTCGATTGCTCAGAATCCCTTAATCCCTAATTCGATTCCTCAGAATCCCTGAATCTCTCATTCGATTGCTCAGAATCCCTGAATCTCTCATTCGATTGCTCAGAATCCCTGAATTCCTCATTCGATTCCTCAGAATCCCTTAATCCCTAATTCGATTGCTCAGAATCCCTTAATCCCTAATTCGATTGCTCAGAATCCCTTAATCCCTAATTCGATTCCTCAGAATCCCTGAATCTCTCATTCGATTGCTCAGAATCCCTGAAGTCCTCATTCGATTCCCCAGAATCCCTGAATCCCTAATTCGATTGCTCAGAATCCCTGAATTCCTCATTCGATTCCTCAGAATCCCTGAATTCCTCATTCGATTCCTCAGAATCCCTTAATCCCTCATTTGAATGCTCATAATCCTAATTTATATCGGTGATCCCTATCCCTAAGTCCGCAATCCCCACAATCTCTATCCGCAGGTAGAACCGATCACCCTGTGGCCGTCCAAGAATCTCATTAAAGTGCAAGAGTGCCTCGGCCAGTGCGAACGCCTCGGCCTCACTGGCCGCCCCCTCCGTCCAATTGGCCAATTGGGGACGGCGAAATTCTACCGTGTACCGGGTCGGACTGTCCTGTGCTATCCGCTGCTGTTCGAGATGAGAGACTTCTACCTGCTGCACGATATGGACATGGTCATCGATGAGGTCGGTTCTGGGGAGTTTGTTATCGATACATATCGGTCGCTTTGTGCGTCTAAACCTTCTATGGTAGTTGTGTCTCAATCAGTCTGTCTCCCCCTGTGTCTCAATCAGTCTGTCTCCCCCTGTGTCTCAATCAGTCTGTCTCCCCCTGTGTCTCAGTCAGTCTGTCTCACCCCTGTGTCTCAATCAGTCTGTCTCATCCTGTGTGTCTCAATCAGTCTGTCTCATCCTGTGTGTCTCAATCAGTCTGTCTCCCCCTGTGTGTCTCAATCAGTCTGTCTCACCCCTGTGTGTCTCAATCAGTCTGTCTCCCCCTGTGTGTCTCAATCAGTCTGTCTCCCCCTGTGTCTCAATCAGTCTGTCTTCCCTGTCTCAATCAGTCTGTCTCCCCCCTCTGTGTCTCAATCAGTCTGTCCCACCCCTGTGTGTCTCAATCAGTCTGTCCCACCCCTGTGTGTCTCAATCAGTCTGTCCCACCCCTGTGTGTCTCAATCAGTCTGTCCCACCCCTGTGTGTCTCAATCAGTCTGTCCCACCACTGTGTGTCTCAATCAGTCTGTCCCACCCCTGTGTGTCTCAATCAGTCTGTCTCCCCCCTCTGTGTCTCAATCAGTCTGTCCCACCCCTGTGTGTCTCAATCAGTCTGTCCCACCCCTCTGTGTCTCAATCAGTCTGTCCCACCCCTCTGTGTCTCAATCAGTCTGTCTCACCCCTGTGTGTCTCAATCAGTCTGTCTCACCCCTGTGTCTCAATCAGTCTGTCTCACCCCTGTGTCTCAATCAGTCTGTCTCACCCCTGTATGTCTCAATCAGTTTCTCCTTATTCCCCAGACATCTATTCCAATGTCGCAATAACAAGAATCCCACGCAGACTAAAATCATCCCACTCTCCACTGCGTCCCCAGGTGCGCACCAATCTGCAATTCCTATCAACATGGTGGCGTCTGCGCGGCCGGCCAACCTTCTGCTTCCTGCTCCGCGAGGACATGATCCGCGCCGCGGGCGCTAAGCAGCTCATCGCCTTCCTCACTGGCATGCGCAGCGGCCGAGTCAACGGCGTCCGGGTGCTGCTCGGCCGCGCTCAGAACCTCCTAGCCAGCGCCTGCGTTGATCACCTAGACTACCTGCAGGACCACGGCGATTCATTCAAAGACCTGCCAAGCGTCGAGGAGCTCAGCGTTGAAAAATCGTTTCGCTCATTGATGAACATCCAGGGCCACGCTCAGGTGGCTGTCGAACGCGAAGAATGGATTGACGTTCGCAGGGTGGAGTCGAGCAGCTCCGAGGAGCTGTGCCAGCTGATTGACACGGCCTCGCTGAATATGGGGCCGAAGACCCAGCTGCTGCATATTGTGCATGAAAGACACGGGCCGGGCTACGCACTGTCCGGTGTGATTTTAATCTGTTTATTGTTAAATCTTAGTCTAAAACCATATTATCATAATTCCCGAAAACTATGAAATCCTCAAATCCCTCCAGATCCCAAAACCATGAAATCCTCAAATCTTTACAGATCCCCAAAACCAGGAAATCTGTCTCACCCCTCAAATCCCTCCAGATCCCGAAAACCATGAAATCCTCAAATCTTTACAGATCGCCAAAACCAGGAAATCCTCAAATCCCTCCAGATCCCGAAAACCATGAAATCCTCAAATCTATCCAGATCCCGAAAACCATGAAATCCTCAAATCTATCCAGATCCCCAAAACCATGAAATCCTCAAATCTATCCAGATCCCGAAAACCATGAAATCCTCAAATCTTTACTGATCCCAAAACCATGAAATCCTCAAATCCCTCCAGATCCCGAAAACTATGACATCCATAAATCCATACTGATCCCCAAAACTCTGAAATCCTCAAATCCATACAGATCCCCAAAACCATAAAATCCTGAAATCCTAAAATCTCTTCAGATCCCAAAAACCATGATATTTTCAAATCCATACAGATCCCTACAACTATCCTGAAATCCCCAAATCTCTAAAGAATCCCCATATGTATAAAATCGTTGACTCTTTACAGACCCCCAGCATTATAAAAGGCCAAACTCCCAAAAACTTCCTAGAAGCCCTCAAATCCTTAAACATCCCTAAAACTAAGAAATCCTCAGCTCTTTATAAACAATGCACCCTAGACCTTAACTGTAGCCCTGATTAAGAAAGAAAAATTCGCACTCTAATAACGCTAGCACGCAATTGCTCCCACGCAAAGGCGGCACCGAGCAGCTCTCCCATCGGCTGGAGGACCTCAGCCGGACTGCCGGGGTGCAGCAGCGCTGGGCAATCGTGCGCTACGCCTCGGCCATCCTGCGCAAAGAAGTTGACAGCCTGGCTCCCTCGCTATCCAACGTCATCGTTGCGGGCAAGAAGATCATCATTGGCAACGACATCGTCATTGACCGTCCGCTGACGCCCAAGGAGCTCTGCCAGATACTGTACGCTCAGTACCCGCCTGGACCGTCGGGCAAAGCCGTCCTGCTGCAGGAGCTCATCCTGTTCCTTGGCTCCTTGATTAGCCGGGAGAATAGCTTGTTTAACGGCATTCACTACATCCGCTTGGATCCCCTAGTTGACGCGCTCGACATTGAACTGGAGAATGTTGACGATCCGTTGTACGGCGGCTGCAAGATTCTGCAGAATCTGTCGCCTTACAAGGTTAGCGAGAGATGATTGGATGTGATTGATTGACACAATCAGATATGATTGGTTAGCAGAATCAGATATGATTGATTGGCAGAATCAGATATGATTGATTGGCAGAATCAGATATGATTGATTGGCAGAATCAGATATGATTGATTGGCAGAATCAGATATGATTGATTGGCAGAATCAGATATGATTGATTGGCAGAATCAGATATGATTGATTGGCAGAATCAGATATGATTGATTGGCAGAATCAGATATGATTGATTGACACAACAAGATATGATTGATTGATTGACAGAATGAGATGTGATTGATTGGCAGACTAAGATTTGATTGATTGACAGAACAAGATATGATTTATTGACAGAATCAGATATGATTGATTGGCAGACTAAGATTTGATTGATTGACAGAACAAGATATGATAAATTAGCAGAATGTTATCTGATTGACAGACTGGGATATAAGTGACGGAATGGGATCTTATTGTCAGAATGGGATTCGCCCAATGCACTCCAGATCCAGTCACTGCTGGTGTCCATTCTGCGCCGAGATCGCCGACGCGATCCCTACTGGCAGCGTCGGATCGACGGCTGCCTCTGCCGAGTGCCGCCCGGCTTTTACGAAGGCGTCTACGGCGTGCTGGAAGCCTGCCTTGGCGGCATCCGGATTGGCAACACGCTGATCGAGCAGTACCCGTGCTTGAATGACATGTCTCGCAACGACGCCAACTTTGTGTTCGCTATTCAGTCCATTCTGGCCAGGTTCGAACATTTTTCAGCTTGCTATTTTATTTTGCGCACTGGCTGGATCGACAGATTTTGGGATAACTAAGCGGATGGGGATTAGCAAGGGATTAGAATCCATTAAGTTGGTAAGGATTAGCAAGAGATTAAGGATCAGTCAGTCCTAAGGGATTAGAGTAAAGTAAGCGGATAGGGATAGCTGAGAATTTTAGTTCAATAAGTGGATTAAGATTAGCAAGGGATTATATTTCAGAAAGTGGATCGGGATTAGCAACACATTAGGGATCAGTAAGTTTACTAGGATTAGCTAGGGATTAAGGGTCAGTAAGTGGATAGGGATTAGCAAGGGTTTAGAGTTCAGTAAGTTTGTAAGGAGTAGCCAGGATTAGTAAAATATTAGGTATTAGTAAATGGATTACTATTAGCAAGGGATTAGAGATTAGTAAGTGGTTTTTGAATTAGCAAGCGATTAGGGATTAGTAAGTGGATTAGGACTAGTAAAGAATCATTAGGGATTAAGTGTCAGTAAGTGGATAGGGATTAGCAAGGTTTTAGAGTTCAGTAAGTTTGTAAGAATGCAAGAGATTAGAGATCAATAAGTGTATTGGGATTAGCAAAGGATCACATGGATTGGGGATCAGTGAGCATATTATGGTATCTGTGTGTTCTTTATGAGAATACGGATCATCATAAGATTCATCTGGGATCAGGGATTGCGGATCAGAATTGGGTATTTAAGCTAAGTATGAATTATGGAATATGGAATTAGTAGGGTCAGCATAGGATCATGGGGGATTAAAAATATTAGCCATCGTCAGGCCGATCCCCGTCTCCCATAAAATTCCTCAGGGAGACCCGCAACCCCGCCCTGCGCCAGATGCTGGTGGAGACCCTGGTCATCCTGGAACTCATTCTGCAGCGCAACCCGGAGCTAACCGTCAAAGAGGAGCTAGACGTTCTACGAATTATTGACGAGGCTTGGCGCGATTTCAAATCGGAGCGCGGCCTGACCGGGCCCGAGGTTGACAAATCCATGGTGCTGTTCTACCAGACTGAGGCTGTCGTGTCCCGCGGCACCTCCAGTTTCGTAGCCAAGGCCGCGCTGAATTTCCTTCTGCGCGGCGAGCTGACACTGAGTCGCAGCAGCAAGGAGCTCAATAGCTCCTGTCTGGTGTCCTGAATCCTGGTCGGGCTAGCCTGATTTCAGTGGGTACCGCTGCTGATTCAATTTGCCTGAACTCCTCCTATTCTTTGTCTTGCTGGTTTCTATTAGTATCTCAATAGGCACCTGCCATCATCCTCATTGACTCCTGTCATTATCCCGATTGGCACCTGCCATCATCCCGCCTGACACCTGCCATCATCCCGCTTGACACCTGCCATCATCCCACTTGACACCTGCCATCATACCGCTTGACACCTGCCATTATCCCGATTGGCACCTGCCAAAATCCCACTTGACACCTGCCATCATCCCACTTGACACCTGCCATCATCCCACTTGACACCTGTCATCATCCCACTTGACACCTGCCATCATACCGCTTGATACATGTCATTATCCTCGCTGACTGTCATTATCCCGATTGGCACCTGCCATCATCCCACTTGACACCTGTCATCATCCCACTTGACACCTGTCATCATCCCACTTGACACCTGCCATCATCCCACTTGACACCTGCCATCATCCCACTTGACACCTGCCATCATACCGCTTGATACATGTCATTATCCTCGCTGACTGTCATTATCCCGATTGGCACCTGCCAAAATCCCACTTGACACCTGCCATCATCCCACTTGACACCTGCCATCATCCCACTTGACACCTGCCATCATACCGCTTGATACATGTCATTATCCTCGCTGACTGTCATTATCCCGATTGGCACCTGCCATCATCCCACTTGAAACCTGCCATCATCCCGCTTGATACCTGTCATTATCCTCACTGACTGTCATTATCCCGATTGGCACCTGCCAAAATCCCACTTGACACCTGCCATCATCCCACTTGACTGCTGTCATTATCCCAATTGGCACCTGCCATCATCCCACTTGACACCTGCCATAATCCCACTTGACACCTGTTATTATCCCAATTGATGCCTGTCATTATCCTAATTAACACCGGTTATTATCCCAATTGCCGCCTGTCATTATCCCAATTGCCGCCTGTCATTATCCCAATTGACCCCTGTCATTATCCCAATTGACACCTGTCATTATCCCAATTGCCGCCTGTCATTATCCCAATTGACGCCTGTCAGTATCCCAATTGACACCTGTCAGTATCCCAATAGACACTGTATGGTTCCTATTGAGCATCTCTCAATATCGTGCTAGACACCTTTCAGTGTCTCCATTGAAACCTCAAATAGTATGCGGATCCGCAATGCAAAAAGTAACAGCTATCAACAGCCATTTCAACTTTTTATTTTTGTTAGACTAACCGCAATCTATCTTAGCAATGCCTGTCTTACACTTACACTGTCATTCTTAGTTACTTTATTTTAATATGGGACTTTGCAATTGCGTTAGGCATTATAAAATCATTACACGAAAGTAACTATTTTTGTATTAATTGATGACGCTACTTTCTTATAAATAACTTAACTGGAGTTTTTATATAGGCTCTATCTGACTCGCCATTGTGTACGACTATTGTATTAACTCCGTTGATTTGATGGTCAACGGAATATTTTAGGTTAACTTTTCCTGAATTTTCCTTTTATAACCATCTGTAGGAGTGACTATAGATTTATAATATGCTGTTTGTTTCAGAGTTTCTTTTTATCTCCTGCATGATATCTCAATAAGCTGAATGATGCCTGTTTTAGCTTCATTCATACAAACCTTAACCAGTCAAAAATTTTATTACTTTCAACTATTCAGCGCTAACCAACCCGCGCAAAATGTACGCTTGATATCTATCGAGCTTGGCTAACCACCCCAATTCAGATGTACACTTGTTACCCATCGATACTGGCTAACCACCCGTCTCCAAATGTACACTTGTTATCCATCGATCTTGGCCAGCCACCCCACTCCAAATGTACACTTGTTATCTATCGATCTTGGCCAACCACCCGTCTCCAAATGTACACTTGATATCTACCGATCTTGGCCAACCACCCCACTCCAAATGTACACTTGATATCTACCGATCTTGGCCAACCACCCCACTCCAAATGTACACTTGATATCTATCGATCTTGGCCAACCACCCCAATCCATATGTGTACTTATGTATACCTGATTCATATCGATTTCGTTCAACTATCCAATCTCAAACTCACATCTTGCTAAGTCTAGCCAAGTCATTGTCTTGATTTGTCTTAGTATTTAAGTAACTACGAATTAAGTGTATGTTTTCTTTTTAAAAAAATGAAGATCTCTCTGCAGCAGTATTCAAGCTAGCTGTGTCATTTCTATTTGTGTCCTATACAAAGTCTCTTTTTTTCAATTTTCCTTTTAGCTTACCTAAACGCACTTTTTTACTTAATAAGCCATTATCAAATTTTGTTTGTTTTTAGTTTTGACTCCAGTTTTTTTTATTATCACACGCAGTTGTTTTGTGTTTAGCAGGATTTTTAGCTCTACTAACCTCTTAGCCCGTATATATCTACCGAGCTTTTTTGCCCAGAGGCGTAAACTGTCAATAAAAAAATAGTTGTTGATTGTTGACGCAATTCATGGTTTTTATTTCGTTTTTTGTGTTCAGTAGCTCAGTAAGACAAAGAAGCGCACTATACAAGTGAAAAATATTAAGATTAGTTGCGATGGAGAATAGATGCCGAATTAAATGGTTTAGGATCCTCCGAGTTAAGTAAGGCTTAGTTTTCTACATGATCTGATTCGGCAGAGCGGCTAAGGGTGCTAGATGCTCCGATTGGACAGTGAGGCTAAGATTGCTAGATGCTCCGATTGGACAGTGAGGCTAAGGATGCTACGAGTATGTTTTCGTAGATGCTCCGATTGGACAGTGAGGCTAAGGATGCTAGATGCTCCGATTGGACAGTGAGGCTAAGGATGCTACGAGTATGTTTTCGTAGATGCTCCGATTGGACAGTGAGGCTAAGGATGCTAGATGCTCCGATTGGACAGTGAGGCTAAGGGTGCTAGATGCTCTGATTGGACATTGAGGCTAAGGGTGCTAGATGCTCTGATTGGACATTGAGGCTAAGGGTGCTAGATGCTCCGATTGGACATTAAGGCTAAGGGTGCTAGATACTCCGATTGGACATTAAGGCTAAGGGTGCTAGATGCTCCAATTGGACAGTGAGACTAAGGATGCTAGATGCTCTGATTGGACAGTTAGGCTAAGGATGCTAGATGCTCTGATTGGACATTGAGGCTAAGGATGCTAGATGCTCTGATTGGACAGTGAGGCTAAGGATGCTAGATGCTCTGATTGGACAGTTAGGCTAAGGATGCTAGATGCTCTGATTGGACAGTTAGGCTAAGGATGCTAGATGCTCTGATTGGACATTGAGGCTAAGGATGCTAGATGCTCTGATTGGACAGTGAGGCTAAGGATGCTAGATGCTCTGATTGAACATTGAGGCTAAGGATGCTAGATGCTCTGATTAGACATTGAGGCTAAGGGTGCTAGATGCTCTGATTGGACAGTGAGGCTAAGGGTGCTAGATGCTCCGATTGGACAGTGAGGCTAAGGATGCTAGATGCTCTGATTGGACAGTGAGGCTAAGGGTGCTAGATGCTCCGATTGGACAGTGAGGCTAAGGATGCTAGATGCTCCGATTGGACAGTGAGGCTAAGGATGCTAGATGCTCCGATTGGACAGTGAGGCTAAGGGTGCTAGATGCTCCGATTGGACAGTGAGGCTAAGGGTGCTAGATGCTCCGATTGGACAGTGAGGCTAAGGATGCTAGATGCTCCGATTGGACAGTGAGGCTAAGGGTGCTAGATGCTCCGATTGGACATTAAGGCTAAGGGTGCTAGATGCTCTGATTGGACAGTGAGGCTAAGGATGCTAGATGCTCTGATTGGATAGTGAGGCTAAGGGTGCTAGATGCTCTGATTGGACATTGAGGCTAAGGGTGCTAGATGCTCTGATTGGACAGTGCAACTAAGCGTGCTAGATACTCTGATTGGACAGTGCGGCTAAATGTGTCAGATGTTCTGATTGGACATTGAGGCTAAGGGTGCTAGATGCTCTGATTGGACAGTGCAACTAAGCGTGCTAGATAGTCTGATTGGACAGTGCGGCTAAATGTGTCAGATGTTCTGATTGGACTGTGGGTCTATTGTGCCAGATGCTCTGATTAGACTAGATATTAGAGTCAACATTTTTGGAACTAAAAGGTCGCATCCCAAATCCGATGAGTTGCAGAATGCGGTCGCAGCGCAAGTGCAGCATCTGCAAGTCCGCCACCGGCACAGGCGAATTCTGCCACGTCGGCGCCTGCCGTCAGCACAGCTTCCATCCGGCCTGCCTGTTAGCCAGCCTTCTCGGCGCCGATCTATTGGGTTGTCCAGCGTCGCGTCACCCTGCCTCAGTGTTGCCTAGCAACGAAATCTGTTTCCATGATAACGACCAGGACGAAGACTATGACACTGACGAAAGCTCGTGCGCCAATTGTGAAAAACTGAAATTGGAATCCTCGCAGCACCGATGCTCCGTCTGTTTCGAATACCCGGCTGGCGAGGTGGCCACGCCGGAGTGCTGCGACCACGTCTATTGCCTTGACTGCCTTCGACGTTGGTCCCAACAGTCCGAGGCTTGTCCAGCCTGTCGGCGTCACTTCCGCCTGCTGTTCTGCTACAGTCGCCTCGGCGGCCGCTTTTTACGACGCGAACGAGCTCGTCGACAATCTGTGTCGTCGGGGGCCGCCGATGCCACTGATACCGACACCTCCTCGGTGTCGGAGCTGTTTCGTCGATGCGGCCGCCGACGCGTGGTCAACTGTTCAGCCTGTCGACGTCCAGTCGGGCCGTCGGGCCGTCAGCAACAACAGCAGCATCGGTGCGTCGAATGTGGCGCCGTCTACCACGCCGACTGCTGCGACAACGATTCTCGATCAATTCGACAACAATCAGAATCGACGATGGACGCCGACGCCGCTT
The DNA here is from genome assembly GCA_950096795.1 of Macrostomum cliftonense. Taxonomy (NCBI): domain Eukaryota; kingdom Metazoa; phylum Platyhelminthes; family Macrostomidae; genus Macrostomum; species Macrostomum cliftonense. The sequence goes on from CATNEM010000140.1 coordinate 124,683, forward strand.
CTGTCTGGCTCTGTCCAGCCTGTTCAACGACAGCTGCAGCAGCAGATACGACTACCGAAAACGTCGAAGCGAGTCGGAAACGACGAATCGCCGTTTTGGAGTCGTCCTCCTCCTCCTCCTCTGAAACTTCCGCAACCTCGCCGCCGATTTCTCGTCGACGTCGGACTGCCCGGCCGGCGGTGGCGGATTCCTCTGAAAGCGCCGTCGATGAGTCGGCCGAATCTCCAGCTCTAGCCGGCGCTGCTGCCTCGGCGACACCGGCGGAGACGGAATGCAACGTCGGCGAAGACGCCATCGACGTTGCTAGCATGAAGTCGGTGAGGCTCGGAGATCACGATGCAAATGATGCAATGCAGAGCTGAAAATGTCTCCAGTTGTAAGCGGTTCGATTTGGGATTCTGTAGATTTTTATTCGGGTTGGGGTCCCGATTTATAGTCCTTCACTCCTGATCCTCAGGTCAGCCACTTCAGATGCCCAGGTTGTCCCCTACTAAAGATCCCCAGGTTGTGTACTGGGGATTGTGGATCTCAAATCCTTAGGTTATTCCCTACTTCAGAATCCCGCGTTTTTTCCCTACATTAGATCCTCGGTTTTTGTATCACTCGCATACCCGCCTTAGACCTTTATGTTGCCCCCCTCCCCAAACCGATCCTGACTCCCTGATGCGCTCGTGCTTAGGCAATGCCACAGTTTTACTTACTGATATGTATCGATGCAATTGTATAAACAATTCAAAACGCAACTCTCAATGCCAGCAGCAGCCCCCCGTCGGCGACCGTCACTGCCGCCTATGCAACGCCAGATTTACCCGCTACGAATTCGCCGAGTCCTGCCCGAATCATCGGTTCCACCTCGACTGCCTGCTGGCCTACGTTGAGGAGCGCCGACGCAATGACAACGCTGTCAACCTCGACGGGGAGTCGTCGTCGGGCGCCGCGTCCGCCCATCTGCACCAGCAGCTCTGCCCGGTGTCTGGCTGCGGCGTCAAGTTTGATTCCGTGTCGCTGCGTCGCCAGCCTGGCGGTCCGATTGTCGACCGGATCGACTTGGCCGAGCATCCGAGCTTCGCCTGCCCCGTCTGCTGCGAGACAATCGCCGGCCGGGTGGCCCGGCCCGACTGCTGCCGGCACGCCTTCTGCCTGCCCTGCCTAACCGAATGGTGTCGGACTGTCAACACGTGCCCGCTCGATCGGCTGGAGTTCGCCAACGTGCTCGTCTCCAATAGATTCGGCCCTGGAGCTCACGTTGAACGGGTGCCGGCGCCCGAGCCTCGGAGCCGCCAGCAACAGTTGCAATCGTTGCTGACTGCGTCGGACGATTTTCCCACCATCGACGAGATTTGCGCCGTCTGCTTTCAAGGTGATTGATTTGTGAAACTGTAGTTTGGATCCCGAATCCTCTAGCTAAGATCCCAACTCCTGTAGCTTTGATCTCAAATCCAGTAGCTAAGATCCCAATCTTATAGCTTAGATCCCGAATCTTATAGCTTAGATCCCGAATCTTATAGCTTAGATCCCGAATCTTGTAGCTTAGACCCCGAATCTTGTAGCTAAGATCCCGAATCTTATAGCTTGGATCCCGAATCTTGTAGCTTAGATCCCGAATCTTGTAGCTTAGACCCCGAATCTTATAGCTTGGATCCCGAATCTTGTAGCTTAGACCCCGAATCTTGTAGCTTGGATCCCGAATCTTATAGCTTAGACCCCGAATCATATAGCTTGGATCCCGAATCCTATAGCTTGGATCCCGAATCCTATAGCTTGGATCCCAAATCTTATAGCTTAGATCCCGAATCTTATAGCTTGGATCCCGAATCTTGTAGCTTAGATCCTGAATCTTATAGCTTGGATCCCGAATCCTATAGATAATATCTCGAATCTTGTAGCTAAGATCCCGAATCCTGGGCGTTAGGTCATGAATTCGGTAGCTTAAGTTCTCAATGGCCAATCCTAAATCCAAAAGCATCCCTAATATTTTAGTTTAATTGTTTGCAAATATATTAAGAATGTTAGTTTTAAACATAAAAAATCGATAGATTAAGCAACACAAAACCAATTCACCCACTGCTCAGGCGATCGCGAAGACGAACTTCTACTGTGCGACGAATGCGATGGCGCCTATCATTTGGACTGTCTGGATCCTCCTTTGTCCGCCGTGCCCCCAGGCACTTGGCACTGTCCCCGTTGTGTTGCTGCTGGTCAACAGGAACAACAGCAGCAGCAGCCTCGTCGATCGCAAAGATTTTTAGTCGAAGAGGCCAGCAGTTCGGCTGGTGACGATTCGAGTGTTCCCGACGCTGATCAGGAGACGGAGACGGAAACGGAGACAGAAGATGAGGAAGCGACTAGTACTACTACTGGCACTGCAGATTCGGATTCATACAATAATAGTCAACGCCCTGCTGTTTCGGAACGAGGCCGACGTTTATTAAGTCGAGGACGAGGACGAGGTCGAGGTCGTGCTGCGCATGGAAATCAAAGTTGTAGTCAGAGACGAACACAGGTGAGATCATTAGCTGACCAGGGGGGGGGTAATAAAATGGCTAGTCTACTATGCTAAATTTTTCGGGTATTATTAATTGAGACGAAAGGGAACCACTATAGCTAGTCCAGTAGGCCTTTCTATTAACCAACCGATTGTGAGATAAGTTGCTTGAATTTTTTAATAATATTTGCTTATTAGAAGTGCCCTTTTATTAAGGGGGGCTAAAATGGCTAGTCTACTATACTAAATTTCTCGGTTTTATTAATTGAGACTGAAGGTAACCACTGTAGCTGATTCAGTAGTTCTCTCGATTACCCAACCTACTGTGAAGTTTATAGATTTTTTATCTTCTCTAATATTTAATTTTTAAAGGTGCCCTTTTATTATTAAGGGGGGAATGGCTAGTCTACTAAACTAAATTTTTTCGATTTTTCATTAAGACCGAAGGGAATCCACTGTAGCTAATTCAGTGTTTCTATCTATTACCCAACCGAATGTGTGATAAGTTGCCTAATTTTTTAAATTTTCTCTAATATTTGATTTTTAAAGGGGCCCTTTTTTTAAGGGGGGGGGGCTAAAATGGCTAGTCTACTATACTAAATTTCTGTGACCATTATCTACAGTTTTATTAAGAGAAAATCTGACATTAAAGACCAAAAGGTTCTGGGTTCGAAGCTTATCCGTCTCAGATGGTCGCTTCTTACAATTTGCAGCCCCGTTCCGCTGCGATCGCGGCCGCTCAACTCATCGCCAGCTTTCCGGATCCTCCAATTGCCATGCCTGGCGCCGGCGGCCGTCAACGAAGGCATCGGAGTCGCGTTCGACCCCGCGCGTCCGCTGCCGCCCCAGCCACTGCTCCCGCTGCTAGGAGCCGAAGCAGGCGACCGGCTACTCGCCAAAGACGACCAGTCCGATCGCGTCAATCGTCATCATTTATTGTTGCCGACGACAACGATGATGACAGTAGCGAGGAAGATTCGACAGCCGATGAGACGGGCGACACTGAAAGCCAGTCGCTTCACGAGGCGGCATCGTCTGCCAGATCCGATTCGGGCGATTCGGTGCAGACCAGTTTCGACTGAGCTGCTGGAATTTACTTATTATTCAAACCTAAAAATCGACTAAATTGGCCCGCCGAGCTTCCGGTGTCTGGTATTCTAATAGCACCATTTCAATGATGTTATAATACGCTTTTGCTGGGGTGAGATTCTCATATTAGTCTTTAGGGGTTTAGTCTCATTTCAATTTTTTTAAGTGTGTGATCTGATATTAATCATTCTCCCTTAGGGGTTACATTATCTTATCATTCCTCTTCAGAGGTGAGATTCTCACATTAGTCTGTAGGGGTTAGTTTCTCATATTAGTTTCTAAGGGTAAGATTCTCGTATTATTCTGTAGGGGTGAGATTCTCGTATTATTCTGTAGGGGTGAGATTCTCGTATTATTCTGTAAGGGTGAGATTCTCATTTTATTTTATAAGGGTGAGATTCTCATATTAGTTTCTAAGGGTAAGATTCTCATATTATTCTGTAAGGGTGAGATTCTCGTATTATTATGTAAGGGTGAGATTCTCATTTTATTTTATAAGGGTGAGATTCTCATTTTATTCTGTAAGGGTGAGATTCTCGTATTATTCTGTAGGGGTGAGATTCTCGTATTATTCTGTAAGGGTGAGATTCTCGTATTATTATGTAAGGGTGAGATTCTCATTTTATTTTATAAGGGTGAGATTCTCATTTTATTTTATAAGGGTGAGATTCTCATATTATTCTGTAAGGGTGATATTCTCATATTATTCTGTAAGGGTGAGATTCTCATATTATTATGTAAGGGTGAGATTCTCATATTATTCTGTAAGGGTGAGATTCTCGTATTATTATGTAAGGGTGAGATTCTCGTATTATTATGTAAGGGTGAGATTCTCGTATTATTATGTAAGGGTGAGATTCTCGTATTATTCTGTAAGGGTGAGATTCTCATATTATTCTGTAAGGGTGAGATTCTCGTATTATTCTGTAGGGGTGAGATTCTCGTATTATTCTGTAAGGGTGAGATTCTCGTATTATTCTGTAAGGGTGCGATTCAAATTTTATTTTATAAGGGTGAGATTCTCATATTAGTTTCTAAGGGTAAGATTCTCATATTATTCTGTAAGGGTGAGATTCTCGTATTATTATGTAAGGGTGAGATTCTCGTATTATTATGTAAGGGTGAGATTCTCGTATTATTATGTAAGGGTGAGATTCTCGTATTATTCTGTAAGGGTGAGATTCTCATATTATTCTGCAAGGGTGAGATTCTCGTATTATTCTGTAGGGGTGAGATTCTCGTATTATTCTGTAGGGGTGAGATTCTCGTATTATTCTGTAGGGGTGAGATTCTCGTATTATTCTGTAAGGGTGAGATTCTCATATTAGTTTCTAAGGGTAAGATTCTCATATTATTCTGTAAGGGTGAGATTCTCGTATTATTATGTAAGGGTGAGATTCTCATATTATTTTCTAAGGGTGGGATTCCCATATTATTCTGTAAGGTTGAGATTCTTATATTATTATGTAAGGGTGAGATTCTCGTATTATTATGTAAGGGTGAGATTCTCGTATTATTATGTAAGGGTGAGATTCTCGTATTATTCTGTAAGGGTGAGATTCTCATATTAGTTTCTAAGGGTAAGATTCTCATATTATTCTGTAAGGGTGAGATTCTCGTATTATTATGTAAGGGTGAGATTCTCATTTTATTTTATAAGGGTGAGATTCTCATATTATTTTCTAAGGGTGGGATTCCCATATTATTCTGTAAGGTTGAGATTCTCATATTATTATGTAAGGGTGAGATTCTCGTATTATTATGTAAGGGTGAGATTCTCGTATTATTATGTAAGGGTGAGATTCTCGTATTATTCTGTAAGAGTAAGATTCTCATTGTTCTGTTAGGGTGAGATTCTCATATTATTCTGTAAGGTTGAGATTCTCATATTATTCTGTAAGAGTAAGATTCTCATTGTTCTGTTAGGGTGAGATTCTCGTATTATTCTGTAAGGGTAAGATTCTCATATTATTCTGTAAGGGTGAGATTCTCGTATTATTATGTAAGGGTGAGATTCTCATTTTATTTTATAAGGGTGAGATTCTCATATTATTTTCTAAGGGTGGGATTCCCATATTATTCTGTAAGGTTGAGATTCTCATATTATTCTGTAAGAGTAAGATTCTCATTGTTCTGTTAGGGTGAGATTCTCATATTATTCTGTAAGGGTGAGATTCTCGTATTATTCTGTAAGGGTGAGATTTCCATATTATTCTATAAGGGTTAGCTTCTCACATTATTCTGGAAGTTTGAGATTCTCATTATTCTGTTAGGTTGAGATTCTCATATCAATTTGAATTAAGGGTGAGATTCTTATATAATGAATTGATCGATAACCATTATATCCATTATAATTATAACCATTATATAATGAACCAGGGGGGTTGTAGCCTAGTGGTTAGAGCGTCGGACTCACGACTTGAAGGTCGGGGGTTCGATTCCCGAGACTCCACTGGTACAATTTGTGTCCTTTAGCAAGACACTTAACTCTGCATTGCTTCAGTTCACCCAGCTGTTAAATGGGTACCAGCATCAGCTGGGGTAATTGAAGGTGGGTGTGGCGTCCCCCCAGTCCATGGACTGAACAGCTGTACGCAGTCTTCAGAGGCGCTGCGCAATAGCTGCGGCTGTGCTGTTGGCTGCACATCTGGCCCGATTGGGACAGGTGTAATCAATCAATCAATCAATCGATAACCATGAGCTGTCATATTGTATTCGAATAGGATATATATATTTCTTTCTATCTCTCTTTGCACACAATCTGGACCATGATTTTACACGCCTACCAACTACAATTACAGAACTACCTGCAAGCTCGTAGCTACCTCTCAGTCTAAGAAAATGACGTATCTAATTTATTAACCTTGAATTGAAATTGTTCGATCCAATATTTTGTTAAATTGTTTCTATTATATTTGTAGCTAACTATTTTCATTTGCGAATGTTTCAATTATTATATTAGCGCATTTTCTTTATTGATCGATTGTTAAGCATGCTACTGAATGTTAAACAAAGTTGGCTGACTTGTCTTGCAAGTGGTCTAATTTTTTCCTTTTCATCCAATTCATTGAGGCATGCGTTGAATTCAATAGTTACTTTTCTTTGTTATACTTATATACGATTATTTATTTGTGTTATATTTTTAAGTCCGATTTTCATTCACCTTTTTGCTACTAGGAAGTAGTTTAAGTCTCCAAAATAAATTGTGCTAAATTGTCAATGCGGTTCTGTATTATTAGCTATTTTATTTCTACACAAAAACTTACTATTTAATTTGGTCTTTAACTGATTTTTTTACTTTATACTTTTGTGTTTATAATATCTCTCACCCAATCTCCCCTATCTCTCACTCAATCTCCCCTATCTCTCACCCAATCTCCCCTATCTCTCACCCAATCTCCGCTATCTCTCACTCAATCTCCCTTATCTCTCACCCAATCTCCCCTATCTCTCACCCAATCTCCCCTGTCTCTCACCCAATCTCCCCTATCTCTCACCCAATCTCCCCTGTCTCTCACCCAATCTCCGCTATCTCTCACCCAATCTCCCCTGTCTCTCACCCAATCTCCGCTATCTCTCACCCAATCTCCCCTATCTCTCACCCAATCTCCCCTGTCTCTCACCCAATCTCCGCTATCTCTCACCCAATCTCCCCTGTCTCTCACCCAATCTCTGCTATCTCTCACCCAATCTCCCCTATCTCTAACCCAATCTTCCCTGTCTCTCACCCAATCTCCGCTATCTCTAACCCAATCTCCCCTGTCTCTCACCCAATCTCCCCTATATCTCACTCAATCTCCCCTATCTCCCATCCAATCTCCCCTATCTCTCACCCAATCTCCCCTATCTCTCACCCAATCTCCCCTATCTCTCACTCAATCTCCCCTATCTCTCACCCAATCTCCCCTATCTCTCACCCAATCTCCGCTATCTCTCACTCAATCTCCCTTATCTCTCACCCAATCTCCCCTATCTCTCACCCAATCTCCCCTGTCTCTCACCCAATCTCCCCTATCTCTCACCCAATCTCCCCTGTCTCTCACCCAATCTCCGCTATCTCACACCCAATCTCCCCTATCTCTCACCCAATCTCCCCTATCTCTCACCCAATCTCCGCTATCTCTCACCCAATCTCCCCTGTCTCTCACCCAATCTCTGCTATCTCCCATCCAATCTCCCCTATCTCTCACCCAATCTCCCCTATCTCTCACCCAATCTCCCCTATCTCTCACCCAATCTCCCCTATCTCTCACCCAATCTCCCCTATCTCTCACCCAATCTCCCCTATCTCTCACCCAATCTCCCCTATCTCTCACCCAATCTCCCCTATCTCTCACCCAATCTCCGCTATCTCTCACTCAATCTCCCTTATCTCCCACCCAATCTCCGCTATCTCTCACCCAATCTCCCCTATATCTCACCCAATCTTCCCTGTCTCTCACCCAATCTCCGCTATCTCTCACCCAATCTCCCCTATCTCTCACCCAATCTCCTCTATTTCTTACCAAATCTCTCTCATCACACGCAATCTCAATTTTCTGTTACTTAATTACAAAAAAATTTCTTGCATAGTCGGGTGCGCCTTTACGCCTTTAAACCGAAATCTAACACGTTACGTGATTAGAAGTGCGTAAAAGTTTATTATTGATAATTGACAAATTCTATATTTCTATTCGGTACATTAAGTGCGTATTCTGAAAGAGTTTTAAAAGTATAAGCCTGTTAAAAAGCAGAATTTTATCTAAGTAATTATCTTTTGTGCCTCCCTTATCTCTCTGTCTTCGACCGTAGTCCCGGGCTCGATTCCCGGCATGCGTCAGTCAAGCTCTAGGCCATTCCGACATAAATTATTCATTAAGACGCTAATAAAATAATCAATTTGTCAAGCTAATAGTTACTCAATACAATATTAATATAAGTCAAGAGCTACACGCTCTGTCCGGCGGCGCTGCTTCTAGGAGAAGCAGACTCCTAGCAGACGGAGCCGGTTGCGGCCAGTCTGGGCGGCCGCGTCCCGCACCGGCAGGTGCACCGGCCGGCCGCTGAGCTCCAGCTCCTGCGCCACCTCCGGCCGGCAGGCGGCGTCGGCCTTGTCGGCTGTCAACAGTCGCCTGCCGTCGTTGTCATCGTCGGATTCTCGAAGGATGCCGGATTCGGTGACGATGCGGCCGGAGTCGGTGTACAGCAGCATCAGCGAGCCTGGCGGGGCCTCCGACTCGCAGCCGATGCTCAGACGCTGCTTGGCCCGTCCGGACAGCAGCTGCAGGTAGGCCAACTGGCTGCCGTCGATCGTGTAGGCGAACTGCGGAGGGCGGCTAATCTACTCTAGAAGTTCGTCTTCTATGAGGCATTTAGGGTCAAATGACCCAGTTTAATGAATTGAGGGTAAAATGACCCCCTGTCTGATGAACGGAGGGTCAAATGACCCCCTGGTTTTTTAATTGGGGGGTCAAATGACCCCCTAATATTGTCATTCGGGGAGGTCAAATGACTCCTGTCTGACGATTATAGGGTCAAAGAACACTTGTTATATGAATTGAATGGTTTAATGACCTCTGTTTAACGATTGATGTGTAAAAATATCACTGTTTGACTGAATGAGGGTCAAATGACCCCCTTTTACTGAATGGAAGTTCAAATGATTCCTGTTTGATAAATGGGTCTGAATTGACCACTTTTATATCACTAAAAGGCCAAAATATCGTCTTAAAACTTAGAGGGTCAAATGACCCCTCAATTGACAAATTGAAGCTCGAATGACCCCTGTCAGACGAATAGAGGGTCAAAGCACACTTGCCTTGCCAATTGAAGGTAAAATGACCCATTTTTGATGAATGGAGGGTCAAATGACCCACTTTTGATGAATGAAGGGTCAAATGACCCCCTTTTGATGAATGGAGGGTCAAATGATCCATTTTGAAGATTGGAGGGTCAAATGACCCATATTTTATGAATGGAGGGTCAAATGACCCATTTTTGATAAACGGAGGGTCAAATGACCCATTTTTGATGAATGAAGGGTCAAATGACCCATTTTTGATGAATGAAGGGTCAAATGACCCACTTTTGATGAATGAAGGGTCAAATGACCCACTTTTGATGAATGAAGGGTCAAATGACCCATTTTTGATGAATGGAGGGTCAAATGACCCATTTTGAAGATTGGAGGGTCAAATGACCCATATTTTATGAATGGAGGTTCAAATAACCCCAGTTTATAACTATTAACTAGGGCTTTATAACTATTAACTTTACCTCGCGCTTGCTGGTCTGAGACAGCCAGACCCGACCCTCGGCCTCGGCGGCTGCCGCTGTCACCTCGGCAGCGTCCGCAGTCGTCGGCTCCAGGCAGCTCCAGGCCTGACCGTCTGTAGCACGGCTGCACACAGCCTGCACCGCGTCCTCTGTGTCGCCTCCATTGGGATCGAGCCAGTACTGGCCTTGAATAAATGGCGAAGGTTCCGCTTATCTCTCCTTCATCTTTTGATTGTCTCAAGCTTCCCAATATCTCCCCGTAATTCTCACCGTCGGGCAGGTCGGTCCGGCTTTCAAACAGCTGTCGACAAGTTCTGGCCGGCTTCCGCTTGCTGCCGTCTGGCTTGGCGAATGTCTGCGTACAGTGTAGGAGGATTGGTTAAATAATCCCTCCCCGAGATAATAAATATTTAGAAGGCGCAGACTAGAGGGCTCACATCGGCTGTTCCGATCCCAGCGCCCGCTTCAGCCTCGTCGCTCATCATCCCGGCTGCCACTTCGACAATCCTGATTGGTCCGGGCGGACCGGCCGGTCCCGGGTCGCCGGGCAGGCCCGGATCGCCCAACTCGCCGTTGTCGCCCGGAGCGCCCGGATTTCCCGGATGGCCCTGCGGTCCGGGCGGCCCAATCGGACCCTGCGGCCCGGTTTCGCCCTGCTGCCCGGCCGCGCCCGGGTTGCCGCTCGGGCCGCGCGGACCCGGCTGGCCTTTCAGACCTTTCGGGCCGGTCGGGCCCCGGAGACCCGGCAGGCCGGCCGGTCCAGTCGGGCCTTTTTCGCCCTTGGGCCCGGCCGGACCCTCATCTCCGGACGGTCCCGGTTGGCCTTTCGGTCCGGCTGGTCCGGCCGGTCCGGGCGGGCCTCGCGGTCCCGGCTCGCCCGCGGCCCCGGCGGGCCCGACGTCGCCCTTGTCGCCTGGAGGCCCGGACGGCCCGTAGCTGCCAGACGGGCCGGGGAACCCCTGACGGCCGCGTTCGCCCGGCGGCCCGGCCTCGCCTTTGTCGCCCTGAGGCCCGGAGACGCCGCGTTCTCCTGGCGCACCCTGATGGCCCTGCATGCCGGGTGGGCCGGGCGGACCGGACATGCCTTTGACGCCCTTGCTGCCGCGATCACCGGTGTCGCCCTCCGGTCCGCGCTCCCCGGCCGGCCCGGTGCTGCCTTTCGGCCCAACCGGTCCGGGCTCGCCCGGCTGTCCCGCCGCGCCTCGAACGCCCGGCTGGCCTTGCGGACCGGTCGGACCGGCCTGGCCGTCCTTGCCCGGCTCGCCCTTGGCGCCGACCGGGCCGCGCTCGCCTGCCTCGCCCGCCACGCCGGGCGCACCCGGATCGCCCTGCGGCCCCGGCTCGCCCTTGGGTCCGACTGGCCCTTCCGGTCCGATCTCGCCCGGCTTGCCCGGCGCTCCGGCCGCGCCCAGATAGCCGCGCTCGCCTGGTGGGCCGCGTCGGCCAGGAGGTCCCTGCAGGCCGGGCGCGCCGTCCCGACCGTCCGTTCCGTTGGCGCCTGGCCGGCCAACCTCGCCGCGCTCCCCGGGCGGTCCCTGCGGTCCCACTGAGCCCGCGGCGCCCCGTTCGCCATTGTCACCAGCGGCTCCTTTCTGGCCTTTCGGTCCGGGCGGCCCTCGCGGCCCGGACGGTCCAGGAGGTCCTGGATCGCCGGGCGGTCCGGCCTCGCCGTCTTTGCCGGGCGCTCCGTCCACCCCGTCGTCGCCGGGCGGCCCGCGTTCGCCCGTTGGGCCGGGCGGCCCGATCGCGGCGGCTGTTGAACGACGGCTGCGGAGCAAGCCGCCTAGTCTGGCGTCAGGGCCGGGGGGACCGCGCTCGCCCTGCATTTTCAACGGTTTTTAATTTGCTATCATGGGGCTGTAACCATGATTCTCCCCACCGCCAAAAATGGAATTCACCTTCTCCCCGTCCGGTCCAATTGAGCCTTTGAGTCCCTGTTCGCCCTTGTCTCCCGGCTGACCAGTTGGACCTCGATTGCCCGGCGGCCCGACAGGTCCAGCTGGTCCCTGTTGGTGAGCAGTATCAATAGGCATGTATAGGTAACGAACGTAATCAAATACGAGTGTACTACTCACAGTAATGCCTGCTGGTCCGTCCTTGCCCGGAGCGCCTGCCGGACCAGCCATTCCGGCGGCGCCTTTTTCGCCCTTTTGTCCCGCCGGTCCGGTTGGCCCGGCGTCGCCTTTGGCGCCTTCTGGACCGGCTTTGCCCGCCGGCCCCGGCTCGCCCTTCGCACCCGGCCGACCGCTCTGGCCTTGCGGCCCCGGCTCGCCTTGTGGCCCGGTTCCTCCCGGCTCGCCAGGCGCCCCGGCCGCTCCCTGCGGCCCCGGTTGGCCGGGCGGTCCGGCCGGACCAGCCTCGCCCGGTTTGCCCGCCGGGCCCATCTGTCCGGCGCCGCCTTGCAGACCCTGCGGACCAACGGCGCCGGGGGCTCCAGTCGAACCGGCCAGGCCCGGCTGTCCGGGCGGCCCCACGTTGCCCGGCTCGCCTTTCTTGCCCTGCGCGCCCACCGGACCGGCTGAGCCTTGCGGCCCCTGCTGGCCCTGCGGACCCGGCTCGCCCGGCCGGCCCGGCTTGCCTGCCACGCCTCGTTCACCCGGCGCACCGGCTGTTCCGGGAAGTCCGGCCTCGCCCTGCGGTCCCTGCGGTCCCGGCTGTCCGGCCCGGCCCGGAAGGCCGTCCTTGCCCGGCCGGCCCGGCTCGCCCCGGTCGCCTTTGGCGCCTTGATCTCCGGTTTCTCCCACACTGCCCGGCTGCCCGGGACTGCCGCGCGGGCCGGTCTGTCCGACTGGACCAGGCGGTCCGGCGTCACCTTTGGAGCCCTTCTCGCCCGCTGGCGCATCCGAGCCTTTGGCTCCCTTGACACCTTTCGGTCCGTGGTCGCCTTTCAGTCCGGCCGAACCCGGCGCGCCGGGCTGTCCGGCCGCTCCGGGCAGTCCCGGTCGTCCAGCCTGGCCGTCGTAGCCGCGTGGACCCGGATCACCAGGCTCGCCGGGCGGTCCGGCTTTCCCGGGTTGACCGATTTTTCCGGCCTGCCCGGTCGGTCCCGGCCCGCCTTTGTCGCCTTTCTCGCCGGGAAGGCCGGCCTGTCCGGGATTGCCCGCTTCGCCCCGCTGGCCTGTCGGGCCCGGATCGCCGGGCAGGCCGGGCGGGCCGTCAAGTCCGGTGGGTCCCGGCGCGCCCTGCACCCCGGTGTGGCCCTTGCTGCCCACTGGTCCGGGCGGCCCGTCCGGTCCTCTCGGTCCGGCTGGTCCGCGCGGTCCGTCCGCGCCCGGCCGTCCAGCGTCGCCTTGCACGCCTTTGTCGCCTTTGGTGCCTTTCGGGCCCGGGTCGCCTTTCAGTCCGCGCTGTCCGACTTCGCCTTTGGCGCCTGGCCGGCCGGGCTCGCCTTTGGCGCCGACGATGCCTTTGTTGCCGGGCTGGCCTTTCTGCCCCGGCTCGCCGGGTTCGCCTCGCGGGCCAGGCGAGCCGGCGAAGCCTCGCTGACCGTCCCGACCAGTGGCGCCCTTCGGACCCGGCGGCCCGGCTGGTCCTGGCGGTCCGGCGTCGCCCTTTGGGCCGGGCACCCCCTTGATGCCTTTGTCGCCTTTGTCGCCCGGCTCTCCCGGGCTGCCGCGTTCGCCTGGCTGGCCCGCGTCGCCTGGCGGCCCGGGCGGGCCCAGGTCGCCCCGAGGACCCGGCGGGCCGGCCGGTCCGGGCACAACCGGACTGCCGTCGGGCGGAGAAGGTCCGGCGCTGCTCTCTGCCTGACGCCGCGGTCGGCTCAGCCTTGGCCGGGTTTGCGCTATGAGAATCGCGACGTTAATTTGCTTAATTAATTTCAGCAATGAAAACGCTTCTCACCTACTAACAGTAACAGCATTTAGTTTGATAATTTTAAAAAAATTGGAATTCTCACTGAGACAGACTACGCAGCAGCCGTCGAAGCTGAGCAGCTCCCTGGGACAGCCGCCGTCAGGAAGGGGCTGGCAGTCCTTTGGCCGGCATTCGATGTCGCCGTTGCTGCAGTCGCACACCTGGCAGGGGAAGCCGGGATGCTGAAATTCGGCGCCGCTGACGGCCACCCTCACGCCTCGGTGAATGCAGGGACGGTTGCCGGTCCCTGAGGCGGCGGTAATGCGAGTTGGCTATGCATTGGATTCTTGGCTGATAAATATTTTCTGCCACTGCGAACCGACAAAGACGAATATATTTAAAAGAGGAGAGAGGGGCAGAGTGAGGGGGAGAGAGCGGGGCAGAGTGAGGGGTAGAGAGCGGGTCAGAATGAGTGAGGGGTAGAGAGCGGGTCAGAATGAGGGGGAGAGAGCGGGGCAGAGTGAATGAGGGGTAGAGAGCGGGTCAGAATGAGGGGGAGAGAGCGGGTCAGAATGAGGGGGAGAGAGCGGGGCAGAGTGAGTGAGGGGTAGAGAGCGGGTCAGAATGAGGGGGAGAGAGCGGGGCAGAGTGAGGGGGAGAGAGCGGGACAGAGTGAGGGGGAGAGAGCGGGGCAGAGTGAGGGGGAGAAACCGGGGCAGAGTGAGGGGGAGAGAGCGGGGCAGAGTGAGGGGGAGAGAGCGGGGCAGAGTGAGGGGAGAGAGCGGGGCAGAGTGAGGGGGAGAGAGCAAGGCAGAGTGAGGGGGAGAAAGCGGGTCAGAGTGGAGGAAAAGAGCGGAAAGCCACTTACCATTTCTTGCCACGGCCTCGCCGACATGAAGCCACGCCATCAGCGCTGCCGTCACCATCGCCAAAAGCAGCAGCCGCCGCGTCAGCCCCGTCGCCTTGACAACCGACGGGTGCATCGATGTACTTTTAAGTCCGGCTACAACTTCGATTCGAACAATTGAAAAGCAGCAGCCGAAATTCGCAGCAACAAAAAAGCTGCTATGCAGAATCTGCCAGCCAAGCGAACAGGATGCCGCGCAAACTCCATTTATCGCTGTTTCGATGGGACGCAAACAGAAAACTATTTCGTACGAAGGTTAAGGAAATTTATCGATCGACTGGTAACGGTTAAGGTTCGGAGGGATTTTCAAACGGGCGTATCTGTACTTCCTGTTTCAGTTTGCTATGTTCTTTCTAGCCACCAAGCCACACCAGCTGATGGATCTTCAGCAAACTGCGGAGAGGAACCTATACAGAGCGAAATGGCAAGTCGAGGCAACTCGCCTAGCAACCATCGACCCCAGCCGCTGCCTCGCCCGTCTGTCTGTCTGTCTGCCTGTCTCCATCCCTGCCCTGTACGAGGAAAAAATTCCTTACCGACTGAAAGGATCCCTTGGACTTCACCAACAAGTTACTGTAGGTTTGAAATAAGCCTGAATTGAGAAATTTATTTACTCTGTGCGTTGCACAGCTGCCTACTTAGTTCTTTAGAAGCGAGTAGTCTGCCTAGTGCACGATTTTATATTTCGATTCATTTAATTTTATGAAAACAATATTGATAACTCTTTTAAAAGTTTCTTTACCTCCAGTCTGAGTGCAAATATAGAAGCACTTTCAAATATTAGTAAAAGTACTTGTACCCCAACGCTCTGTAGGATTAGTACTAGATAATCCTCTATCAATAGATTAGTACGAGATAATCCTATATCAATAGATAAGTACTAGATAATCCTCTATCAATAGATAAGTACTAGATACTCCTCTATCAATTGATTAGTACTAGATAATCCTCTAGCAATAGATAAGTACTAGATAATCCTCTATCAATTGATTAGTACGAGATAATCCTCTATCAACAGATAAGTACTGGATAATCCTCAATCAATTGATTAGCACTAAATAACCGTCTATCAATAGATTAGCACTAGATAATTCCTAATTCTCTTTAGGAGTATTTGCAATCGATAATCCTCCGATAATCCCTTATTGATAATATAGCTGTTTTAGCCAATTGATTAGGGTGTTTGCCTAATGCGAGAAGGTCGTGGGTTCGAGTCCCGGCCCTAGGAGACAATTTGTGCCCTTGAGCAAGGCGCTTAATCCCGCATTGCTTCAGTCCACCCAGCTGAGATCGGGTAACAGCTTTGCCGCTAGTTGTACATCTGGTCGAAAGAAGCTCTTCTGAAGTAAAATGAAGTACATTTATTATTGATAGTTTAGCGTTTGGCGACCCCAAAATAAAATAATAAATAATAAATTTAGACACCCGACCTTTCGATCAGATGTACAGCCCAAGGCACAGCCGCAGCTAGTCGCGCGGCGCATCCGAGAGCTGTGTACCTACAGCTTTCATCCTGACAGGCTGGAGGGGCCGCAACACCCACACTAAATTTACCCAGCTCAAACTGGTACCCAATCTCAGCTGGGTGGACTGAAGCAATGCGGGATTAAGTGCCTTGCTCAAGGACACAAATTGTCTCCTAGGGCCGGGACTCGAACCCACGACCTTCCGGTCATGAGGCAGGCGCCCTAGCCACTAGGCTACCAAAGTAAGCATTCGTCAATTAATTGATTGCTGATTAATTTAATTTCCTACTCAATTAATCGATTTTGATTCAAATTTAGACCCAGCCAAGTTTTTGTGCACTAAAACTGCGTGTCCAGTCCAGATATCTGGACCTTAGCTAGTGGTCCATAAGGCCCAGGCAAAGGAAAAACGGAGTGACATATAATGAAACCAATCCCTTAGGGTTAATTAAAAGTGCAAGTTTCCTTCGAGACGCAGCTGACTCAGCTTGATCTGACATCATGATTTATGGCTCAGATGTTTGATTACATTCAATCTATTTTTCGATATATGCTCAAGAGGAAGATGGATTAGTTGATTAATTTGACGTATGTCACAAAGATCCCATGTGGATAATAAAAGGTTGCACTTACAAACAGAAATGTGATTTGTTTGAATGCTATCAGCATCTTGAAAATATGCGGCATTATTTCGTGATTCAAAACCAAAATATAGCGCCTGGCAGATAAAAAAATAATGGGGCTCTGGGATTAATATTGCGTAATTAAATACTGCATAGCAACTATTGCAATAAATGTGTTAAATTTTAAGTGGCAATCTTAGATTAAAACTCTCTCGATTTCAAAAGCATGACTCACATACAATATTACATCTCTCAGATATGAAATATCATTGTCTTGCAAAATAGCATTTTTTAGAGATAAAATTAGCACTTTCTGACTCAAAATGGCACTTTCGGACAAAAGTGGCACTCTCGGGCACAAAATAGCACTCTCGAACTCAAAATAGCACTTTTAGACTCAAAATAGCACTCTCAGACTCAAAATGGCACTCTCAGACACAAAGTTGCACTTTCAGACTCAAAATGGCACTCTCAGACTCAAAATGGCACTCTCAGACTCAAAATGGCACTCTCAGACTCAAAATGGCACTCTCAGACACAAAGTTGCACTTTCAGACTCAAAATGGCACTCTCAGACAAAATTTACTCTTAGACACAAAATGGCTCTTTCAGACACAAAGTTGCACTTTCAGACACAAAAATGGACTCTCAGACACAGAATGGACTCTCAGACACAAAATGGACTCTCGGACACAAAATAGCACTCTCAAACTCAAAATAGCACTCTCAGACTCAAAATGGCACTCTCAGACTCAAAATGGCACTCTCAGACACAAAGTTGCACTTTCAGACTCAAAATGGCACTCTCAGACTCAAAATGGCACTCTCAGACTCAAAGTTGCACTTTCAGACTCAAAATGGCACTCTCAGACTCAAAATGGCACTCTCAGACTCAAAATGGCACTCTCATACACAAAGCTAAATCTGCAGGAGGGCTGTAGGAACCTTGACGCTTGAAGCGACATCGTCCCACAACCAGCGACTGGGCATGACTGTCCATTGCGCTGACTCCTGAAGCGCGTTCAGTCACACTAAATACGGTATGCAGGCAAAGACACAAACACACGGTGCGCAACGGAATTCCAGTATAGCACCCAATCACGCACTCACATAGGGTGCACAAGCGGTAGTTCCAGCAATGTACACTCTCTATGCCTTGGGGGGTTGCCCTCATGGGCGTAAATTGCACAACTGGCTCAAAGCCCAACCAATTCGTGCACAAGGCCCCAAATTAATGTGACCCTGCACACGAAACCGCGCTAGGGAAATAAACGACCTACAACGCGGGGTCGAACCTGGACTAGTGGCACACAAGGCAGACGCGCTAGACCGCCGAGCCACGCGCCCCCCTACACAAAGTTGCACTTTCAGACTCAAAATGGCACTCTCAGACAAAATTTACTCTTAGACACAAAATGGCTCTTTCAGACACAAAGTTGCACTTTCAGACACAAAATGGCACTCTTAGACACAAAATGGCACTCTCAGACACAAAATGGCACTCTCAGACACAAAATTGTACTCTCAGATGCAAAATTGCTTCTTAGAAACAGAGCGGGACAGAAATAAAAAACAGCATCGTTGAGGCAAAATAGCTTTGTCTGAAATAAAATTTCGGCTCTAAAAGTAGAACTGTCCAACGAAAATTCCAGTCGAGACATTTCAAGACAAAAAATCTGCTTATCCAGAATCTCAGATCAGCTCAAACGGTGACTCTCAGACTCTCATTGGCCAGGGAAAACCCTTGAAGGATGATATAAAAAATCCTTCGATAGGGATACTTTTCCCAAAGACCTCCGAGAGCTTTTAACTAGCTATCCAAGCTTCTCCGAACAATGCAGGATTCAGGTCATTCGGAAGCTCAACTGACGGAATCTTTGGCGGCGGCCGCCCGGACCAGAACCATCTCCTTCTATCTAATCGGTTGTTTTGGAACCAGCCTCTGCAGTGCTGGACTGGTTGCTAACCTGCTTTCGCTAATGGTACTGACCAAACGGTGCATGAGAACTAGCAACACTAACCTGTATTTGATCGCTCTGACCTTTGCGGATACCAACGTTCTGGTCATGTCGCTGCTGGTGTTTCTCAAGGACACCCGGGCCCAGCACGATCAGCCTGATTACGTTGTCTGGAGGGACTGCCGCTGGCTGCCTATTGTGTACATCTATTCTCATGCTCTGAATCTGATGTTTCAGGTTGGGCGGCGATTCTTTTGATTCGGGCTTGGCTTGTTGGGTGAGATTAGATTAGATCCTATAGGAGTAGATTATATGGCAGTAGATTAGATGGGATTAGATTAGATGGAATTAGATTAGATCGAATAGGATTAGATTAGATCGGATGGGATTAGATTATATCGGATGGGATTAGATTAGATCGGATGGGATTAGATTAGATCGGATGGGATTAGATTAGATCGGATGGGATTAGATTAGATCGGATGGGATTAGATTAGATCGGATGGGATTAGATTAGATCGGATGGGATTAGATTAGATCGGATGGGATTAGATTAGATCAGGTGGGAATTCATTACGTTTGATATAGGAAGATTTAATAAAATGAGATAGGATTAGATTAGAGACACTGTAGACACGATATTATCCCACAGGATGGGATAGCATTAAACAAATAAACGAATATTTTTATAAAATGGGATGAGACAGAAGAATAATTGTTGAACTAAAATAGACCAGCTAATTAGAGATGAGATGGGATAATTAGGACAAAGCAAGATTGAATGGTAATTCTTTAAAAGTGAGTCAATGTGCGATTTCAGGGAAAGATGCTTTGAGATTCAGATTCCACGGGACTGAATAGCCATGAATAGTTCCTAAAATAATCTGAGGTTTTGGGGCGGTTATGACTGGTCATGGTCAGCCTTCTTTGTCATTTTTGCATGCTTCTCTAAAGCAATTTTTCTGTGTTGCAGCGCATTTTTTTCCTTCCTGTAATTGAAAGCCTCTCTGTAGGTTTGTTCTTGACACACAGATAGAGAATGTCACAAAAAAAGCTTTCCCTTTCTGTCGTTTGTACCAAGATGACTGAATTGACTGAATATGAGTGCCCCTGCATTTCTGGTCAAATAATGAAGTGCTCAATGAATGACTTAACATGAATGTAACTGAAAGAATATAGAATAGCTAATCCTGCATTTAAGTCTAAAGATTATTGAAACGGAAAGAATGGATTGCTAGTCTGGGAGATTAACTAATAGAATGGATTGCTAGTCTAGTCTGGGAGATTAACTAATATAATGGATTGCTAGTCTAGTGTGAGAGATTAGCTAATAGAATGGATTGCTAGTCTAGTCTGGAAGATTATCTAATAGAATTGATTGCTAGTCTAGTCTGGGAGATTAGCTAATAGAATAGATTGCTAGTTTAGTGTGGGAGAATAACTTATAGAATGGGTTGCTAGTCTAGTCTGGGAGATTAACTAATAGAATTGGTTGCTAGTCTAGTGTGAGAGATTAACTAATAGAATTGGTTGCTAGTCTAGTCTGGGAGATTAGCTAATAGACTGGATTGCTAGTCTAGTGTGAGAGATTAACTAATAGAATTGGGTGCTAGTCTAGTCTGAGAGATTAACTAATAGAATGGATTGCTAATCTAGTCCAAGAGATAAAGGAACAGAACGGATTGCTTTTCCAGTAATATGACAGTCAAATAACAGACTTACAGCCTATTGCGCAACAGGTGGCCTCCGTGTGGCTCACGGTGGCCTTCACCGCCGACCGCTATCTGATGATCTGCCACCCCTACTTGGCTGAGCGACTCTGCTCTCGTCGTCTAGTTGGTCGAATCGTCGCTCTGATATTCTTGGTCTCGACAATTTACTCCCTGCCGAGGCTATTCGAACAGGAGCTGTGGCGGCCCCAGATACCAGCCTACCTGCGCAACATGTCCGATAAGGATGTGGACCAGTTGAAGATCCAATTCAAACAGCGTTACGGACAGGTAGCCTGGCAGTCGCAATTCGACCAGTTTATCTACGTGCGAGACGGCCAGGCTAGCTGGTATCACACGTCCGAGTTCGGGCAGTCGGCCTATTTTCGAATCTGGTATCATTTAGTAGCCTGGCTACTATTAGTAGTGCTGATACCGTTTGTTAGTCTGGCCGTTATGAACGGCTTTCTGATTAGGGCTGTCCGGCGGGCGAGGTTGGGGATTCTGAATGGCGGCGGCAATGGCGGCGGCGGCGGTTGCCGGGGCGACACCACCCCAATGCTGATCGGCGTTGTCCTGCTGTTCTTCATCTGCCAGATTCCAGCCGCAGTCACGCATTTCATTTGGAGCACCAAACAGCTTGGAGATGGCGCGATGCCATCTAGCGGACCGCTAGGAAACAAAGACTTAAACGAAGAGTTGGCAAATTTCGCTTTCCAAGAAGTGTCCAACCTGCTGGTGGTGGCCAATTCGGCAGTGAATATCGCGCCTTACTGCCTGTTCAGCGGCCGCTTCCGTCGGGAGCTGCTGCGAACGCTGGGCTGGATTGTCCGCTGTCGGAGGCGCGCAGCTGCTGCCGCTGCTGCCGCTGCTGCCGCTGTCCCTGCTGATGCCGGCGGCGGCGACGGCGTCATTGACGAGGCGGCCATCCTGCTGTCTCCGAGGCGGTCGGCCCCGTCGTCCTCTGGTCGGTCGCCAGTCAGAAGCAACGGCGGCGGCTTGGCTGCGGCGGTCCGGGTCGTCGGAGACACAGTCGACAACTGATGGCTGAGTCCGACTGTCCTGCTGTCCTGCCTGACTGTCTCTCTCTTTGACTCTGATTAACCTGTTCTGCCTGACTCTCACTGTCTTGGACTCTCCCCCTTTCTGTCTCTCTGAGTGTCTGACTCTCTAAGTGTATAACTCTCTCGGTTTCGGACTCTCTCACTGTCTGACTCTCTAGGTTTCTGACTCTCTCTGTGTCTGACTCTCTCTGTGTCTGACTCTCTAAGTGTCTGACTCTCTCAGTGCCTGACTCTCTAGGTTTCTGACTCTCTAAGTGTCTGACTCTCTCAGTGTCTGACTCTTTAGGTTTCTGACTCTCAGTTTCTGACTCTCTCAGTGTCTGACTCTTTAGGTTTCTGACTCTCAGTTTCTGACTCTCTAGGTGTCTGACTCTCTCAGTGTTTGACTCTCTCAGTGTCTGACTCTCTCAGTGTCTGACTATCTAGGTTTCTAACTCTCTAGGTTTCGGGCTCTCTACGCGTCTCACTCTCTCAGTGTCTGTCAGTGTCTGACTCTCTAGTTGTGTGACTCTCTAAGTTTCGGACTCTCTAGGTGTCTGACTCTCTCAGTGTCTGACTCTCTAGGTGTCTGACTCTTAGTGTCTGACTCTCTAGGTGTCTGACTCTCTAGGTGTCTGAATCTCTTAGTGTCTGACTCTCTAGTTGTCTGACTCTCTAAGTTTCGGGCTCTCTACGTGTCTCACTCTCTAAGTGTCTGACTTTCACAGTGTCTGACTCGCTTGCTTTGTAAAAATTCCCTTTTTTCTGACTGCACAATTGTCTGAATCTCATGCTGCGTTACACTCTCGTCTCGCTCTCTAAATCTCTGTCTTTGACTCGATGACGAATCGAGAATTGTGAATTATTTGCCGTCTGAAACTGATCGTTGGATTTTCTGATTCTATAACATTATCTTATTGTCTGACTGACCTACTTTTACTAACTGACGTATATTGATTTCAATGCCGCAATTTTTTATTCTTCTTTGTTTCTTACTTGACTCATTTTGCCTCTATATGCCTCCGTTAAAACCTTTAATTTACACGTTCCGTGTTCCATTCAGTCTCAATTTGAACCATCAGTAAATGAACAGGAATCAAGAACAATAGTAATATTAAAAACCATTTAAATGTAATAACTTCCCATGAATATTTATATTAACATATTGTTAAATACACACTTTAAAGTGTCGCACGAATAACGAATCTGAACAAAAAAACATTTTATGCGATAAAACGTTTTCCTGGAAATATTAGTTTCAAATTTTCGCCGCACACTGACACGGTAAAATGTAACACAATGTGTCAGTTAAAGAGCGATTTGAAAAACGTAATTTTTTGTTAGTTTTCAATAAAATCGACCATACAAGGGAAGATGCAGAGAAATGTAAACTTTTTAAACAAAATTACCACTTTAATATAACAAGATAGGCATCATTTAAAAGTTTGCATTGTTGAAAAATTGATTCTCATTAAAAGTGTTAATTCGACGTATAGAATTAAAATACATTTTCATTATAATAAAGCGAATCAATATCTTATATGTTATCCTCGTTTAAGTTCTATTGTCTCAATTTTCCCTTTACCGGGAAAAATTATAATTTTTGTACAAATTTGACTTTTTAATGAAACTAACGTGGCTTAAATTTCTAATTTTTGTGATGAATATTTGCGCATCTCGGTGCTGCATACAATTTTTTAAAAGACGTACGTGGGTGAAAAATTAAATCGAACAAGTATGTTGCATTTGCATTCGTGATATTACCAAAAAGTGACGGAACTGATGGACTTGTCATGAGTAATTCAGCCGTTTTTCGACCCTCCGGGGTCCTTGGCCATGGAACGTTCGAGCTCTTGACCTTCGGCCGAGTTTGACGAGTCCTCGGACACTTTAGAAATTTCTTCCTCTTGCACTGAAATGGCTGGCTGCTTCTGCGCGTGCTTGTGGTAAAATGGCTGCAGCGAGAAACTGTGCGGGTGAAGAATTGAGTTTACGGAGTGGCATTGGCTTTGATTTGTAATGCTATTTTAATAACTTTAAAGGACTTCATTCTCAGATTGGTGCTATTTCCTTTAGTTTTAAATATGTGCTGCGCACTTGATTATTTTACTCGTAGAATTTAGTTTAGGAGAATACTATCGACAGTAGAAGTGCGAGCCTACGTAGAATCTGATGTACATGATGCGTCGCTATGTACATTTCGGCTGGGCTCTTTTAGGTGGGGTTAACTAACTTTACTATGCACATCTGGATTCAGTTGAGTTCGTTTGGGTAAGGTAGTACGATTAGATGGACTATGTACATGTACATGCACATTTAGAATTGGGGTTTGTTTAGGTCCTTTACTATGTACATTTAGAACTGGAAGTGGAAAGTTTTCTACTAATAAGACCCTCTGCCATTACTTTGGCCTGATTTGTGCTGATAGAGTCTTGCTTTGCTATATTAGATGCTAATACAAAGATGACCCACAGGGCTTCAGTTCTCTACGTAATAGACAAAGCCATGTGAAAATTCGAAAAAATCATTGAAATTATTAAAAATTATACGGAAACAAAACTTTGTGCCTACTTGTTTGTTAGTAGCGATTACGGAACTTAAATCGCTAAATTGCGCATTGCTGCTCGTAAACAATTGAATAATTTTACGTGTACTATAAAAGAAATGCAATCTACCTCGTAGATCTAGTTTTAAAAAAAGTTTTTCTAGCTCACAAAATTATGAAGGTTCAACAGATTGGAGCTGACCAGAAGAAAATATGTACACAAATTATAACGATCGATTTCTAGCTATTTCTATATTTTTATGCAAGCATGTTATTTTTTAGCACTTTTAAAGGCATACGTACAATCCGCAGCTAAAATTTAAAATATTAACCCTAAAGTGTACCAACCGTTTTCACCTATTTAATTTAAATATTTTTGGACAGTTTTTATCTAACCACTAAAATATTATAAGAAAGCATAAGAATTAACAAGCGCCAAGTTACTAAACAAAAAACTTGTAATTGAGCAGGATTTCCTTCCTGTGCAATGCTTACTCGAATTATAACAAAAATTGCGCTTAAAAATCATTGTAGAAAAGTTTGCTTTCATTTTATTTTCGCAGGCAAGGTTTAATTCTTGTCAACTATTACCTTCTTGTGGCGGTTCTGAAATCAGACACGTTCGTAAATAATTAAATATTTTAAGAACTGAAAAATATTTTTCTATAAATAACTAATGTAGATGTACAAACTAATATAATCTATTCGAATTAAAATTTTCTATTAAAAAATATCGATAACTGTTACAATTCAAGTGCATGCTGGTGCTCTGGATTTTGACTAGAGCTAGGTGAGAAATGCCGGGAGCAGAATTCAAATAAAAAATTACCAATATCTAAACTTTTCGATTCAAGCCCAAAATTTGTTTAAAACGCATTTTTAAAACAATCATTTCATAATTTATAATTTCTTACCGTCTGTGCGTCTGTTTGCGACCGCCCTTCCGTTTGCTGATATGGGGATTCTCTTTGCGCATCACTTTCGTCTTGAATATCTCCAGCTGGGTGTAGAGCCGTTTGAGTTCGGCCTATTCGCGGAAAGAAATTATTTTTACAATAATATAATAGCATCTAAAATGCATGTTTGCCGCTGATATTTTGTAATTGCTGATAGTTTCATTGGAAATATAATCTCAATTTGTCATTTGTTTAAAGAAAAACTGTTTCATAAATTATTTTTTGTTACTTTTTACAAAATAACAAATTATTTTTTGTTATTTATTTGTTTTTGTTATTTGCTTAGTATTTTTTGTTTCCTACAACAATTTTTTCAGTTCTTTTTATAAATTTGTTCATACAACCATACAGAATAAGCAACTTGCTCCGTAAATGGACCAAATAAATACCCCTATTTTCGCTTGTCTGCATGCAATTATTGACTACATTTTCTCTCTGATAAGGAGCTTTGGAAAAAAATATATTTTGACGGAAGAATGAATAACACAAAGAGTTGACAATTTCAGCGGGTTGTTTTTGCTTATCTCAGAATCAAATTTAAACAAAAATTTTTGCCTATATTTTATCCCCTTAAAATAGGAAATAATATAAATGGCAAAGTAAGCGTATTAAATAATCCCGTTACCCGGATATCCTCCGGATCCATGTCGGATATGTTGATCTCTGGCGCGTCTAAATCTCCATTGGCCGTGATGGCCATAGGATGGATTGGCTCACCAAGGTTGGCGTCAACCTGCGAGTACATCAGGCTGCGATTGTTGGCGGCGTTCTTGGGCGGACTGTGCACGTACCAGAGCTGCGGGAATGCGGGGGCGCACGACAATAGCATGAGGAGCTATGAAATATTATATTTAAGTGAGTTGGAGATAAGCTTACTGTAGCTTAGATTAATAGCAAAAAATTCAAGTCAAGAAGCGGAGAGGCTGATTCAAGGAGAGAGAGGGAGCGGAGAGGCTGATTCAAGGAGAGAGAGGGAGCGGAGAGGCTGATTCAAGGAGAGAGAGGGGCGGAGAGGCAGCGGAGAAGCTGATTCGAGGAGAGAGAGGGGGCGGAGAGGCTGATTCAAGGAGAGAGAGGGAGCGGAGAGGCTGATTCAAGGAGAGAGAGAGGGAGCGGAGAGGCTGATTCAAGGAGAGAGAGGGAGCAGAGAGGCTGATTCTAGGAAAGTGAAGAGCGGAGAGGCTGATTCAAGGAGAGAGAGGGAGTGGAGAGGCTGATTCAAGGAGAGAGAGGGAGCGGAGAGGCTGATTCAAGGAGAGAGAGGGAGCGGAGAGGCTGATTCAAGGAGAGAGAGGGAGCGGAGAGGCTGATTCAAGGAGAGAGAGAGGGAGCGGAGAGGCTGATTCAAGGAGAGAGAGGGAGCAGAGAGGCTGATTCTAGGAAAGTGAAGAGCGGAGAGGCTGATTCAAGGAGAGAGAGGGAGTGGAGAGGCTGATTCAAGGAGAGAGAGGGAGCGGAGAGGCTGATTCAAGGAGAGAGAGGGAGCGGAGAGGCTGATTCAAGGAGAGAGAGGGAGCGGAGAGGCTGATTCAAGGAGAGAGAGGGAGCGGAGAGGCTGATTCAAGGAGAGAGAGGGACGGAGAGGCAGCGGAGAAGCTGATTCGAGGAGAGAGAGGGGGCGGAGAGGCTGATTCAAGGAGAGAGAGGGAGCAGAGAGGCTGATTCTAGGAAAGTGAAGAGCGGAGAGGCTGATTCAAGGAGAGAGAGGGAGTGGAGAGGCTGATTCAAGGAGAGAGAGGGAGCGGAGAGGCTGATTCAAGGAGAGAGAGGGAGCGGAGAGGCTGATTCAAGGAGAGAGAGGGAGCGGAGAGGCTGATTCAAGGAGAGAGAGGGAGCGGAGAGGCTGATTCAAGGAGAGAGAGGGAGCGGAGAGGCTGATTCAAGGAGAGAGAGGGACGGAGAGGCAGCGGAGAAGCTGATTCGAGGAGAGAGAGGGGGCGGAGAGGCTGATTCAAGGAGAGAGAGGGAGCGGAGAGGCTGATTCAAGGAGAGAGAGGGAGCGGAGAGGCTGATTCAAGGAGAGAGAGGGGCGGAGAGGCAGCGGAGAAGCTGATTCAAGGAGAGAGAGGGAGCGGAGAGGCTGATTCAAGGAGAGAGAGAGGGAGCGGAGAGGCTGATTCAAGGAGAGAGAGGGAGCAGAGAGGCTGATTCTAGGAAAGTGAAGAGCGGAGAGGCTGATTCAAGGAGAGAGAGGGAGTGGAGAGGCTGATTCAAGGAGAGAGAGGGAGCGGAGAGGCTGATTCAAGGAGAGAGAGGGAGCGGAGAGGCTGATTCAAGGAGAGAGAGGGAGCGGAGAGGCTGATTCAAGGAGAGAGAGAGGGAGCGGAGAGGCTGATTCAAGGAGAGAGAGGGAGCAGAGAGGCTGATTCTAGGAAAGTGAAGAGCGGAGAGGCTGATTCAAGGAGAGAGAGGGAGTGGAGAGGCTGATTCAAGGAGAGAGAGGGAGCGGAGAGGCTGATTCAAGGAGAGAGAGGGAGCGGAGAGGCTGATTCAAGGAGAGAGAGGGAGCGGAGAGGCTGATTCAAGGAGAGAGAGGGAGCGGAGAGGCTGATTCAAGGAGAGAGAGGGACGGAGAGGCAGCGGAGAAGCTGATTCGAGGAGAGAGAGGGGGCGGAGAGGCTGATTCAAGGAGAGAGAGGGAGCGGAGAGGCTGATTCAAGGAGAGAGAGGGAGCGGAGAGGCTGATTCAAGGAGAGAGAGGGGCGGAGAGGCAGCGGAGAAGCTGATTCAAGGAGAGAGAGGGAGCGGAGAGGCTGATTCAAGGAGAGAGAGAGGGAGCGGAGAGGCTGATTCAAGGAGAGAGAGGGAGCAGAGAGGCTGATTCTAGGAAAGTGAAGAGCGGAGAGGCTGATTCAAGGAGAGAGAGGGAGTGGAGAGGCTGATTCAAGGAGAGAGAGGGAGCGGAGAGGCTGATTCAAGGAGAGAGAGGGAGCAGAGAGGCTGATTCTAGGAAAGTGAAGAGCGGAGAGGCTGATTCAAGGAGAGAGAGGGAGTGGAGAGGCTGATTCAAGGAGAGAGAGGGAGCGGAGAGGCTGATTCAAGGAGAGAGAGGGAGCGGAGAGGCTGATTCAAGGAGAGAGAGGGAGCGGAGAGGCTGATTCAAGGAGAGAGAGGGAGCGGAGAGGCTGATTCAAGGAGAGAGAGGGGCGGAGAGGCAGCGGAGAAGCTGATTCGAGGAGAGAGAGGGGGCGGAGAGGCTGATTCAAGGAGAGAGAGGGAGCGGAGAGGCTGATTCAAGGAGAGAGAGGGAGCGGAGAGGCTGATTCAAGGAGAGAGAGGGAGCGGAGAGGCTGATTCAAGGAGAGAGAGGGAGCGGAGAGGCTGATTCAAGGAGAGAGAGAGGGAGCGGAGAGGCTGATTCAAGGAGAGAGAGGGAGCAGAGAGGCTGATTCTAGGAAAGTGAAGAGCGGAGAGGCTGATTCAAGGAGAGAGAGGGAGTGGAGAGGCTGATTCAAGGAGAGAGAGGGAGCGGAGAGGCTGATTCAAGGAGAGAGAGGGAGCGGAGAGGCTGATTCAAGGAGAGAGAGGGAGCGGAGAGGCTGATTCAAGGAGAGAGAGGGAGCGGAGAGGCTGATTCAAGGAGAGAGAGGGACGGAGAGGCAGCGGAGAAGCTGATTCGAGGAGAGAGAGGGGGCGGAGAGGCTGATTCAAGGAGAGAGAGGGAGCGGAGAGGCTGATTCAAGGAGAGAGAGGGAGCGGAGAGGCTGATTCAAGGAGAGAGAGGGAGCGGAGAGGCTGATTCAAGGAGAGAGAGGGGCGGAGAGGCAGCGGAGAAGCTGATTCAAGGAGAGAGAGGGAGCGGAGAGGCTGATTCAAGGAGAGAGAGAGGGAGCGGAGAGGCTGATTCAAGGAGAGAGAGGGAGCAGAGAGGCTGATTCTAGGAAAGTGAAGAGCGGAGAGGCTGATTCAAGGAGAGAGAGGGAGCGGAGAGGCTGATTCAAGGAGAGAGAGGGAGCGGAGAGGCTGATTCAAGGAGAGAGAGGGAGCGGAGAGGCTGATTCAAGGAGAGAGAGGGAGCGGAGAGGCTGATTCAAGGAGAGAGAGGGAGCGGAGAGGCTGATTCAAGGAGAGAGAGGGAGCGGAGAGGCTGATTCAAGGAGAGAGAGGGAGCGGAGAGGCTGATTCAAGGAGAGAGAGGGACGGAGAGGCAGCGGAGAAGCTGATTCGAGGAGAGAGAGGGGGCGGAGAGGCTGATTCAAGGAGAGAGAGGGAGCGGAGAGGCTGATTCAAGGAGAGAGAGGGAGCGGAGAGGCTGATTCAAGGAGAGAGAGGGGCGGAGAGGCAGCGGAGAAGCTGATTCAAGGAGAGAGAGGGAGCGGAGAGGCTGATTCAAGGAGAGAGAGAGGGAGCGGAGAGGCTGATTCAAGGAGAGAGAGGGAGCAGAGAGGCTGATTCTAGGAAAGTGAAGAGCGGAGAGGCTGATTCAAGGAGAGAGAGGGAGTGGAGAGGCTGATTCAAGGAGAGAGAGGGAGCGGAGAGGCTGATTCAAGGAGAGAGAGGGAGCGGAGAGGCTGATTCAAGGAGAGAGAGGGAGCGGAGAGGCTGATTCAAGGAGAGAGAGAGGGAGCGGAGAGGCTGATTCAAGGAGAGAGAGGGAGCAGAGAGGCTGATTCTAGGAAAGTGAAGAGCGGAGAGGCTGATTCAAGGAGAGAGAGGGAGTGGAGAGGCTGATTCAAGGAGAGAGAGGGAGCGGAGAGGCTGATTCAAGGAGAGAGAGGGAGCGGAGAGGCTGATTCAAGGAGAGAGAGGGAGCGGAGAGGCTGATTCAAGGAGAGAGAGGGAGCGGAGAGGCTGATTCAAGGAGAGAGAGGGACGGAGAGGCAGCGGAGAAGCTGATTCGAGGAGAGAGAGGGGGCGGAGAGGCTGATTCAAGGAGAGAGAGGGAGCGGAGAGGCTGATTCAAGGAGAGAGAGGGAGCGGAGAGGCTGATTCAAGGAGAGAGAGGGGCGGAGAGGCAGCGGAGAAGCTGATTCAAGGAGAGAGAGGGAGCGGAGAGGCTGATTCAAGGAGAGAGAGAGGGAGCGGAGAGGCTGATTCAAGGAGAGAGAGGGAGCAGAGAGGCTGATTCTAGGAAAGTGAAGAGCGGAGAGGCTGATTCAAGGAGAGAGAGGGAGTGGAGAGGCTGATTCAAGGAGAGAGAGGGAGCGGAGAGGCTGATTCAAGGAGAGAGAGGGAGCAGAGAGGCTGATTCTAGGAAAGTGAAGAGCGGAGAGGCTGATTCAAGGAGAGAGAGGGAGTGGAGAGGCTGATTCAAGGAGAGAGAGGGAGCGGAGAGGCTGATTCAAGGAGAGAGAGGGAGCGGAGAGGCTGATTCAAGGAGAGAGAGGGAGCGGAGAGGCTGATTCAAGGAGAGAGAGGGAGCGGAGAGGCTGATTCAAGGAGAGAGAGGGGCGGAGAGGCAGCGGAGAAGCTGATTCGAGGAGAGAGAGGGGGCGGAGAGGCTGATTCAAGGAGAGAGAGGGAGCGGAGAGGCTGATTCAAGGAGAGAGAGGGAGCGGAGAGGCTGATTCAAGGAGAGAGAGGGAGCGGAGAGGCTGATTCAAGGAGAGAGAGGGAGCGGAGAGGCTGATTCAAGGAGAGAGAGAGGGAGCGGAGAGGCTGATTCAAGGAGAGAGAGGGAGCGGAGAGGCTGATTCTAGGAAAGTGAAGAGCGGAGAGGCTGATTCAAGGAGAGAGAGGGAGTGGAGAGGCTGATTCAAGGAGAGAGAGGGAGCGGAGAGGCTGATTCAAGGAGAGAGAGGGAGCGGAGAGGCTGATTCAAGGAGAGAGAGGGAGCGGAGAGGCTGATTCAAGGAGAGAGAGGGAGCGGAGAGGCTGATTCAAGGAGAGAGAGGGGCGGAGAGGCAGCGGAGAAGCTGATTCGAGGAGAGAGAGGGGGCGGAGAGGCTGATTCAAGGAGAGAGAGGGAGCGGAGAGGCTGATTCAAGGAGAGAGAGGGAGCGGAGAGGCTGATTCAAGGAGAGAGAGGGAGCGGAGAGGCTGATTCAAGGAGAGAGAGGGGCGGAGAGGCAGCGGAGAAGCTGATTCAAGGAGAGAGAGGGAGCGGAGAGGCTGATTCAAGGAGAGAGAGAGGGAGCGGAGAGGCTGATTCAAGGAGAGAGAGGGAGCAGAGAGGCTGATTCTAGGAAAGTGAAGAGCGGAGAGGCTGATTCAAGGAGAGAGAGGGAGCGGAGAGGCTGATTCAAGGAGAGAGAGGGAGCGGAGAGGCTGATTCAAGGAGAGAGAGGGAGCGGAGAGGCTGATTCAAGGAGAGAGAGGGAGCGGAGAGGCTGATTCAAGGAGAGAGAGGGAGCGGAGAGGCTGATTCAAGGAGAGAGAGGGAGCGGAGAGGCTGATTCAAGGAGAGAGAGGGAGCGGAGAGGCTGATTCAAGGAGAGAGAGGGAGCGGAGAGGCTGATTCAAGGAGAGAGAGGGAGCGGAGAGGCTGATTCAAGGAGAGAGAGGGAGCGGAGAGGCTGATTCAAGGAGAGAGAGGGAGCGGAGAGGCTGATTCAAGGAGAGAGAGGGAGCGGAGAGTTTTCAGAGACTAATTCCAAATTGGTCTTCTTTCTGCAGTCTGATGGTCACACACCTTGGGCACGATCACCAGAGCGGCGGTCACGCTAACTGTAAGGTGGCACCTGGCAAAGTACATCAGATAGACGTAGTCTGGATGCGTCCGGTTCCAAATGAAGTGCCTAAAATGAGGAATTAGACGGTTTCCTCAGGATTCAGCCTGAAATGAGGCACTCAGCAGTATGAGAAATTGATTAAATTTGCTTCATTCAATATTCCGTATTACTTCTTCTAGAATGTATTATTCGCTCTTTCATAAAATTTGCATGCAACATGCCGAGTTGCCCGCCGCTTCGAAAGCCAAAGCTGCTGCATGCAATCTAATTGCTGAAAATTTATCTCTGACTCCACCGTCCTGCATCCGAGCAAGGTCGTCTCCTATGCTCTCTGCTGCGAAGAATCGTTTCTTCCAATCGATCAAATTTTCTCTCACCGGCGAAGCAAGGTCAAGCCGGTCTTATCATTTTGATTAAAAATATATTTGAATGCCTATTTATCTTACATCGTAACTATCTCACGTTTTACTTGTCTCAAGACTTATCTTTCTTATTTCTTATCTCACGTCTTATCTATCTCACATACTATCTTTCTCATGTCTTATCTATCTCATTTCTTATATATCGCACGTTTTATCTATCTCACGTCTTATCTATCTCACGTCGTATCTATCTAAAATCTGTCTTATATCTCGTATTATCTATCTCAATTCTAATCGACAACGTGTATTATCAGTGAATTTTCTAATCAATCACATTTCTTTTTTGCCTTAATTAAAATATACTTTTTTTCTGTTTTATCAATCCGATCTTCTGGGCTAATCCATCCATCTATGCAGTCTGAAATTGCGGGATTACCTGGTCACGTGATAGGCCAGCGACCAAACAAGCTCGCAGATGAACGCGGCGGTGATGTAGCGAGTCTCCGAGTAGTCCGAGGGTGCAGACCGGACGCAGTAGCAATAGAACAGGCCGAGTATTAAAAACACCAGCTCGCCTGTGAGGAGGCATGATGCACTGTTTTACTGCAATTTTTGCTGACTTCAAATCTCGCGCATTAACAAAAAATTCCCATCGAGCTTTACCAGCAGCACAGACAGCGTCCCAGTAGCCAACGGCGCAAACGCGAAAGCTCAGCTCCTTGTCGTCCTTGCGAACTTTGCCGTCTTCCAAAATTAGTTGGCCGCCGAGCAGATCGGCGCTGCTGCAGTTTATACTGTCCAGCGTGCCATGGAGTCGCCGACTGTGATCCAACGTGGCCGCCGTCCAGGCCGACATGAAGCCAACGGCAACGGCGACGATACCGGCGAGGTATTTCAGCAGGTCGCGATCGCGCACGTGAACTCGATGGGCCTTGCGAGACTGGAAACCGCAGAGAACTCTGTGAGGGCGGGAGGTTTTGTTGATTTTTTTCTTTTTTGGCTGTAAACACTTAA
>CATNEM010000140.1:162500-175000 GCA_950096795.1 Macrostomum cliftonense
GTCTTTATCATCGCCTACTTGTCAGTCTTTATCACCGCCTACTTGTCAGTCTTTATCATCGCCTACTTGTCAGTCTTTATCACCGCCTACTTGTAAGTCTTTATCACCGTCTACTTGTCAGTCTTTATCAGCGTCTACTTGTAAGTCTTTATCATCGCCTACTTGTCAGTCTTTATCACCGTCTACTTGTCAGTCTTTATCAGCGTCTACTTGTCAGTCTTTATCAGCGTCTACTTGTCAGTCTTTATCAGCGTCTACTTGTCAGTCTTTATCAGCGTCTACTTGTCAGTCTTTATCACCGTCTACTTGTCAGTCCCTATTATCGCCTACTTCTCTACCACACAACCCTCCACTTCTCCGTATTCCATCCTTGCTCCACTCACCCGATGTCCAGCCTGCCATCGAGGCCGCTGTTCAGGAAGGGCACAGCGAAGGACGCCAGCCAGCGCTCGAACTGGCAGGCAAACACGGGCGGTGTCCAATAGGCCTCGGCCTCAGTTACCGCGCGCACCCAACCGCCCCGCTGCTTCAACAGGTTGGAAGTGAACGGCGTGAGATTGTGCTTCAAATTTGGCGTCATCATGTGACTCGGACGTCGCATGACCTGAGCAATCAGCCGGTCCCGATTAGTTCGATAAAATTTCAACCATTCGAAACCGACTGTGTCCGCCTGTAGTGAGACGCTCTTCGAATAGCTGTCAATCTTGACAGTTGTCGACACAGTATCGTTGCGAAATGCGTGCGGAATTGTTTCATTAATTTTGCCTTTGTCGTCGAATAGCACGGCGTAGCAACCGAACACCTTGTCGTCGCTAGCCACCACAGAGCTGACGATGCTGTACCAGAAGGCCTCGTCGCCAGATGCTTTGAACCATTTGTCAGGCCGCGTGCCGGCTAGCTGGTACATGTAGCTCAGCAGGTTCGCCATGCTGATCCCGGCCTGTTTGCTCCGCTCAAAACCGTCAAAACCGGCGCGAACGTCGCTGCTCAGCGGCTCAGGCAGAAAAGCTGCCAAAGGGAAGTGGCTGCGTCCGTCTTGGCAGGCAATGTCCGGCCTTGCTGTCACATCCTTGATGAAGCTGACCAGAGCCGAGTAGCGATCGTGCCGTGTGAATTCAATCAAATATTTCTCCGGTATTTTGTTATAATAATCCAAATAGGGATTGGCCGCCATAGATGCCAAAGGCGGTAGCAATAGCAGTAGGAGACAATTCATGCTCGTTCCTTCTGTTAGCCAAGGCCGCAACAAAAATATTATCAGCGAAGCATTCGCCAGTGGATGCGTATATAAAGTTGTAAATCGGTTGGCTTTCACGCTTCTTTGACTCAGGCTGAGAAGTTCAGTCCTTTTTTAGAAAGACGGGGTTGAGGTGGATTTTTTTAAAAAGGGGAAGACACGAACAGAGGGGCAGAGGGAGAGACGGGCCAGTCTTGGAGGTGGGCAGCCTCGACTCACTCACTCGCAGATCCCGAGCTCTCTTTTTTTGCAGAAAAAAAATCCGGGTCAGACAGGGCTCTGAATGCGCGCGTAGAGAAGGGGATAAAAAATGGGGGAGAGGAGAAAAAGGGGGATGCTAGTTGCTGGGGACTGAGTCCGTTCTCTCAGAGACGAGCGCTTTGGACCCAATGTGGCTGCGGCTGGATCACTGGTACAGGAAAAAAGAGTGAGGTATAAAGAGAGACACACAGAGAGACAGACAGGGAGAGAAAGGAGGCCTGTCCGCCTGAGAAACGGGATTAGGAGTCGGAGGGGAGCGCTTGAGCTTGGGCGAGAGTGCCTCACACAGCGGTACAGTGTGCAGGGGAGGCAGTAGCGGCCTCAGAACTATGAGAGCAGAAGCGGGATTGCAGCAGGAAGAGGCTGCCAACTAGGGGACTCAGACGGAGAAGAGACGCCCATTCTTCCTAGATAGGGAAGAATTAAAGCAAATAATATCCCCATGCAGATATAGGCTGGCGTGTGTGAACCATGCGGCAGTTCAGATCCCCTTAGCTAGCAAGTACTTTCTACTTGGTCTCCCACCCCCCTATTGGCATTAGTTCGCCAGTAGAATATCGGCCTCTCTCCAGTCTTCCCCTGTCCATCTATTTTCCCATTTCTCACACTCCTGCCAGCGGAGACTAGAAAAGTGTGGCTGAAGGGGGAGGCGTTGCCGACTCGGCTACGAGGGGCGGAGTGTCGCCTGTACGCTCGGGCCGAGTAAAGTAAGATGCCCCCACCCCAGCCCTGCCGATGCGGTGTAAAATAGGCAAGACATAGAAAAATAGTGGCAGAGGGAGAGAGAGGGAGGGGGTTCAACGCACTCTGGGAGGAAGCGGCGCGCGGCAGTTAGCTCGCCTCTCGTCTTTCGTTTTTCTGGGACTAAACAGGAAGCGAAATGGCTGCAGGAACGGAGACAGGTACACTGCTGCCAACTGCGTTCTGATTGAAGGGGTGAATGGCATTATTGGTTGGGGCACTTTGCCCTCTCCGTGCGTCTGTCACGTCTAGGAAACAGACGGATTGACAAATAGATAGATAGATAGATAGATAGATAGATAGATAGATAGATAGATAGATAGATAGATAGATAGATAGATAGATAGATAGATAGATAGATAGATAGATAGATAGATAGATAGATAGATAGATAGATAGATAGATAGATAGATAGATAGATAGATAGATAGATAGATAGATAGATAGATAGATAGATAGATAGATAGATAGATAGATAGATAGATAGATAGATAGATAGATAGATAGATAGATAGATAGATAGATAGATAGATAGATAGATAGATAGATAGATAGATAGATAGATAGATAGATAGATAGATAGATAGATAGATAGATAGATAAATGTAGTGAAGGATTGGCTGGTCGGTGCTGTGGAGACGTAAGAAAATATAAAAGGCGAATTTAAATTTGGATCCCAAGGCTAAAGTGTAATTTATCTTAGTGGGATCGGGCTGCACAGAAAGCAGCAGAGATAGTGTCACGGTTGCGGGGAATAGAGGGATGGGCGGCAAGGAAAAAATTCAAAAAACCATGATAGAGGCCGCCTAAGCACTGCGCCATTCCCTTTCAAGCGAAGTAGATCAAGCCCGGGCATGGGTTTCAACCTCGGGTGAGGGGGAATCAGAGAGTCGGCCGGGTTTCAGATTAGTGCTATAGCATTTGAAGGAAGGCATCTGAGGCGTGAAGGCTGGAGGCTTTTTTCTGATAGGCACGCACTCTGCATAGCACAGAAAGCTAGGAGGCTATGACCGAGCTTCGAATCGCATTTAAAAAAATGAAACTGCTTTCTTAACTGAACAATCTGTCTGACAGTCAGTCTGTCTCTGCAGCTGGTGCCTCAGAAAGCTACTGAAGCGATTCTAGAATGCAATTGATCGGCGATTCTGAAGGACCGTTTGAGTTTAAAAGGCGATTATAAAGGACCGTTTGAGTTTAAGAGGCGATTCTGAAGGACCCTTTGATTTAGAGAAGATTCTGAAGGACCGTTTGAGTTTAAGAGGCGATTCTAAAGGACCGTTTGAGTTTAAGAGGCGATTCTGAAGGACCATTTGATTTAGAGAAGATTCTGAAGGACCGTTTGAGTTTAAAAGGCGATTCTGAAGGACCCTTTGATTTAGAGAAGATTCTGAAGGACCGTTTGAGTTTAAGAGGCGATTCTAAAGGACCGTTTGAGTTTAAGAGGCGATTCTGAAGGACCCTTTGATTTAGAGAAGATTCTGAAGGATCGTTTGAGTTTAAAAGGCGATTCTGAAGGACCCTTTGATTTAGAGAAGATTCTGAAGGACCGTTTGAGTTTAAAAGGCGATTCTGAAGGACCGTTTGAGTTTAAGAGGCGATTTTGAAGGACCCTTTGATTTAGAGAAGATTCTGAAGATTCAAAAAAACAGTTTTATTGCTTTATTGCTGGTGCAAGAAATTATCGAAAAAAGCAATCTATTTGTCACCTTGGGAAACTATCCTTCGGGAAGCAGCAATTTCCGGGGTCGATTTTCTGCCACTGAGCTCGATAAAAGCGCGCGTGTCCCAGCGGCAAAACGGAAGACAATAAGCATAAAGCTGGTTTCTGATGAAGATGGCTGAGGGAAATGCTATAATTCTCACAGGCATAAGCTTCACTGCTTTTGTAAAAGCCAGTCTAAAGAGTTGGTATAAGTTCATGATGCCTTCTTTGCTCAGTCTAAAAAAATTGATAAACTTCACCAATGTTTAAATTGATTCCATGGATACGAGAAATGCATGGAAACGTGACAAATTTATTGAATAAATCACACTTCGATATTAAATTTAGTTACTTACTATGAGTAGACTAATAAGCGAACTACCGCTTTATTGTCTAAAATGATTTTCGATCCCTAACCACGAACAAATGCTGTTTGCTATCGTTTGTCTGAAATGAAGACAAATTAAATTAAAAAGTGGGAAATTATCATATTCTTGGAATTATTCGTATAATTCACGAAAAATATTTACTACTTTGAGGACATAAATAAGTCTTTTTAATTAAGATATTCAGTTCATGAATAGTACGTACTTGACGTGAGTCGGTGGGAATTATTCTTCTGAAAAATTATTTTCTATTTTTGTTAAAATCAATTTTAAAAATTCTTTCGCATGTTTGTTAGCCAAAATATTGCATAAAAATGACGTTTTAATATAAATTGGACGGCATTATAAAACAATCAATGAATATAATTTTAAAACAACTAAAAGTCTCATTAACTTTGGAGGTTAAAGATTTAGAGATTAAATTTTTTGTCTTATTTTTTCAAGCCATTCAGTCGATATGTTGTAAATAAATGATGGATAAATGAAGATCATATAATTCGATTTTTATCTTTGAAGCGAATACGACATTAAATTTGCTCTCGTTACAAAAATCGAGTTTTTGCGCTTAAAATTATCGAAAGAAAGCTGTTTCGAAAATCAGTAAAATACTTTTTTGAAAAATATTTAT
The DNA here is from genome assembly GCA_950096795.1 of Macrostomum cliftonense. Classification (NCBI taxonomy): domain Eukaryota; kingdom Metazoa; phylum Platyhelminthes; family Macrostomidae; genus Macrostomum; species Macrostomum cliftonense. The sequence goes on from CATNEM010000140.1 coordinate 167,456, forward strand.
ACAAGTAAAAGCAGTCTACTTAAAAGCTTTTTAAAACGCTAATATAACATTTAAAATAATACTTTGTTTTAATACGGTAATTTTCTAAAAAGAAAAAGTTCAAATATCAGAGTTAAAATCGTGGATTGCGAGTATGCTGAGAAACTAAAAAAAATTGTATGTTAAACTTGCCAGCAAAAAATCCACACTTTAATTTTTAGAACCCTGAAGGAATCTAAAAAGCATGTGGCGATTTCCGAAGCTGCCACAAATTCGCGCGCAGCAGCGGCTTTTTAGCAGTTTTGTTGACAATCATGGCACTAACAAGGTCTTGGCCATCCGCAGAGAAACGGTTAATTTGTGGGAAAGACGAGCGCCTCTATCGCCTAATCACGTCAGAAAATTAGTGAAGGAAGGTGTGAAAGTATTAGTTCAACCATCGAATCGGCGAGCCTTCACCCACAATGTTAGTAAGATTAATATTTTGAAAATTTTAACTGTATTACCAATAATAGTACTAAATCTAAAAATAGTACCAATAGTACCAATAATAGTACAGTAAAATCTTTAAATTCCGCTCTGGACCCGCAGGAGTACATTCAAGCCGGCGCCATCATACAGGAAGATCTATCCGAGGCACCCGTGATCATCGGTGTCAAACCAGTTCCGCTCGACTATCAAAGCCTGATGCCGGATAAAACCTACGCCTTCTTTTCGCACACAATCAAAGCCCAGGAGGAGAACATGCCACTGTTGGACACTCTGCTTGAGCGGAACATTCGACTTCTTGACTACGAGAAAATGGTTGACAATCAAGGCAAGCGGACTGTAGCGTTTGGAAAATATGCCGGTATTGTTGGCATGATTAACATTCTGAACGGGCTTGGAATTCGGCTACTAGCTTTGGGACATCACACACCATTTATGGTAAGAATATGGTTGTCACTATGTTGGATTACACTATATTTCATATGGGAATTACTATACGCCAGTTTCTCCCCTTCATACGGTGTCCTGCGACATAAAAAATGCAATTATTGTTTTTATTTACTTAAATTGATAAGCAGCTTATCAAACCGCATTTGGGTAGTTGATAAGGCAGTCTTAAATTGACGCTTCGAGACTTGGGCTGATAATAAAGTAAGTACTAATGGTTTTTGCAATCGAAATAAAGGACCTAGTGTTAGTTTGAAAAATGCGTTGGTCAGTAAATTTAATATTTTGAGCCTACGTTATCGTATTTCGGTCATCAGAAGGTTACTGTCCATCTACATTTCTGTTAAATACTTTTCAAGCCTTGAATTAATAACTTGTGCCGAACAAATTCAATGTACATCTGGGGTGAGTGCCCACGCGTCAACGTACGTACTTAGCTTAAGTACTAACCGCCTATTTAAACCAAGCGGCAGCCAACACTTGCATTGAACCAGTAATAAATAAGGAACAGTTTAGACTGGCTGTGCGAGTGGAATTTTCCATTCGACCCGGGCAAACCCTGGAATTGGTAAAACTAGAATAAACTAGAGTGGAAAAACGGTATGTTTATAAGGCCAGAGTTTGCCAGCAGGGCTTTAGTTTGGGGGTGTGGCATAATGTACAGCTGCGCACGGTCGGACCACACTGAACTGAATGGAAATATGGAATTGTGCAGGAAAAGATTTTCGATATGTAGGCTCTAGCTAGAAAGCTAACTTTGCCATTGCCACGTTCTGTGCGCATATTTTTTCAAGGGCAAAAGCGAAGGTCATTGGCGTAAAGCATGATTGACAAAGTAGGGGGAATCGATTCAAGGTCAGCTTAATCGAAAGAAACTATTACTAGGTATAATAAAAGTGCAAGTACCAAAGCATACTGAATGCCGCAACCTGGCAAGGATTTGTGACTAGCTAGATTAATCTAGCAAAGACAGGTGTCTCAAGATCGTATCTTATAATCTGTACATTTATTATTTATCTCTCTCTTCTCTTTTGGCCCAACTGGATTTTTCTAGAACTGAACTCGGCAAAAAAACGGCCATTGTTCGTCTATAGACGCCTAGTCTTGAGATAATTTCACTGCTATTTTTTCAAAGTAAAGCAGTCTGAGTCAAAAAGCTCAACACAGCTAATACACAGTCTTTCGTGGAGATGTGAATCTAATTTGAAAATAATTTAGTGGAGCTTCGCCCATAAAAATTTTTCGGACTTCAGTAGAGAATAAGTTTTTAAAAGTTCATATAGACTCGAAAAACCAAAGACTCGTACAGCTCGTGTGGACTCGTACAAGTCGTAAATAGACTCATAAAACTCAACTAAAACATAAAACTAGTATTGTAAAATTCGTAAAGAGACTTCTACAGCTCGTAAATAGACTTGTAAAACTCCTAAATAGACTTGTACAACTCCTAAATAGACTTGTAAAACTCTTAAATAGACTTGTAAAACTCTTAAATAGACTTGTACAACTCCTAAAAACTTTTACAACTCCTAAATAGACTTGTACAACTCCTAAAAACTTTTACAACTCCTAAATAGACTTGTAAAACTCTTAAATAGACTTGTAAAACTCTTAAATAGACTTGTACAACTCCTAAAAACTTTTACAACTCCTAAATAGACTTGTACAACTCCTAAAAACTTTTACAACTCCTAAATAGACTTGTACAACTCTTAAATAGACTCGCAAAATCGTATAAACTCGTGCAAATTGTTCATACAATCGTTAATATTCGAACACTCGTCGCCTCGCGCAGCACATCGGGCCCGCTCACAACTATCGCAGCGTTGAGATGGCCAAACAGGCAGTCCGGGACACGGGCTACGAGATCTCCCTTGGCAACATGCCCAAGTCCATCGGCACCATGGTGTTCGTGTTCACAGGCTCCGGCAATGTCAGCCAAGGCTCGCAGGACATCTTCCGCGAGTTGCCCTTCGAAATGGTCGACGTCGATCATCTACCGGAAATTGTGAAGCACGGATCAACGTCCAAAGTTTACGGATGCGTGTGCAGCCGTGTCGACCACTTGCGCCACCGGGAGACCGGCAAATTCGATCCGGAAGATTACGAAAAGCATCCCGAGCGTTATATCAGCCTGTTCTCAAAGAAAGTGGCTCCATACGCATCCGTCATCATTAACGGCATCTATTGGGGCCCGAATTCGCCAAGATTGATCAGCATACCGGATGCCAAGTTGTTGCTAAGAGAGCAGGAACACAGTCCCTGGCTGGAGACTGCGCCAGGTTAGCAACGAGTTCCCAACAGTGGGATCTCAGATGATCCAGATAACACCCCATGTCGGCGCCACCCCCAGATGACACCCCATGTCGGCACCACCCCCAGATGACAGACACCCCATGTCGGCGCCGCCCCCAGATGACACCCCATGTCGGCGCCGCCCCCAGATGACACCCCATGTCGGCGCCGCGCCCAGATGACACTGACACCCCAATTCAACCCAAATAACAATTCACACGGATCCTTTTAAACTCCCAGGCTGTCCAACTCTGCCTCATCGGATGCTGGCCATCTGCGACATCAGCTGCGATCCAGGCGGTTCAATCGAGTTCATGAAGGAGATCACCACCATTGATAAGCCATTCTGCTTGTACGACGCCGAGCAGAATATGAATTACGATCAGTGAGTGAGCTGAAAAAAAACTGTCGACGAATAGAATGAGTGAGTGACGAGTGACCGATGAATGAGAATGATCAGCTCAGTGATAGATGAGAATGATGTAGTGATAAATTAGAATTAGAATGATGTGATGAATGAGGATGATTTAGTGATGAATGAGAATGATGTAGTGATGAATGAGAATGACTTAGTGATAAATGAGGATGATTTAGTGATGAATGAGAATGACTTAGTGATAAATGAGGATGATTTAGTGATAAATGAGGATGATTTACTGATGAATGAGAATGACTTAGTGATAAGCGAGGATGATTTAGACACGAATGAGAATTATGATCAATAATGATCTAATATGATTCAGTGATGTCAAAGTGACGCTAAGACGCCCCATCACCCATCAATCAATCTCTCTATGAAGATTCTCCGGCCCCGGCGTTATCATCTGCGCCGTAGACAACATGCCGGCCCAGATGCCGCGAGAGAGCACCGAGTTCTTCGGCTCCCTGCTGCTGCCCTACATCTACGACATTGTGAGACTATGCTCAAACTTGCCTGTTCTAATTTATGGCCCCCATTTCCATTCCAATCCCTGTTTTCAACTCCTGTTCCACTCTACTCAGATGTCGTCAAACGCAAAGGAAAGTTTCAACGATTGGAAGGCCAGCCCGGTGGTGAAGAATGCCATCATCACCTCGAACGGATCCTTGACGCCCAATTTTGAGTACATCAAAGGTCTGCGCGACGCTAAACGACAGCAGCAGAAGCGAACCTGTTCGAAAGAGTCGGCTAAAAGTCGCGTGCTGGTACTGGGCGCTGGTCACGTGTCTACGCCAATGATTGAGTACCTCACTAGGGATGGCGCCATTGATATTACACTGGGTGAGATTTTTGTGTGCGGGACGCCGGGCTGATTTTGCCCGCTCCACTTCTTCTCTGTTCTCTTATTGGATCGATTTAACATCTGCACTTTGTTCTCTTGTCTCAGCGTTTCTAATCTTTCATTCTCTAGGCTCTTCTCTCTGCTCTCTTCTCAGCTCTTCTCTCTGCTCTCTTCTCAGCTCTTCTCTCTGCTCTCTTCTCAGCTCTTCTCTCTGCTCTCTTCTCAGATCTTCTCTCTTCTCTCTGCTCTCTTCTCAGCTCTTCTCTCTGCTCTCTTCTCAGATCTTCTCTCTTCTCTCTGCTCTCTTCTCAGCTCTTCTCTCTGCTCTCTTCTCAGATCTTCTCTCTGCTCTCTTCTCAGATTTTCTCTCTGCTCTCTTCTCAGCTCTTCTCTCTGCTCTCTTCTCGGCTCTTCTCTCTGCTCTCTTCTCAGCGCTTCTCTCTGCTCTCTTCTCAGCGCTTCTCTCTGCTCTCTTCTCAGCGCTTCTCTCTGCTCTCTTCTCAGCGCTTCTCTCTGCTCTCTTCTCAGATCTTCTCTCTTCTCTCTGCTCTCTTCTCAGATCTTCTCTCTGCTCTCTTCTCAGCTTCTAGAATAAAAAACAGCAATTTAACACATAAAGCTTCGAATCCCCGCAGCTTCAAACGTGCGCGCCGACGTTGAGTCCATAGCAACGAAATTCAACTGCCAGCCGGTATTCATCGACTTGCAAAACCAGCCGGACGAAGTTGAGAAGCTGATCAAGGATCACACCTTGACCATCAGCCTGCTCCCCTATGCCCACCATCCCAGGGTGCTTAGCATGTGTCTGCGAGCCAAGCGGCACATGGTAACCGCATCCTATGTGACGCCGCAACTCCGCGAGCTGTGCAACGACGCCAAGGAGCTCGGCCTCACGGTTTCTATGGAGAACGGGCTGGACCCGGGCATTGACCACATGCTGGCCATGGAAGCTATCGAGTCCATCAAGGAGCACGGCGGCACCGTTGATAGGTGAGGAGGGTGCCAGCGGCTTCTGCTTCGAGTTCGAATGTTTGATTGAAATAGTTTACGCATGCTGTATATAGCGAAAATGGGGACTGGACAGTGAGAAGTGGGCAGAGCAGGAAGTGAGAAGTAGACAGAGCAGGAAGTGAGAAGTAGACAGAGCAGGAAGTGAGAAGTAGACAGAGCAGGAAGTGAGAAGTAGACAGAGCAGGAAGTGAGAAGTAGACAGAGCAGGAAGTGAGAAGTAGACAGAGCAGGAAGTGAGAAGTAGACAGAGCAGGAAGTGAGAAGTAGACAGAGCAGGAAGTGAGAAGTAGACAGAGCAGGAAGTGAGAAGTAGACAGAGCAGGAAGTGAGAAGTAGACAGAGCAGGAAGTGAGAAGTAGACAGAGCAGGAAGTGAGAAGTAGACAGAGCAGGAAGTGAGAAGTAGACAGAGCAGGAAGTGAGAAGTAGACAGAGCAGGAAGGAGAAGTAGACAGAGCAGGAAGTGAGAAGTAGACAGAGCAGGAAGGGAGAAGTAGACAGAGCAGGAAGGGAGAAGTAGACAGAGCAGGAAGGGAGAAGTAGACAGAGCAGGTAGTGAGAAGTAGACAGAGCAGGAAGTGAGAATTAGGCACTGCAGCAAGTTAAACGGAGTCACCCTGACTTGCCAATAATTGCCAGCTTCCTGAGCTACTGCGGCGGCCTGCCGGCGCCAGAGCACAGCGACAACCCGCTTCGCTACAAGTTCAGCTGGAGTCCGGAGGGCGCCCTGCTGTCCACTCTGAACGCGGCGCGCTATTTAAAAGCCGGCAAAATTGTCGAAATCCCCAAAGGCGGCCACCTGATGCTGGCGGCGCAGGACATTGATTTCTTCCCCGGCTTCAGCCTGGAAGGCTACCCGAACAGAGACAGCTTGCACTACAAAGACCTGTACGGCATCGAGTCGGCTAAGAACATACTGCGCGGTACCCTGCGCTACACGGGCTATTCGAACGCCGCTTGGGGACTGATCCAACTCGGCCTGCTGTCAGACACGCCGCATCCCAGCCTGCATCCGGACGGGCCGGAACTGACTTGGCGCCAATTCCTCTGCTCGTTGGTTGGCAAGCCGCAGGACATTTTTGTTGGCACGCTCAAGGACGCTGTTTTCAATAGGCTTGGCAAAGACCGGGCCAAGTTTGAGTGCATCGACTCGCTTGGCCTGTTCGACGACGCCTTAGTGAAGAAGCGGCACACTCCGCTGGCTACTATTAGTAGTCTGCTGTCCGAGAAGTTCAAATACCGTGAGCTTTTGCCAGTGCCAAAAGGCCCTTGTGATAAAAATTATCATTTCCCTATTGGTCTACTCAGAAGAGTAGTAGAATAAGTGTTTTCCACATCAAAGCTTGTCTTTTTCTCCTTAAAACTTAAAGTTCGCTCCTTTAACCGTCAGATGCTCACGAGACGGACGTCATAGTGATGGTGCTGGACATCTCTAGCCGGTTCCCAAACAGCACAGCGGAGAATCAGAAGATCAGCATGGTGAAATATGGCGATCCGAATGGCTACTCGGCTATGGCGCTAACTGTTGGCTATCCGACTGCTATCATCACTAAGATGATTCTTGAGGGTTAGTGGCGTCGCTTTATCTAATAATTTGTTTAACACCTAGCTATCTGTATCTGTTTAATTTTCGACCACTCTTTCATGTATCTTCATTACCTCCCTTCAATTAACAAATGTACATTTCGAGCCCTATTTTTATCAATATAGATTCTTTCTCTCCGTTAACCAATGTACATTTCGAGCCCTACTTTCATCAATGTACATTCTTTCTCTCCTTTAACCCATGCACTTTTGGAGTCCTACTTTGATTAGTGTACATTCTTTGTCTCCGTTAAACCATGTACATTTCGACCCCCACTTTCATCAACGTACGAGTAACTTCTTTCCCTCCATGTACCAATGTACATTTCGTCCCACACATGCATCGATGTACATTCTTTCTTTCCACTAAACAATGTACATTCAATCCCCCAATTTAACAAACCAGCGTGAATTTTCACTATTTTTTAATTCGCAAATTCCAATTACAGAGGAGATCCAGGACAAGGGCCTTGTACTGC
>CATNEM010000140.1:180000-207272 GCA_950096795.1 Macrostomum cliftonense
GCCTACTGTTACTAGAATGCCTTCTGTGGAGTAGCTGTGAATGAGATTTTTTAAATCATCCCAAATTTCCTCCTTATAGTATTTTGAACTTTCAGGGGGCACATAGCAGCCTAAAATGAACAAAGGCATTGCTCCAGTTGTTGTCTTTATTTTTAAAACCAATACAAAGTCACTTTTGTGTACCAAAGATGCAGTGGGAGCCAGGGATTTTCTTACGAGAAATGCCATCCCATTGGAAAGCCTGCCTCGGTTTATGCCGCTAATTTTTAACCCATCTGCACCAAAGCTAGTGAAATCCATCGTTAAGTTGGATTCCAATGTTTCTAGTCGGGAGTGTGTTTCACAGAGGAATATTACGTCTCTATTTTGAATGTGTTCCTGGAAGCTTGGCGATTGTGGTTTGCACTCGCCACTGAACGTCAAACCATCTATGTTCCAGCTAGTTACTAACAGCTCGGGTTTTTTAGTTAAATTTTGCTGTTTATCACTGCTCTGCGCTCCTACCGAATTTAAAAGCAGCCATTTTGCTTTCGCAATCAGTCAGTCAGATTGTCAGTCAGCCATTCACCTTTACTTACTGACAGGGTGGCTGCCCCTCCTCAGACGCTGGAAACTGAGAAAAATCCACCTTTTAGACCGACGAACCCCTGCGGGATTTTACTAAAGGGGATTTCTACTTTACCATTTTTTGGCACTTCAAAATGCCCCCCAAGAGAGCGGAAACCTGTTCAGATAGCGATTTCGCATTTCTTTTCTGTGTTGAGGGCAAGGTCGAAGGTTGCAGTTTTGGCTAACAGCAAAATCTTCAACTCGAACTTGAAGAATGAATTGGACCGCTGCAGAAGGGTAGCCACGTAGCGCTCTTGCTAATCAGTGGTCACGAAACATTTCGAAAGACTAGCTATATAGACTGAGAGGATTTTGCTCCTTCGCTAATGAATGGGAATAACAGGACACGGAGCTGAGGGATAGTTTTATTTTTAGTGCTGTAAAATTCGTCATTAGCTATAGTTAATTTGTGCGTCGTAAACAATACCATCTGATGTTTAGCACCGAGATATGGGATTGCTGTGAGAAATATATTGTTAATTAGTTTATTGTTTACATCGTTTTCTTTGATGAAGAGTTTTGCTTTTGGCTGAAAAGATATACTATCGTGTATAACGATGGAGGCACGTTTCTATAAATTCTAATTTAATAATAGACACGGGAGAGTAGATTATTAATAGACATAGAAGAGTAGGATTGAAAGACGTGGGAGAATAGATTATTGATAGACATTTGAGAGTAGATTATTGATAGACGTGGGAGAGTAGATTATTGATAGACACGGAAGAGTAGATTATTGATAGACATTGGAGAGTAGATTATTGATAGACATGAGAGAGTAGATCATTGATAGACGTGAGAGAGTAGATCATTGATAGACGTAGGAGAGTAGATTATTGATAGACGTGGGAGGGGTACATTTTTGATAGACATGGCGGAGTATATTATTGATAGACTTGGGAGAGTAGATTATTGATAGACTTGGGAGAGTATATTATTGATAGACATAGGAGAGTAGGTTATTGATAGACATAGGAGAGTAGATTATTGACAGACATAGGAGAGTAGGTTATTGATCCACGGTCATTGAACGTTGACATATATTATACATTTCAAAGCCCAGAACAGAAAATCTACTGATTTAGCTGTGCCTTCTTCCCAAGCAAGCAGAATGCTTGGAATAATCAATCTTTCTCGTTCAGTCCAGGTATACATGGACAGAATGTGTGGGTTCAGTTGCAGAATTCGGGGTTGAAAAGGGGCATTACGATTCATGATGGGGCAGTTTCCAGCAAAAGGAAGCGAACAATCTTCCAAGGTGCATCGATGGTTTGGCGAGATAAAAGCTGACCGGTCAAATTCAAAGTTCGGCAACAGTTTGAATTGTGCAAAAAAGGCAGTTAAACAAAGATTAAGTTACGATTTTAATGGGATTTTTCCGACAGCACATAAGATCTTACCAGTTGAGGCTAAATTTTTAGTCAAAACGTATCTTAGCTTGAATTTTAAACTTATCCCAAAAAACCTGACGCCTTGGTTCTGTCATTAAAGCTGTCTCCTTCTATAAAATAAATTGTTTATTTTATTTGTACATTGCAACATAAAACATTATTGCAACGTGTGGCCTAAGGTATTTAATAATTTGACTAAGCTAGTCATTCACACAGTAAAATTGCATTAAAAAACTATGATAGGGGAATGTCAATTGTTATTTGTATTTCATAGTTATGGAATACCGAGTTAGTGCAGCTGGTTAGTTTTGAGAGCTGCAAAGTACTTCAGTACTCTATATGAAAACCGGGAGGTTTTTGCAGCGCATAGTTCAATATCTAAGATATTCAGATTTCGAGAGAGCAAAAAAGATAACAGACTGTGAGAGAGATAACAGACAGCGAGAGAGATAACAGGCAGCGAGAGAGATAACAGGCAGCGAGAAACATAACAGACAGTGAGAGAGATAACAGACAGCGAGAGAGATCACAGACAGTGAGAGAGATAACAGACAGCGAGAAAGATAACAGACAGTGAGAGAGATAACAGATAGCGAGAGAGATAACAGACAGCGAGAGAGATAACAGACAGCGAGAGAGATAACAGACAGCGAGAGAGATAACAGACAGCGAGAGAGATAACAGACAGCGAGAGAGATAACAGACAGCGAGAGAGATAACAGACAGCGAGAGAGATCACAGACTGTGAGAGAGATAACAGACAGCGAGAAAGATAACAGACAGTGAGAGAGATAACAGACAGCGAGAGAGATAACAGACAGCGAGAGAGATAACAGGCAGCGAGAAACATAACAGGCAGCGAGAAAAACAACAGACAGTGAGAGAGATAACAGACAGTGAGAAAGATCACAGACAGTGAGAGAGATAACAGACAGCGAGAAAGATAACAGACAGTGAGAGAGATAACAGATAGCGAGAGAGATAACAGACAGCGAGAGAGATAACAGACAGCGAGAGAGATAACAGACAGCGAGAGAGATAACAGACAGCGAGAGAGATAACAGACAGCGAGAGAGATAACAGGCAGCGAGAGAGATAACAGACAGCGAGAGAGATGGCAGGCAGCGAGAGAGATAACAGCCAGCGAGAGAGATAACAGGCAGCGAGAGAGATAACAGGCAGCGAGAGAGATAACAGACAGCGAGAGAGATAACAGGCAGCGAGAGAGATAACAGACAGTGAGAGAGATAACAGACAGTGAGAGAAATAACAGGCAGCGAGAGAGATAACAGACAGCGAGAGAGATAACAGGCAGCGAGAGAAATAACAGCCAGCGAGAGAGATAACAGGCAGCGAGAGAGATAACAGGCAGCGAGAAACATAACAGACAGTGAGAGAGATAACAGACAGCGAGAGAGATCACAGACAGTGAGAGAAATAACAGGCAGCGAGAGAGATAACAGACAGCGAGAGAGATAACAGGCAGCGAGAGAAATAACAGCCAGCGAGAGAGATAACAGGCAGCGAGAGAGATAACAGGCAGCGAGAAACATAACAGACAGTGAGAGAGATAACAGACAGCGAGAGAGATCACAGACAGTGAGAGAGATAACAGACAGCGAGAAAGATAACAGACAGTGAGAGAGATAACAGACAGCGAGAGAGATAACAGACAGCGAGAGAGATAACAGACAGCGAGAGAGATCACAGACAGTGAGAGAGATAACAGACAGCGAGAAAGATAACAGACAGTGAGAGAGATAACAGACAGCGAGAGAGATAACAGACAGCGAGAGAGATAACAGACAGCGAGAGAGATAACAGACAGCGAGAGAGATAACAGACAGCGAGAGAGATAACAGACAGCGAGAGAGATAACAGGCAGCGAGAGAGATAACAGGCAGCGAGAGAGATAACAGGCAGCGAGAGAGATAACAGCCAGCGAGAGAGATAACAGGCAGCGAGAGAGATAACAGGCAGCGAGAGAGATAACAGACAGCGAGAGAGATAACAGGCAGCGAGAGAGATAACAGACAGTGAGAGAGATAACAGACAGTGAGAGAAATAACAGGCAGCGAGAGAGATAACAGACAGCGAGAGAGATAACAGGCAGCGAGAGAAATAACAGCCAGCGAGAGAGATAACAGGCAGCGAGAGAGATAACAGGCAGCGAGAAACATAACAGACAGTGAGAGAGATAACAGACAGCGAGAGAGATCACAGACAGTGAGAGAGATAACAGACAGCGAGAAAGATAACAGACAGTGAGAGAGATAACAGACAGCGAGAGAGATAACAGACAGCGAGAGAGATAACAGACAGCGAGAGAGATCACAGACAGTGAGAGAGATAACAGACAGCGAGAAAGATAACAGACAGTGAGAGAGATAACAGACAGCGAGAGAGATAACAGACAGCGAGAGAGATAACAGACAGCGAGAGAGATAACAGACAGCGAGAGAGATAACAGACAGCGAGAGAGATAACAGACAGCGAGAGAGATAACAGGCAGCGAGAGAGATAACAGGCAGCGAGAGAGATAACAGGCAGCGAGAGAGATAACAGACAGTGAGAGAGATAACAGACAGCGAGAGAGATAACAGACAGTGAGAGAGATAACAGACAGTGAGAGAAATAACAGACAGTAAGAGAAATAACAGACAGTAAGAGAGATAACAGACAGCGAGAGAGATAACAGACAGTGAGAGAGATAACAGACAGTGACAGAAATAACAGACAGTAAGAGAAATAACAGACAGGGAGAGAGATAACAGAAAGCGAGAGAGATAACAGACAGTGACAGAAATAACAGGCAGTAAGAGAAATAACAGACAGGGAGAGAGATAACAGAAAGCGAGAGAGATAACAGACAGTGACAGAAATAACAGGCAGTAAGAGAAATAACAGACAGGGAGAGAGATAACAGAAAGCGAGAGAGATATCTGACAGTGAGTTAAAGAAAGTACGAGATCCGTATGGGGCCAAAAACTGATGCAGATGGCTTGATGTGAGAGCATACAACGAAAAGGCGAAACGGGCAAGTCCGAACTGGCATCAACAAGTTTAGACAAAGTGCTTCAGAAGATTATCAACAATCTGACGCAGCTGACAGCTGATAAGAAAATAGGAGATTCATGTCGACTCTTTCTAAGACCTTCACAAGTTCTCCGGCCGAGCTGCTCCGCCTGCTGCACCTCCCCACTCCGCTGTCTGCAGCTCCACGACGGTGTCAGCTGGCTGTCTGAGCCGCTGCAGCCGCCGCAGCCGCCTGTACTGACGCCAGCGGTAGTGCCGCTGCAGCTGGGCAAGCACCGACGACATCTGCGGCGGCGGCGGCGTCGGCGACGTCAATAGCAGAGGCCGACTGCAGGACTGATGTCCGTCGCTCAGGCTGGTGCTGGCCGATTCATCAAACTCGTGAAGCTGGTGCGAGCACCGCTGCCGCTGCAGCTGGCATTCTTCGTCATCATCATCTTCCGATTGATCATCGGTGCCGATGTCGAAGGCGTCAAGCAGTTGCTGCTGCTGCTGCTGCTGCTGAAGGTCGCATTCCGCGCCCGAGTTTTGCCAACTGTTCTTCCCAAATCCCATCGAAGGGTTTTCCTCGAACTCGAAGTCCAATTCATCATTGCTGTCGAAGTCGTCTCGGAGGTAATCGTTGATCTGGCTGCTGCTGCTGCTGCTGTTGCTCAGCTCATCGTCGTCAAGATCCTCTTCAGCCAGACATTCAATGTCCTTCGGCGGGCAAGAGGGCTGATCGCGGAAGCAGCAGCGGAAGAGGCAGTAGGCCAACAGAATCACCACAGCTAGGCCGATCACCAAGCCGACGACGGTGTCGCCCAGAAAGAAATTCCAACCGACTGTTTTCGTATCGTCCGCCGAATTAGTTGCCATGGTTTTGCCGGACTTGAGTCAAGGAGTCGGTGGATTTAGTTACTAAGGAATTGGTAAAATAATAATATTCGTCCTTACAACCTCTGGTTTGAGGTCTCGGCACGGTCCAATCCAGCGATGGCCAATGATCTTTGAACCCAACTGATTGGGGAGTGAAACTATAAGGCACTTGCTTTACTGAACACTCACGGCTTCTTCTTGGCGTCCATCAATTTTTCCCTTGTCAGCCCAGTGATAGGTCAATCAATGAAGTGAAAAGAGTATTTACTTGCTTTCTTGTCTTAGCCTGGTGACTGATTGCACATGGGTGGACTGAGTGAAAATGGCTAAAATTGGTTGCTCTGCGGTCGCCAGAGCGGGCACAGCGGAATGACTGAGAGATCAAAAGGAAATTGTGAATTAGCAGAGGGCTGAGGCATTATTGACTGCCTTAATTTGCCCCATTTAACTGCTAACTCAATGCAGTTGGGTCTTTCGGTCTGGTCTGTCTGTCTGTTTGCCTGTCTGTCTGTCTGTCTGTGTGTCTGTCTGTCTGTCTGTCTGTCTGTCTGTCTGTGTGTCTGTCTGTCTGTGTGTCTGTCTGTCTGTCTGTCTGTGTGTCTGTCTGTGTGTCTGTCTGTCTGTCTGTCTGTCTGTCTGTCTGTCTGTCTGTCTTTCTGTCTGTCTGTCTGTCTGTCTGTCTGTCTGTCTGTCTGTCTGTCTGTCTGTCTGTCTGTCTGTCTGTCTGTCTGTCTGTCTGTCTGTCTGTCTGTCTGTCTGTCTGGTCTGTCTGTCTGTGTGTGTGTCTGTCTGTCTGTGCGTCTGTGTGTCTGTGTGTCTGTCTGTCTGTCTGTGTGTCTTTCTGTCTGTGTCTGTCTGTATGTATGTCTTTCTGTGTCTTTCTGTCCGTGTATTTGTATTTTTATGAAAACTTTAGTCAAAATAATACCTAATTACATAAATTTAAGGGCTTGTGGCTAGCGGTTGAATTCAAGCAACATTAGTTTACACTTTTCCGAACATAATCACCGAAATGACTTCTGAACTAAGCAAATTTGACTTGACAACCGCATGCATTCTGTCTCTGGGACTTTACTTCATAAGAAGTGTGCCAATCTTCATAGACAAGTTCAGCTTTAGCCGAACCAAATGTGTCTCTTTTGATGTCGCAAATTGAATTGTCCTTGCGAATCAATGTTAATATTGATCTTTACTGAGCACTTTTCTGCTTTTGATTTTCTCAATGTCAGTATTGGGATTTCTTTCGTAGAATTTTATTTTACCATTTATAAATTTGCCAATGAAGCTTATTCACTGTATGTTCAGGACAATATCAAAACAGCCATTGAAAAAAAATCAGACGTGTTTTCATTAGACAAAACTTGAATCAATGTGGTGGTTTTTTACTTCTTATTCACCAAATTAGGTTTCCTATTTTTACATAATTCAAAGTGTATTCTGCGCCTCATTACTCGTACAACTCGGTGGTTAAAAGCGGTCATCGCATGAAATCTCTGTTGTTATCCTTCTTCAAAGTTGGTTTACAGTCTGAAATGAAAGAAAAATTTCGTTTTAAATAATAACTCGTTAAGATTTCACCCGATTTCCCACACCCGATTTCCCACACCAGATTTACCACACCAGATTTCCCACACCCAATTTCCCACACCCGATTTCCCGCACTCGATTTCCCACACCCGATTTCCCTCACCCGATTTCCCACACCCGATTTACCACACCCGATTTCCCACACCCGATTTACCATTTACCACACCTAATTTCCCACACCCGATTTCCCACACCAGATTTACCACACCCGATTTCCCTCACCCGATTTCCCACACCCGATTTACCACACCCGATTTCCCACACCCGATTTACCATTTACCACACCTAATTTCCCACACCCGATTTCCCACACCCGATTTACCACACCCAATTTCCCACACCCAATTTCCCACACCCGGTTTCCCAGACCGGATTTCCCACACCCAGTTTCCCACACCCGATTTCCCACACCCGATTTCCCCACCCAATTTGCCACACCCGATTTGCCACACCTAATTTCCCACACCCGATTTCCCACACCCGATTTACCACACCCAATTTCCCACACCCGGTTTCCCACACCTAATTTACCACACCCGATTTCCCTCACCCGATTTCCCACACCCGATTTACCACACCCGATTTCTTACACCCAATTTCCCAAACCCGATTTCCCCACCCAATTTGCCACACCCGATTTGCCACACCCGATTTGCCACACCTAATTTCCCACACCCGATTTCCCTCACCCGATTTCCCACACCCGATTTCCCCACCCAATTTCCCTCACCCGATTTCCCACACCCGATTTACCTCACCCAATTTCCCTCACCCGATTTCCCACACCCGATTTCCCCACCCAATTTGCCACACCCGATTTCTTACACCCGGTTTCCCAGACCTGATTTTCCACACCCTATTATCAAACAAAACATCCCTTCCGCAGTCAGAGATCCCTCATCTGGAAGCAAGGGTTGGATCACCTCCAGATATATTTCCCGCGTCGTTTAGCAACAGGAACGCCGGCGCCAATGTCGGCGAGAAACTCCCGGGCGGCAGCGGCGCCGCCGACCCGATGCGCGCCAGCCAGCCGGCGGCAGAAGGACATGGCCGCGCCGACAGCGAAATCGTTCAAATTTGTTGTCGGCTCTGGCGACGCGTCCTGCTCGCTTAGACGACGTTCGACGCGATCGCCTGACGGCCAGCCGGCCGCGGACTCGCCGGCTGAAGGCGTCGGCAGGCAGGCGAGGCCGATGGTCGACACAGTCAGGGCGAGGAGCAGCAGGGCGGCGCCGCGGCCGCTGCCGAGTTGGACGACGTTGGCTGGCCTGGTGGCGCGTGCGGGTGAGGGAGATTAGGAGTGGGAAATCGGGTGTGGGAAATCGAGTGTGGTAAATTAGGTGTGGGAAATCGGGTGTGGGAAATCGGGTGTGGTAAATTAGGTGTGGGAAATCGGGTGTGGAAAATCGGGAGTGGGAAATCGGGAGTGGGAAATCGGGTGTGGGAAATCGGGTGTGGGAAATCGGGTGTGGTAACTCGGGTGTGGAAAATCGGGTGTGGAAAATCGGGTTTGGGAAATCGGGTGTGGGAAATCGGGTGTGGGAAATCGGGTTTGGGAAATTGGGTGTGGTAAATCGGGTGTGGGAAATCGGGTGTGGGAAATCGGGTGTGGTAAATCGGGTGTGGGAAATCGGGTGTGGGAAATCGGGTGTGGGAAATCGGGTGTGGGAAATCGGGTGTGGGAAATCGGGTGTGGGAAATCGGGTTTGGGAAATTGGGTGTGGGAAATCGGGTGTGGTAAATCGGGTGTGGAAAATCGGGTTTGGGAAATTGGGTGTGGTAAATCGGGTGTGGGAACTCGGGTGTGGGAACTCGGGTGTGGAAAATCGGGTGTGGGAAATCGGGTGTGGGAACTCGGGTGTGGAAAATCGGGTGTGGGAAATTGGGTGTTGGAAGTCGAGTGTGGTAAATTTGGCGGGTAAAATCAGGTTTGGAAACTAGGTGTGAAAATGATATGCAGCAACTAATTTAAGGAATATCAAGTGTGCGAAATTAGTTTTTTAAAGAATTTTTGGAAAGTGAGTATATGTAAGGCAGTGTAGAGACTCTAATAAGAGAAAACTTATACTTACATTATATATTTCTCCCGAGTCTAAAGTTTGTGAAATTTGTTTAAAATTTGCAAATAACGGAAAATTTCAAGCAAATTTATATCCCTATTCCTAACCAGCGCTGAAATTCTTTCTGAGAAGCGGCTCTCAACGCCGAGTTTGGTCTCGGCCTTTTTAAGCTAAACGGATGCCACTGCACACACACACACACACACACACACCCACACACACACACCATCTCTTTATCTATTTATTTCTGGAGGCCCTAAACAGGCCTATCAAGTTTAAGTGTTGGATAAACTTCTGCTTTTTCTATCCCAGCTAAACCCGAGGCCGATAAAACAGATATCGAGTAAAAACCAGAAATTGATGATGAAGAAGCGTTGGATTTCAGCTTCACTGGAATTTAATGAGTTTGGCCGGTTGCTAGCTCACGTTCTTCGTCTTTGAAGAAAACTGGGTGCTGATGTGGGGGGGGGCGTTTTTAGGAAGTTGAGATTGGTCCGGGAGGCACAAAGAGGAATGAAATGCTCAAAGCTTTGTGCTTTTTTATTCGCACCTTCTGTTTAGTTCCCACGGCTGCCTGAATTCGCTCATCACTTTATTATTAGCAAACTGCTCTACTTAGCTGCGACTTTGTAAGTAGTGCAAGGTGCATATGGCTAATTTAAATGTCCACAAGGAAGCAATTGAATCAGCTCTTCTTGCTTGTTGTGAGACGCGAGACAGTTTTCACAAAAATTAGAAATTTATGTTTTATCATCCAAAATGTTATACACTATAGAGTTTTGCAAACTTCATTTACGAATTGATTAAGTTTAAATACAGATTTAATTATTCTTATTGGACTGTCAGATGTACTTTGTGTTCGGATTTGATGGACACTAATAAGATTAAAAGAGATCCAACGTTATTTTATGCAATACATTTTTTGCACTTTTGGTGAGTCACTGCGAGACAGGTTCGATCTTGCCCGATCAGGCGATGGCCCTGATGATGGCTCCGCCGATGCGGATCGCCCTCCTCAGACGAAACTTCTTGGCGATCTGAGCGGCCTTCTCCTCCGGCATGCCGGACTCGTCCAGGTTGGCCAGAGCCTCCAGCACAGCCGCGGTCTCAGCCTGCTCCTCCTGGCTGGGAACGGCGGCGGCTAGGGCGGCGCAGAGCAGAAGTCCGAGAGCGAGTTGCCACTTCATGATTGATTGAGTCGAGTCGGGTGAGCGAGCTGTGAGCTGACGAGGCTGGGAGTGTTGTTGAGTAGACTTGACGAGCTCAGCAGGTGTCGGGAGCAGCGAATTTATGGAGCTCGAGTCGGCACGTTTTTCCGGTCGGGGGATCGGCGTGTCGCGGCGACGCTGTTTGAGTTGGAGAGTCACGTGAGCAGAGGGGAGCAGAGAGAAGGCGGCTTCTCTATGGGTGTGATGCGGGCGTTTGTTTGAAGTCGGCTCAGCCGTCAGACAGGCGACTTTGGACAGTTTGCTCAGTGCAAGTGAATCCACCGATTCCTGTCGCCTAACTTGTGTCACTTCAAAACAAATAATGCTATTGTTTACATTATGTTGAGCTGCTATCTAATATCAGGCTGTTCTTTAGCTGCATGTGTTTATCTTTGATGACAATTTTCATCAAGATCGCTGAGTCTTCCTTTTTATTACTTAATTTTTTGAACACTTTGTTTCCTCTAGAGTTACGTCGTAGCAGCCACACCGTATTGCGAAAATTTATGCCTTATTGTCAGTAAGCTATCTGAAACTCAAAAATATAATAATCAAATTTACGACAGAGAACGGAGCTGCAGAGAACCTCAAACAAATTTTTTAGTATAACGGCCACCAGACAGTTTTCAACTTAGTCCAATTCCTTTACGAGCTAAAAAAACTGCCAAATGAGTAAATATTCCACGCAGAGACGATAGGTACTCTTGCTGTGTCCCCAGGCACTGATTGTTTGACGACCTGGTGGATGTGAAAAAATGCCCGCTTGACACCCATAGAGAAGCCGCCTTCTCTCTGCTCCGCTCTGCTCACGTGACTCTCCAACTCAAACAGCGTCGCCGCGACACGCTGATCCTCCGACCGGAAAAACGTGCCGACTCGAGCTCCATAAATTCGCTGCTCCCGACACCTGCTGAGCTCGTCAAGTCTACTCAACAACACTCCCAGCCTCGTCAGCTCACAGCTCGCTCAGCCGACTCGACTCGACTCGACTCAATCAATCATGAAGTGGCAACTCGCTCTCGGACTTCTGCTCTGCGCCGCCCTAGCCGCCGCCGTTCCCAGCCAGGAGGAGCAGGCTGAGACCGCGGCTGTGCTGGAGGCTCTGGCCAACCTGGACGAATCCGGCATGCCGGAGGAGAAGGCCGCTCAGATCGCCAAGAAGTTCCGCCTGAGGAGGGCGATCCGCATCGGCGGAGCCATCATCAGGGCTATCGCCTGATCGGGCAAGATCGAACCTGTCTCGCAGTGATCCCTCGGACAACTGACTGAAGAAATCAGTGTATCGTAAATCGATATGAAATAAAAATTATCATAAAACAAAAGTGTTCTTTTGCGTTTTTTAGATATTATATCTTTTTACACCACCGTCCGTGTCTGTCTGAACGATACTCAGAACTAAAATTTATACGTTTTTATATGCAAAGCGGCAACAAGATTTGAAGACATCGGCAGAAATAGACAGACAGACAGACAGATAGACAGACAGACAGACAGACAGACAGACAGACAGACAGACAGACAGACAGAATTGTCAAAGATAAACTTGTGTTGCCTCCCAGCTGTGGAGTATTACAATATGACACTTTGGTCTCTACGATCACACAGTGCTTAGATTCATATTATTGAATTATAGATCTCATGAAGTCGGAAGTTTTCCAACTAGCTAACTAAGCAAGCAAGGCTAAATCAAAGGCCAAATTGATTAGATTAATTTGCCGACAACACAAAGGCCCGCCAGTGCAGACACAGCAAATTGCGGAGCAGTTCTATTGTCCGCCAATTGCGCGCACTCAAGCGCCATTGCGACAAATCCTTGGTGCAAAGTTCATTTTACAGATCGATGCTGTGACAAAAACGTAGGGGTTAATGTTTTTATTCTTGATAAACAAAAAACGATTATATTGAGAACAAAAAAATAATGTGGGACCAGAACTTTCTCTACAGTGTCACATTGCTACGAGTATTTGCATGCGAAAACAAAATAAAAGAAAATAATAATCACAGGGATGTTACGATAAATAAAGATAGTGCTCCAGAATTAATTAAAAACTTGCTTATTAACAGATTCTATTGACTAGATAAGTGCATAAGGCAAACCAAACAGAAAAGTAGGAAAGTTAAAGGAATAGTGAACAATAAACAAATTTTGTCTATTTATATCGACGCTTTAGTTTTAAATGGTTGCGCCTCTCACATAGGCACCAGACTGTTGCACTCGACTTCCACTTTCAAAAATATTGTGTCATCCTTGATGTAATCCATTGTGTTCAAAGTCTCCAATTCGACGAATTTGACGGCGCCAAAACTGGCGTTCCGTTCGCCAACGGGGCGGCCTAGAAACGGCTTGTTCTCCTTGCAGGGGTTCGGCTTCAGCGAGTAGCTAATGTGCTTGCGCGCGCTCGGGTCCTCGCACTGGTCAAGCAGCCAGATTGTGATGCGATGACCGAACGGCCAGACAAGCAGCGGGTCGTTCTCGCTCTTGCAGATGGACACAAACACTGACATGTACTTGCCGCGGCCTGGGATGGTTGGTGGCGGGCATACGCTCGTAAAACAAAGGCGATGCTGTGAGGGTTGATAATTAGACCAATTTGGGCTGGGGCTGGGGGTAGGGGTTGATAATTGGTCCAATTTGGGCTGAGGCTGGGGGTAGGGGTTGATAATTGGTCCAATTTGGGCTGGGGGTAGGGTTGATAATTGGTCCAATTTGGGCTGTGGCTGGGGGTAGGGGTTGATAATTGGTCCAATTTGGGCTGGGGCTGGGGGTAGGGGTTGATAATTGGACCAATTTGGGCTGAGGCTGGGGGTAGGGTTGATAATTGGACCAATTTGGGCTGGGGCTGGGGGTAGGGTTGATAATTGGACCAATTTGGGCTGTGGCTGGGGGTAGGGGTTGATAATTGGTCCAATTTGGGCTGTGGCTGGGGGTAGGGGTTGATAATTGGACCAATTTGGGCTGTGGCTGGGGGTAGGGTTGATAATTGGTCCAATTTGGGCTGGGGCTGGGGGTAGGGGTTGATAATTGGTCCAATTTGGGCTGGGGGTAGGGTTGATAATTGGTCCAATTTGGGCTGGGGCTGGGGGTAGGGGTTGATAATTGGTCCAATTTGGGCTGGGGGTAGGGTTGATAATTGGTCCAATTTGGGCTGGGGCTGGGGGTAGGGGTTGATAATTGGTCCAATTTGGGCTGGGGGTAGGGTTGATAATTGGTCCAATTTGGGCTGGGGCTGGGGGTAGGGGTTGATAATTGGTCCAATTTGGGCTGGGGGTAGGGTTGATAATTGGTCCAATTTGGGCTGGGGCTGGGGGTAGGGTTGATAATTGGTCCAATTTGGGCTGGGGCTGGGGGTAGGGTTGATAATTGGTCCAATTTGGGCTGGGGCTGGGGGTAGGGTTGATAATTGGTCCAATTTGGGCTGTGGCTGGGGGTAGGGTTGATAATTGGTCCAATTTGGGCTGGGGCTGGGGGTAGGGGTTGATAATTGGTCCAATTTGGGCTGTGGCTGGGGGTAGGGGTTGATAATTGGTCCAATTTGGGCTGGGGCTGGGGGTAGGGTTGATAATTGGTCCAATTTGGGCTGGGGCTGGGGGTAGGGGTTGATAATTGGTCCAATTTGGGCTGTGGCTGGGGGTAGGGGTTGATAATTGGTCCAATTTGGGCTGTGGCTGGGGGTAGGGGTTGATAATTGGACCAATTTGGGCTGGGGCTGGGGGTAGGGGTTGATAATTGGACCAATTTGGGCTGGGGCTGGGGGTAGGGTTGATAATTGGTCCAATTTGGGCTGGGGCTGGGGGTAGGGTTGATAATTGGTCCAATTTGGGCTGGGGGTAGGGTTGATAATTGGTCCAATTTGGGCTGGGGCTGGGGGTAGGGGTTGATAATTGGTCCAATTTGGGCTGGGGCTGGGGGTAGGGTTGATAATTGGTCCAATTTGGGCTGGGGCTGGGGGTAGGGTTGATAATTGGTCCAATTTGGGCTGGGGCTGGGGGTAGGGTTGATAATTGGTCCAATTTGGGCTGTGGCTGGGGGTAGGGTTGATAATTGGTCCAATTTGGGCTGGGGCTGGGGGTAGGGGTTGATAATTGGTCCAATTTGGGCTGTGGCTGGGGGTAGGGTTGATAATTGGTCCAATTTGGGCTGGGGCTGGGGGTAGGGTTGATAATTGGTCCAATTTGGGCTGGGGCTGGGGGTAGGGGTTGATAATTGGTCCAATTTGGGCTGTGGCTGGGGGTAGGGGTTGATAATTGGTCCAATTTGGGCTGGGGCTGGGGGTAGGGGTTGATAATTGGTACCAATTTGGGCTGGGGCTGGGGGTAGGGGTTGATAATTGGACCAATTTGGGCTGTGGCTGGGGGTAGGGGTTGATAATTGGACCAATTTGGGCTGGGGCTGGGGGTAGGGTTGATAATTGGTCCAATTTGGGCTGGGGCTGGGGGTAGGGTTGATAATTGGACCAATTTGGGCTGTGGCTGGGGGTAGGGGTTGATAATTGGTCCAATTTGGGCTGGGGCTGGGGGTAGGGTTGATAATTGGACCAATTTGGGCTGTGGCTGGGGGTAGGGGTTGATAATTGGACCAATTTGGGCTGTGGCTGGGGGTAGGGTTGATAATTGGTCCAATTTGGGCTGGGGCTGGGGGTAGGGGTTGATAATTGGACCAATTTGGGCTGGGGCTGGGGGTAGGGGTTGATAATTGGTCCAATTTGGGCTGGGGCTGGGGGTAGGGGTTGATAATTGGACCAATTTGGGCTGGGGCTGGGGGTAGGGGTTGATAATTGGACCAATTTGGGCTGGGGCTGGGGGTAGGGGTTGATAATTGGACCAATTTGGGCTGGGGCTGGGGGTAGGGGTTGATAATTGGACCAATTTGGGCTGGGGCTGGGGGTAGGGGTTGATAATTGGACCAATTTGGGCTGTGGCTGGGGGTAGGGTTGATAATTGGTCCAATTTGGGCTGTGGCTGGGGGTAGGGTTGATAATTGGTCCAATTTGGGCTGGGGCTGGGGGTAGGGTTGATAATTGGTCCAATTTGGGCTGGGGCTGGGGGTAGGGGTTGATAATTGGACCAATTTGGGCTGGGGCTGGGGGTAGGGGTTGATAATTGGTCCCATTTGGGCTGGGCTGAGGACAGGGCTTAAACAATCTAAGATGGCTTTGTGTTGATAGTTCAAGAAAATAAAAAAATGGACATTAAGCCAAGGGTCTGAAAATATTTGACATTTTGTGATTCGCAGACGTGAATTTACATCAACATGTGGGCCTCATCCAATCCCTGACACTCACCTTGGCCGTCGCCGTACAGACAAGCGGACAAGGTCATCTTGTATCCGTACCGATGCGTGAGAAACGGCGGACTAAATATGGTAGTCTTCTTGCCGCTCTTAGCCTCCGCCAGGCGCTCCTGATAGGAGTCAACGCGCCACACCAGCTGCGGCCCGTACAGCTTCTCCAGACAGGCAATTCGACGCTCAATGCCGGCCAGCTTCTTGGTGAGCTCGGCGGCCAGTCGCTCCTTCTCGTCGCGAGCTTTCTCGCTGCGCTTGACAGCCACGCAGAGAAGCTCCATGTGGGCCACCTGGTGCTCCTTTAGATGGGCCGCCATCTCCTGCTTCTTGCCCTGGGATTGTCATAGGTACAAGGAGCATCAAATTCATGCTGAAAATGAGACCATGTTGGGAGCTTTTTACCGCTCACCTTGTGCTCGCATCCGTTGTCAGAGAACGGGCAGGCCTGGCTCTGCTGCATGCAGTCGCTCTTAATGTGCGCCTGTAGCGACTCTCTGGTCAAATTCTTGCTGCCGCACTTGTTCGGACAGGGCACCGGAAATTTCGGACAGGACTCCAGATGCTGGGCCTCATCTTCGGCTAGCATTGTCAGTTCGCAGAACTGGCAAACAATCTGACGTTTTGGACAATCCTCGTCTCGATGCTTCTGCAAGAAGCGTTTCTCAAACTTAACGCCGCAGCGCAGGGGGCAGGCGGTGTGCATTCGGTCGCACGACTCCAGGTGAGGCTGTTGTTGCGGTATTGGCGGCTATTTGCAATTGCTATTGCAGATACCCAGCTAAGCTAACTTAATAAACGAACTCACCATGAGCTCCTTGAGCAGGCCAGTCCATTTGCAGCCTCTAGCAAAGAAGCTACACTTGACGCCAAGGTTGTCTGTCTCAACCTGAAAGGCCTTGTCCGCGTACACCTTGTTCTTGTCGATTGCCATCTGGTCGAGCGGACAGCGGGGTGCCACCCTGACAGCAATGATTTTGGTTGCCAAATGGTTTTTTATTGCCCGCTAAATCCTAAACTACGAGTATATTCAACTAGAGTGAACAGGTTCTCAGGCTACCTGAGAAGGTCTGGCAGGCAGGAGCTGCAGCAGCGGTGTCCGCACTCGTCAAATTGCACCGGATACCTCAGCACCTGGCCGCACACAGGACACTCGTACTTCTTATTGAGCTCCTCGAGAAACACTACTTCGATCTCCTCTGTCATACCGCCGCCGCCGCTGCTGCTGCCGCCGCCGCCACCACCGCTGCTCCTTGACACTCCGCTGCCCGATCGCACGGGTTTCACCGGCGTGCTGGGCACTGCAGTGCTCATCGAGGAGACGCTTTTCGATGAAGCTGTCGACTCCCAAGCCACCGTCGGCTGTTTCACCGCCTCGGGCGGCGTCGGCGCAGCGGCCGCCGCTGGTGGAACGTCCACCTTGGACTCGACAGAGGCGACGCTTTCCGCTTTCCCGCTTTTAGCCGTGCCGGGCTTCGTTACGGCGGCACTTGTGCGACTTTTTGTCGGCGTTGTCGGCGGCAGCTTCTTGGCCGCCTGCTGCTGCTGGCCCTTCTTTGCTGCTTGTGTCGGTTCTGGCATTTTGCTTGTCGCTTTACACTAACTGGACCGTTGACGGCTTGGTACCCCTCGGATTCTGTTTGTTCCTCATATAGGTACGGAGCACAACAGAATGGGAAGGCAAAAAAAATAAATTATTCCCAACTCATTCCCGCATCCCAGATACGCCAAGTCACGCAGTTCCGTTGCTAGGGCGAGTGGCAAATACACAGCCGGCCGGCAACTCCCCACCGCCGCAATTGGACGGGGGGGGGGCTGGGGGGGAGATTGAAGAGCCCACTTTGAGAGAATTGCTCTTAGCCCAGCCCCAACCCCCCTGCAAACGGCTCTTCTTCCAGAAATTTCCCAACTGCAGGCCGCTCAAATCTGCCGGTTGGCAGACCGCATGGGAATGAGGAGATTAGTTTGTTTTATAACTGTCTTCCCCATCAGCCTCATTAATTCTCCCAAAATCAAAAAAGATGCAGTTAGCCCGTAATCGTTGGGGACTGTCTGTTTTGCAGTCAATGAGTGGAGCAACTGCAAGCTCAACTAAGCTTTATGCTAATATTATTCCATGCCATTTATATGGTACTTGACAGCGAAGCAAGAAAACATTTGAATTGTGGTCGTCATTACGAGCTGTCACGATGCTTGCTTGCGCTTTGATCTCATATTATAGGCGATAAGCGGTGTACACACGGGGACTTGGCATAGGAAAAAAATCCAATCATCATCTCCCCTCCGCGTCCAACCATTTGACTCTGGCGCTCTGGCTAGGCTAATAGACTTTTAGCTCCGATTATTAACAATGAATTATTAAAATTAATCGACTATAAAGCCCCCAGCATGCAAGCAACAAAATTGATTTTTTTCTCTGCTAGTGACAGATACGAGTGCCTCCTCAGCAATGCAGTTAAAAACTCATCCAAATGAATGAATGTGCAAATACTTATTGAAGTACCAAACATGTAGTCCATCTGTACTAAATATTGTTTATAGAACGTACTCAACATGCGTTGTTTGACTAATAAGCTGACGACTTCCTTGGACAGAAGATGCGCAACAAAAGTGCATAGCAACTGGTGAATTTACCACAGCTGAGGAGTTTTTGCCCTAGTGATTAAGGCCATCGGTCTTATATGGCCGGGTGGTCGCGGGTTCGAACCCCTACTCTATTCTAAGGAGACGATTTTTGCCTTTGAGCAAGGCACTTAATTCCGCATTGCTTCAGCCTACCCAGCAGCTCGAAGCTGAACTTTTTCAGCATCTTAGCTAACAGCATAGATCTTATATTCCCTAGATGAGCCACTCTGGGGATTTCTCATTGTGGGGAATGGAGAGTGGCCCATCTAGGGAATATAAGATCCATTGGTAATCAATTGGGATCATAGAACAAGCCAAAACAAAACATTTTGTTTGAATTTGCGTAAAATACACTAGTGTTTTATCACGGAAAAATATATATTTGCGACATCGTATTGTTGCGAATTTTTACATCTATTCTGTTAGATAGACTAAAGCTTTAAAATAGAAACGCGCACTTGATGAATTCAGGACACATGGATTAAGCTCCGAAGGAATTGGATTTAGATTCTAGGAATAGGGATCCAGATTGTGTGAGATGGGATTTCGATTTGGAAAATAGGGATCCGGATAATGTGAGATGGGATTCCGATTCCGAGAAAAGGGATCCAGATTGTGTGAGATGGGACTCCGATTCGGATAATAGGGATCCAGGTTGTGTGAGATGGGACTCCGATTCGGATAATAGGGATCCAGATTGTGTGAGATGGGACTCCGATTCGGGCAATAGGGATCCAGATTGTGTGAGATGGGACTCCGATTCGGATAATAGGGATCCGGATTTTGTGAGATGGGACTCCGAATTATGAAGCGCAGAATCATCAAACTGTTAAGCATCGCGCAAATTCAAAACTCCAAATCCCCACAAAACCCACGAACAAGCAAACAAACAAACAAGCAACAAATCAGTGAACATTGAGGATCAGATCCGGCTCAGAGCAGCCCCACTTGTCAACCTGTACAGGCTGCAACGGAATGCCTTCACGCGTCGGCTGCACCAGTTGCTTGTTGACGCTGGCCATCATGCTGTTGAGCATCACTGGCCTCCCAGCCAGGAGTTCCGCCTCAGCGTATTCGCACAGATAGTGAACAAAGTACGATCCCAGACTGCTATCCCGCATGGCTTTGTAGTCTGGCAAAGTGGCATAGCACTGGTAAACTTCATAGTAGCTTCTGTTGATCTCCTGATACTGCTGCTGCTGCTGCTGTTGCGGCTGCGGCCGCTGCTCCTCTAGCGACGATGGACCGTCGGTGTAGAAATTGAGAAAATTTCCCCGACAAAATTGGAACACAAACAGTTTGGGAGTTCGGCTGAACATACGCTGCGAACAGACTACATTAACCAATTCGTTGATGCAATGCAGCGTTTTGTTATCGGCTGTTGACACGTCGTATCTATGTATGCCGTGGCCCATCACAAACATGACAAATCTGGTGCAGGCGCCCGGACTGAAGCTGCCAAACATGTCGAAACAATCGTCTCGAAATTCTAGGCACTTCTCCAGGGTCATCAGTTGGCTTGGATCGGTAAAATTTGGGCTGCGCATAATCTCATAGCCGAGCTTCTTAAATACCCGGCTTATATTTGCAACGTCCTGACGGCTGCCCTCTCGAACACTGATCTGGCTTGACGAGCTGGCGTCCTGATATTGGTCAATGTTGAGAATGCAACAGAGGCCTACGGGTGCCGCTGACGTGTCAGGCGATTGGTCTATGGTTGGCTGATAATCTTCTGGAATAAATGGTGAGTTGCTATAGGAAAGTATTATCGCTAGTTTTTTTAGAAACTGGTTACTGCCCTCAGTTTCTATTTTTAGCAACGAAACTATCATAATTATGTGCCAGATGCTATTTTTAGAAAAAAGCACCAATTGACGCCAGTTTCTATTTTTAGCAACGAAGCTATCATAATTATGTGCCAGATGCTATTTTTAGAAAAAACACCCAATGACGTCAGTGTCTTTTTAAGTCGATAAGCAAAATACCCCTCATATTATTTGCAAGAAGCTATTATAATAAAAATAAACCGAATGATGATGCGTGAAATGTTAGCAATAGAGCCATCCTATCATGTCCTAGAAGCTATTTCATAAAAACCCGAAATGACGTCAGTGTCTATTTTTAGCCACGGAGCCATCATGATGAGCTACAAGCTATTGTTAGAGAAAAAACACCACCGATTAACCGAATGACGTCAATTTCTATTTTAAGCAACAAAGATTTCGTACAATGTGCTAGAAGCTTTGTTCAGAAAAATTCATGTATGACGTCACCTCAGTCAGTATCTATTTTTAGACTTTCTAACTCTGCTAAAAATACACTTGAAAAATCGCATTTAAGATTCAACAAAACACACCCAGAAGAAGTGCACGCTGCACAAAGCAGACACCATCCTCCGGAGCTGCGCGGTGATGATAAGCGATGATAAGCAGGCTGGCAGCAGAGCAGGGATAAGCTCTCAGCAGATCTCTTAGTCGACAATTAAACCAATGTTGACCAAATAGACAGCGTTCAAGACGTTGGTAACAAATATCGTCTTTGTAGTTGGCTAACAAAGAGTACATCGCCATATGATGACGCAGCAGCATTGGCCTACGTAAATGGCTGGAATAATAAAACAGCTGCACATAATCGGATCAAAGGATAAAATCGTAGATCTGACTATCAATTGGGTAATAAAACGTGCAGCCACTACAGGACCTTCCCTGACAAGGAGACCATTCTAAAATTGAGCCACTCTGAATTTATGTTACCAGTCAGTCAAACAGACAGACAGAAACACAAATAGGCCAGCAGACAGGAAAGCAGACAGACAGACAGAGACACAGATACACCAAGGGACAGACAAGTGGACAGACAGACACAGACAGACAGACAGCCAGACACACAGACAGACAGCGAGACAGACAGACACACAGACAGACTGAAAGACAGGCAGACACACAGACAGACTGAAAGACAGACAGAAAGACAGAAAGACAGACAGACAGACAGACAGACACACAGACAGACTGACAGCCAAACAGAGAGCCAAACAGACAGCCAGACAGACAGACAGGCAGACAGACAAGGAGACAGAAAAACCAATGGACAGGCAGCTCACTCCTCCGAGCGTCCAATAAGCTGCCGCAACAGAGCGGCAGGAAACTCCGCCCCCGCAGCCTCCAGCGCTTCAACTAGTAGCAGTAGGCCGACATTGTTCTCTGCTCCGCGGTCGCCGCCGCTGATTTGGCTGGCGGGCAGGTAAGCGAGAATCCGACGCAGTCCAGGCCAACCGCCGGCGACGCAGCGCTGCCAGGATTCGAACCGGCAGGGCAGGGCGGAGCAGCTGCCGGCCAGCAGGAAGGCGGCGTCTTCAACGCTGCACAGCAGGCCGGGACTGTCGAACAGCTGGTCAAGGCCGGGCGAGGCCAGAGGGCTGCGAGCCGACCGAGGCGGACTTTGGCTCGGCACCGACAGCGAGTCAAGCTGGGGCGAATGCTGGAGAGATGCCGGATATTGCTTGATCTTGGTTGTCAATACTCTGGGAGATGTCAGCCCAGCAACCTGGGGATCTGAGTGATGACAGCCCAACAACCTGGGGATCTGGGAGATGACAGCCCAACAACCTGGGGATCTGGGAGATGACAGCCCAACAACCTGAGGATATGGGAGATGACAGCCCAACAACTTGGGGATCTGAGAGATGACAGCCCAACGACCTGGGGATCTGGGAGATGACAGCCCAACAACCTGGGGATCTGGGAGATGACAGCCCAACAACCTGAGGATCTGGGAGATGACAGCCCAGCAACCTGGGGATCTGGGAGATAACAGCCCAGCAACCTGGGGATCTGGGAGATGACAGCCCAGCAACCTGGGGATCTGAGAGATGACAGTCCAGCAACCTGGGGATCTGAGAGATGACAGCCCAGCAACCTGGGGATCTAGGTGATGACAGCCCAGCAACCTGGGGATCTGAGAGATGACAGCCCAGCAACCTGGGGATCTGGGAGATAACAGCCCAGCAACCTGGGGATCTGGGAGATGACAGCCCAACAACCTGGGGATCTGGGAGATAACAGCCCAACAACCTGGGAATCTGGGAGGCTGAATGACCAACAACCTGGGGATCTGGGAGATGACAGCCCAACAACCTGGGGATCTGGGAGATGACAGCCCAACAACTTGGGGATCTGGGAGATGACAGCCCAGCAACCTGGGGATCTGGGAGATGACAGCCCAACAACCTGGGGATCTGGGAGATGTTTGCCCAACAACCTGGAGATCTGGGAGATGACAGCCCAGCAACCTGGGGATCTGGGTGATGACAGCACAGCAACCTGGAGATCTTGGAGATGACAGCCCAACAACCTGGGGATCTGGGTGATGACAGCCCAGCAACCTGGAGATCTTGGAGATGACAGCCCAGCAACCTGGGGATCTGGGTGATGACAGCCCAGCAACCTGGGGATCTGGGAGATGACAGCCCAGCAACCTGGGGATCTGAGTGATGACAGCCCAACAACCTGGGGAACTGGGAGATGACAGCTCAGCAACCTGGGGATCTGGGAGATGACAGCTCAGCAACCTGGGGATCTGGGAGATGACAGCTCAGCAACCTGGGGATCTGGGTGATGACAGCACAGCAACCTGGAGATCTTGGAGATGACAGCCCAACAACCTGGGGATCTGGGTGATGACAGCCCAGCAACCTGGAGATCTTGGAGATGACAGCCCAGCAACCTGGGGATCTGGGTGATGACAGCCCAGCAACCTGGGGATCTGGGAGATGACAGCCCAGCAACCTGGGGATCTGAGTGATGACAGCCCAACAACCTGGGGAACTGGGAGATGACAGCTCAGCAACCTGGGGATCTGGGAGATGACAGCTCAGCAACCTGGGGATCTGGGAGATGACAGCTCAGCAACCTGGGGATCTGGGAGATGACAGCCCAGCAACCTGGAGATCTTGGAGATGGCAGCCCAAAAATATGAGGATCTTAGATATGACTGCCCAAGAAGCCAAGGATAGTCCATTCCTCTACACGACAACTATTTGATTCAAGAGGCAAAAAATCAAATTAGCAATTCATATTGAACACACAAATTGTCTTTGTACTTACTTCTTTAGGCAAATTTGTGTGCTGCTAATACAATATACCAGCAGGTTCACAAGAGCGCAACTCAGGACTCAGAGATAAGTTATATTTACCATTAACAGAAAAATACAACATTTACAGAAGACGGCACGAGAGTTATGGTAGCAAAAAAAATTTGCCGCTCTCTGGCGAGCAGCAGATAATAAACCAAAATTAAGCAACAAAAGGCCAAACTTATGTCTCCAATTATTTGAACGCAATGGCCGTGATGCAATACAAGTATCTAACAACACTTAGGGAAGATATATTTAAAAAAAGTTATTAGCTGGATAAATGAAAAAATTGACCATTTTTTGCAAAATATTTTTTGGTTTCAACTGATTTGGAAAAAAATATTCTTTTAAGACGCACATCTTCAACTTGTCTACTGTAAGTAGTTTAAAAAATATTTTACCGATTAAGCGGAAAACACTAAGGTGAGGAAAAAAATTGAAAAGAAAAGAACAAATAAAAAAATTAAACTTTCCTCCATAAAATTAAGAGAGACAGGTTGCTAGAGCCCTATAGTGTTGGGGGAAAAGCTTAGTTTTTTTCACGATTTTTGTAGCCGACAAAATATTTACAATACAGTATTTTACGTCTTCTGCACATATTTAACCGGTTAAAAAATTAGGCGCACTGACTCTGAATTGTTGTTCCACTATTACGCAATCAACATACGAAGATTGCGTCACCAACTGGCTCATTCAGTCGAGATATAAAGTTTTACAAAAAAAATCAAAGCACGGCAATATGGCGACATGTTCAATCTTGGAATCGATTAGTCACTTCACATCAGATGCTTAAAAAAGGGCCAATTAAAAGCTAAAATACCTTCGAAATAGCGGCTCTCCAGAAGGTATTCTACAAGACAATGAAAGGATGGATTAGGGCCGATTCTAAGGATGGATTAGGGCCGATTCTAAGGATGGATTAGGGCCGATTCTAAGGATGGATTAGGGCCGATTCTAAGGATGGATTAGGGCCGATTCTAAGGATGGATTAGGGCCGATTCTAAGGATGGATTAGGGCCGATTCTAAGGATGGATTAGGGCCGATTCTAAGGATGGATTAGGGCCGATTCTAAGGATGGATTAGGGCCGATTCTAAGGATGGATTAGGGCCGATTCTAAGGATGGATTAGGGCCGATTCTAAGGATGGATTAGGGACGATTCTAAGGATGGATTAGGGCCGATTCTAAGGATGGATTAGGGCCGATTCTAAGGATGGATTAGGGACGATTCTAAGGATGGATTAGGG
The DNA here is from genome assembly GCA_950096795.1 of Macrostomum cliftonense. Classification (NCBI taxonomy): domain Eukaryota; kingdom Metazoa; phylum Platyhelminthes; family Macrostomidae; genus Macrostomum; species Macrostomum cliftonense. The sequence goes on from CATNEM010000140.1 coordinate 205,037, forward strand.
CCGATTCTAAGGATGGATTAGGGCCGATTCTAAGGATGGATTAGGGCCGATTCTAAGGATGGATTAGGGCCGATTTTAAGGATGGATTAGGGCCGATTCTAAGGATGGATTAGGGCCGATTCTAATGATGGATTAGAGCCGATTCTAAGGATGGATTAGGGCCGATTCTAAGGATGGATTAGGGCCAAATCTAAGGATGGATTAGGGCCAATTCTAATGATGGATTAGGGCCGATTCTAAGGATGGATTAGGGCCGATTCTAAGGATGGATTAGGGCCGATTCTAAGGATGGATTAGGGCCGATTCTAAGGATGGATTAGGGCCGATTCTAAGGATGGATTAGGGCCGATTCTAAGGATGGATTAGGGCCGATTCTAAGGATGGATTAGGGCCAAATCTAAGGATGGATTAGAGCCGATTCTAAGGATGGATTAGGGCCGATTCTAAGGATGGATTAGGGCCAAATCTAAGGATGGATTAGGGCCAATTCTAATGATGGATTAGGGCCGATTCTAAGGATGGATTAGGGCCGATTCTAAGGATGGATTAGGGCCGATTCTAAGGATGGATTAGGGCTGATTCTAAGGATGGATTAGGGCCGATTCTAAGGATGGATTAGGGCTGATTCTAAGGATGGATTAGAGCCGATTCTAAGGATGGATTAGAGCCGATTCTAAGGATGGATTAGGGCTGATTCTAAGGATGGATTAGTTTAAGGACCGATTCTTAAGTTTGACAAAGATCGTATTAAAAAGCAAATAAGCAAACAAAAGGGGATCTTATCTATAAAATAATTGAATCGCTCACACTTCAAGCCAGAATGAAAGATTTCAGTGCAGTCAGTACAGATCGCGGCGTCTAATCCGCTGGCGGCGGCGGCGGCGGCGGCGGCTGCTGCTGTTGCTGTTGCTGGCCAGCCAGTCTGCCAAGCGCTTCTTCCAGCACGTCGGCAGCGCCTGGCGGTTGCGGAGCCGCCTGATTATCTGGCAACGGCGGGGTCAACGACGGGGGCAGATCTACTGGGCGTTCAACGGCTACAGCTTCCAGACTGGTCAGATCGGAGATGCTTTTGCTCTTGACGCATTGGAAATCAACGTGCCTAGACCGGTTCTCCTCTTTCTCCCAGCTGACCCGCAGGAAAGGCCGCTGAGCGTAGCTGTAAATAACGTCGGACCGGCCGCCGGCGCGGCGTTTCACTTTCTCTTTGTGCGTCGGGTAGCCCTCGATGCCGATGCGAATTTTTTTCATTCGTCGCTCTTTTAACACCTGTTTGGCTACGTCGCGATTTTCAACGTATTTGAAAAATCGGCACATCGAACTGGAGTTCACTATGAGAGGCAGGACTTCTGTGTCCGGCATTGGCGGCGGATTATCCTCGTCCCAATCGACCACGTCCTCGTCGGCTAGGATTACAATCTGGCATTCTCGTTCACCGCGCTGGGCGCAGGTTACTAACTGGGGTAGGATCACCTGCGGAGGGGCGATTATTGGGGGCGATTCTGAAGGCGTTTTTAGGGCGATTCTGAGGGTGTGTTAGGGGCGATTCTGAGGGTGTGTTAGGGGCAATTCTGAGGGTGTGTTAGTGGCGATTCTGAGGGTGTGTTAGTGGCGATTCTGAGGGTGTGCTAGGGGCGATTCTGAGGGTGTGTTAGGGGCGATTCTGAGGGTGTGTTAGTGGCGATTCTGAGGGTGTGCTAGGGGCAATTCTGAGGGTGTGTTAGGGGCGATTCTTATGGTGTGTTAGGGGCGATTCTGAGGGTGTGTTAGTGGCGATTCTGAGGGTGTGCTAGGGGCAATTCTGAGGGTGTGTTAGGGGCGATTCTGAGGGTGTGTTAGGGGCGATTCTGAGGGTGTGTTAGGGGCGATTCTGAGGGTGTGTTAGGGGCGATTCTGAGGGTGTGTTAGGGGCGATTCTGAGGGTGTGTTAGGGGCGATTCTTATGGTGTGTTAGAGGCACTTCTGAGGGTGTGTTAGGGGCGATTCTTATGGTGTGTTAGAGGCACTTCTGAGGGTGTGTTAGGGGCGATTCTTATGGTTTGTTAGGAGCGATTTTAAGAGTCTTAGGGGCGATTCTATGCATGGATTAAGGACTTTCGAAAAAAATTAAAATGTTAGCAATGGCTACATGAATTGAACAAAACTCGGCTTCTCGCAAAACCTCTCTCTCTTTCTCACCTCTTCAAGAAAGTGCTCAAACTGGGCCCTAGCCCCATCGTTACTAAACTCGTGCAGCAGG
>CATNEM010000141.1:0-57500 GCA_950096795.1 Macrostomum cliftonense
GGATTTTAAGCTGGACGCCACTTAAAAGCTGCCCATTTTTTGTACAATAGTCACCTTGCAAATCCCTTAGCGGCGGATTAGAGATTATGGATGGAGCTTCAAACCACATGGAATAAAAGAATTTAAGCGGGAAAATTTCCGACAAATTCAGATAATGCTTCGAGTTCGACAGCACTTTTTGGAGAAACTTTTCTCAATTCTAACTCTAATGACCAAAGTAGTTAGGCTTGTCTATTAGTTAAGCTTGTCAAATCCTGAAAACTTTAGTTGAAAAAAGTGCCCTTTCATTATGGCTCCTTTTTCATACGGATTATCCAAAATCGGGTATTCTACCACGCATGTTCTGGTGCTAATTCTTAAACCGCATTCATCATTCATTCCCATTGTTAAACAAGGCTTCGAAATTGAAGCTAACTAATCCTTGCTCATCGCGGCACTCACAATGACGCGTCCGTCGGCCTCATTGACGTCGAAGAGCTGCGGACCCTGACTGTGGACGCTTGACAACAGCTGGAATCGCAGCCGACCGTTCGGCCCCTCGTCGGCGTCCTTGGCTCGAATCTGCAGCACCGTCTGCCCGGCGCGTTCTCTATAGGAGACGCCAAACGGTGCGCTGTCGTTACTAAGACCGGTTGCTAGGGAAGCCGAGGGAAACTGAATAGTCGGCGCGCAGTCGTTGACGTCGGTCAGTTCGATGCGGATGTCGGCTGTGGCCGTGTGGCGCACCGGCTGACCCCGGCCGGTGGCGGTCGGCAACGCCCGGTCCACGGCCAGCACCCGGAGCTCGTAGACGGCCTGTCGCTCCCGGTCGAGTCGAGTTCGCGTCGTCATACGGCCGGTGTAAAAATCGACACCGAACGTCTGGGCGTCGCGGCCAGGCTGCAGTCGGTAGCGAATGCCGCCTACAGCGTCGTCGGCGGTTGGCGAATCGTCCGGATCGATGGCTCGGACGCGACCAAATTCGGTGCCGGGAGTGGCGCCCTCGGAGAGGCGGAACAGGTAGGCAACTACCGGGGCACCGGTTACTGCGTCTACCTGCAGAGGTTTTTTCTAATTGGAGTTTGAAATGTGAAGCCGGAATTTGCCGTGCCCCGGCTCTCAGTGCACGTGCAATACCTACTGTTATTCACACCACCCCCGTCATTTCTCGTTTTTCTACCCAGCTGCCGCTTCCTGATTGGCTCGCTAGTTGTTGTTTGTGAAACACCACTCCAACTTGGGCTGGCTTTTTCTCTCCCTCCCGCCAAGAGCCACTCACACAACCCCTTCGCATTTGTCGCTTTTCTAACCCAGCTGTCGCTTCTTGATTGGCTCGCTAGATATTTGTGAAACACCACTGCGATTTGGGCTGTTTTTTTCTATCCCTCCCGCCAAGAGCCACTCACACAACCCCTCCTTGGTGTTCTACCCCAACTGCAGTTTCTTGATTGGCTGCAAAATATCATTACATCATTATAGGTAGCGTATCATCAGTGAAAGAAACAATTTAATCAATTGAAGAGGATACTGTTAGCCGCGCTCACAAATTTTGGTAGCTCGTCGTTCACATTGAGAATAGTGACATTGACAGTTGTGAGGCTGCTCAGTCCGCCGGGGTCCTCCGCTTTCACCGTGATTAAATATGTCTGTCGGATTTCTCTGTCAAAGCTGATTAACGATTTGATAATGCCGGTGGACGATTCGATAGAATAGTATAGTTGCGATTCGCTGTCAATGCTGTACGTCACTCGGTTGTTTGGCTCGGAGTCTTTGTCTATGGCTCGAACCTTGAGTGTCAGTTACAATAGGTTTATATCGTTAAAAAATTGGTTGAAGTCTTTGTCTATCAAGTTTCCACGATTATGGAATTCAGCTACCTGAACCACTCGAGCTCCGGGCGGCAGATTCTCGGGCAGCTCGGCTTGATACCCCTCTGGCGCCGGCCTGTCAAACTTTGGCGCCTCATCGTTAACGTCAAGCACGGGAATGTCCAATCGTCGACAGGCTTGCAATTGTCTCGGCGTCCTACCGTTGTCATGGCAACAAACTTGAAGCCGCTCAACAGGTTGGTTCTCCCGGTCTAGGCTGTCGTTGACCATCAGCTTGTACACCCCGGCGCCGCTCTCAATCAGCTGAAAGCGAAGCCAGCCTGACGGCGGCGGCTGCTGATGCGACTGGCTGGTCAGTGCGCAGGCAACTCGACCTGCCTCGCCCGAGTCGGCGTCAACAGCCGTCACCACGGCAACCGCTGAGCCAACCGACTCCGGTCCTTCGACGATGCCGATCCCGCCGACTCGGCTAGCGGCTGGCGACGTTGCTGGAGATAGAAAATCCACGGAGATGCTCGGCTCGTTGTCGTTGACGTCGAGAATGTCGACTAGAACGCGAGCCTCGTCGCCAAACAGGGCCGGAGCGCCGGAGTCCCTGACGGTGACGGCGAAGCTGTAGCGGCGTCGACGCTCGAAGTCCAGACCGGCTGGGCCGACACTCAGCCAGCCGGTGTCGGCGTCCACGCTGAACGCGTCGCGGGTCTCGGCGTCGGCCGATTCCGAGCTGATGCCGAAGCGCAGTCGGGCGTTTTCGCCGATGTCACCGTCGCGAGCTGTCAGGCGGAGGATCTGGTGCCCCGGCCTGACCGCCTCGGAGGCGTTGACGGCGTAGACGGCCGAGTCGAACGCTGGCCGATGATCGTTGGCGTCCAACACGATGACGCGGATGTCGACGCTGCCAGTTTTCGGCGTCGGCGAGCCGCCGTCGAAGGCCAGCAGCTGGAAGCTGTAGCTGGCCACCGATTCACGATCCAGGTGCCCGGTTTGCCGAAGCCTCGGCCTCGGCGGCTGCTGCCGCTGCGCCTGCGTCAGCTGCTGCTGCTGCTGGGTGAGCTCGAATACTGGGCTGGCTGGCGCGAGCTCGTATCTGCGTTTGGACAAGCGGCGGGACGTTCCAGGAGTAAGGATAACTAGAACGAGATAAATATAAACATAGGAAAAGATACCCAAGAGTGAAGATATCTAAGAAAAGATACCCAAGAGTGAAGATATCTAAGAAAAGATACCCGAGAGTGAAGATATCTAAGAAAAGATACCCGAGAGAGAATATATCTAAGAAAAGATACCCGAGAGAGAAGATATCTAAGAAAAGATACCGGAGAGTGAAGATATCTAAGAAAAGATACCGGAGAGTGAAGATATCTAAGAAAAGATACCCGAGAGTGAAGATATCTAAGAAAAGATACCCAAGAGTGAAGATATCTAAGAAAAGATACCCGAGAGAAAAGATATTTAAGAAAAGATACCCAAGAGTGAAGATATCTAAGAAAAGATACCCGAGAGAGAATATATCTAAGAAAAGATACCCGAGAGAGAAGATATCTAAGAAAAGATACCGGAGAGTGAAGATATCTAAGAAAAGATACCCAAGAGAGAATATATCTAAGAAAAGATACCCGAGAGAGAATATATCTAAGAAAAGATACCCGAGAGAGAAGATATCTAAGAAAAGATACCGGAGAGTGAAGATATCTAAGAAAAGATACCCGAGAGAGAATATATCTAAGAAAAGATACCCGAGAGAGAAGATATCTAAGAAAAGATACCCGAGAGTGAAGATATCTAAGAAAAGATACCCGAGAGTGAAGATATCTAAGAAAAGATACCCAAGAGTGAAGATATCTAAGAAAAGATACCCGAGAGAGAATATATCTAAGAAAAGATACCCGAGAGTGAAGATATCTAAGGAAAGATACCCGAGAGAGAATATATATAAGAAAAGATACCAGAGAGTAAACATATCTAGAAAAGATACCCAAGAGTGAAGATATATAAGAAAAGATACCCGAGAGAGAAGATATATAAGAAAGGATACCCAAGAGTGAAGATATATAAGAAAAGATACCCAGGAGAGAATAAATCTAAGAAAAGACACCAAGGACGTAAGATAATATAGAAAAGATACCCTAAAGTGATGATAAACTACTAGAAAAGCTACTGCAATGCAGATAACATTTCAGAAATGAATATTAAAATCGGTGGATTTTCTAGCGGCAAAAGAATCCAGTGAGGAAATGACAGATGACCCATCAATAAGGGAGGATGAAGGACGAGCCGATGATTGAATAGGGGCATTTCTCTAATCCCCCAAAATCCTCAGACACAGGCGCAGGCTCTTTCTTTCCCCCTTAAATCCCTCCAACCCCGGTTTCTCAAAATGAAATTTTCGAGCAGGGGAAGCCATTAAAGAGCCGACGTTTCGGGGAGGCAGGGATTTTTGTCAGCCCAAATGGCGCAGGCTTGTACGGGATCAAAGAAAGATTAATTATTAATTAGCCTGCTCGCCATTGCGGCAAGAGGATAAGCTAGCTGTGAGAGATTTCCTAGAAAATTTCATTTTTTTGTTAACAAAAACGACGAAAAAATCCCATTCCGTAACATTCTGTGTTGGGATCGAGAAAAATGGGTAAACAAAATTGATAAAACAAATTAAAAAATGAATGTTTTTAATCTGTGGGTTTTTTACGCATCAGTGTAGGCATGACGCCATAAGTTCTATTGCGCTCCGCTTGATACCCAACCTTCCATAGACTCTGACTAATCCGCCCCTTCTATCTTCGATCCGCCCACTATCCGCCCCTTCTATCTTCGATCCGCCCCTTCTATCTCCGATCCGCCCCCTATCCGCTCCGTCTATCTCCGATCCGCCCACTATCCGCCCCTATCCGCCCCTTCTATCTCCAAACCGCTCCCTATCCGCCCCTTCTATCTACAAACCGCTACCTATCTGCCCCTTCTATCCCCAATCCGCCCCTATCCGCTCCTTCTATCTCTAATCCGCCCCCTATCCGCTCCTTCTATCTCTGATCCGCCCCCTATCCGCTCTCTGTGTCTCCTCTCTCCCTCCTTCTCCTCCCCCGCTCCGATGCCCGCTCTCCACCAGCGCAATAGTTCAACTAGCTATAGAATTTTTTAGCGCCACTCGAAAATCTAAACGAGGCGCTTCATTTTTCATCCGCGCCGTGGCAATGAAATTCGGGGAGATTTTGCCCGACAGTTTGGCCTCACGAATGGGATAAAAATGAGTAATGAACTGCCCGATATCTTTTAGCTTGACAATTTGAAAATTGCTGTCCCGCACTAGTTACTCTTCTTCCAGAGGCCAAGCTAAATTCCTTAACTGTGCAATAAATCTTCTTTTTTTGGGGCGGGGCGGGTACTAGCTGGGGATTTTATCTCTGCTACCCGCATTCCCGTCGCGTTCTTGGCTGTCAGCGGCCTCTGTTTCATCCCCTCCATGACATTCGAAATTGAAAGCTCCGTTTTAAGAGTCTGGCAATAAAATTTTGCTTGCGCAGGGGGCGGAAAGAATGTGAAAGGGGCGGATAAAGGAGCGGATAGAGAGAGGAGACAGGAAGAACCAGAAAAAAAGAATAATTCTTTTGGTCGCTAGCCTTTAGAGGCAATCAGCCTCTAACAATGCTTCATCCGTGAACCAATTCTCCTGTGTAACAGACATCGATTTAGCTATTCAATAATTTTCTCTTTATGTTATAAATCAGTGACCACGTGACTCACAAATCAACACAGAGAAACAAAAAGATTAACACCCGAATGCTGCTGCGCTTGACAGCATTGGATTTGATCGATTCGTGATGTGTTTGTCCGCACCCCGCTACAATTGCTGACTGACAGACTCAATGATCAAAATCATATTTGCGTGTCCAGGATAAGGGAGACTGCGAATGAATGGGCAGCGCTGCTGAAGAGGTTTGGGAAGCAAAGAGCGTTAGTAGCTATTTAGCTCCTCATTTGTTTCCTTGTTCCCAACTCGTTTAGTCTGGCGCCGTCCCACAGTAATCCCCACCTTCCACTCAAAAATTATTCTGCCGAGAGGAACTAGAGGGCTAGGTTGGGGGGCATAGGGTCAGACTCAGTTTGGTGCATTAATTAATCCCCATTTCTAGCACTAATTTATTTTTCTCCCCTTCAGCATTAGGTCCCCATTCGCAGTATGGTTTGTTGAGGAGCTTTTTTCCCTGGGAGAACTCTCCCGCCTCTTTCTCTCTCGCTCTCGCTCTCATTCTCCAACGCTTTCCGCTCTCTCACCCGGAAAGCCCGCACACACGCAGAGAGTTGACACTTGCAACTCGAGTGGGTAAAGTGTGCGAACCGGTCAGGCCCACCGAGGTGAAAGGGACTTGATTGAAACAATAAAACTGGGCTGAGCCTGGACCCAATCACTCAAAAATGTGTCTGATTAGACAGGCTGAAATACGGGCGGGCATGCGTGCATAAATTTTTTGACAGACAGACAGACAGACAGACACACAGAGAGACAGACAGACAGACAGACAGACAGACACACAGAGAGACAGACAGACAGACAGACATACAGACACACAGAGAGACAGACAGACAGACAGACAGACAGACAGACAGACAGACAGACAGACAGACAGACAGACACACAGAGAGACAGACAGACAGACAGACAGACAGACACACAGAGAGACAGACAGACAGACAGACAGACAGACACACAGAGAGACAGACAGACAGACAGACAGACAGACAGACAGACAGACAGACAGACAGACAGACAGACAGACAGACAGACAGACAGACAGACAGACAGACAGACAGACAGACAGACAGACAGACAGACAGAAGGACGGACAGACAGACAGACAGACAGACAGACAGACAGACAGACAGACAGACAGACAGACAGACAGACCGAGGAGAAACTGTGATAAAAACTGAGAAGGCCTCTGGAAAGTGTATAAGATAACAGTAATATTTCTGCTCCTAGAAGAAAAAACCGTTTCTCCAAGGCATCGAATCGAGCCTCGAGTTAATTAAAGGGCCTGCGACTGAAAAGTGCTCAGCAAAGGTGTTTAAGCAATGCGACAATGTGAAGGTTGCTTCTTTTGATAGTAACCTTTAAAAAAGTATTGAGAAGCAGAAATGAAAAATCGAACGAGGCATAATATTGATAAAGAAGGATGTTAAATAGAAATAAAGATCGATATGATGAAAGGCGTCAATTTTCCCAGTATTATTTCATCCTACCTATTTGCCCTGAATTTACCCGATTGGAAAAGACTGACCTTTGACTTTATGTCAACATTCAAAGTTCTTTCTGCTTCTTTACGAATTTATTTTGCCATTTTAAGGTCCCGAATATTTTTTTGGACAGAGGGGAAATAAAAAAATTAGGAGAATTGGGTGAATAAGAGAGAGACAGAGAGACTGATGGAGGGGAGAGAGAGACTGATGGGGGGGAGAGAGGGACTGATGGAGGGGAGAGGGGACGGATGGAGGGGAGAGAAGGACTGAGGGAGGGGAAAGAAGGAGGAGACAGGAAGGGAAGAGGAGAGACCGTATCAGACCAGCTAGCGAGGCCAACCTGACAACTCCGAAGGCGGCGGAGTCGGGGTCAGCGGCCGCAGGCAGCGGAAACGCGGCTCCAATCTCGCTATTCTCGGGCACCGTCAGCTCGAACGCGCCGTTAGGAAAGACAGGCGCGTGGTCGTTCCTGTCGATGACGTCAACCCGGACGCGAAAAATGTCGCTGCCGCCTTTGTCGTAGACAACCGCAATCTTGAGCTCCACTATTGCGCAATCGCTAGACGAGTCTCCAGTTGAGCAGAGCCGCTCCCGATCGACGTCGCGACGAAGAATCAGCGAGCTGTCGCGCCGTCGGACGTCGAAATAATCGCCGCCGCCGCCGCCTCCTGCCAGCACCTTGTAGGTTGCCGCGGCGGCGGCGGCCGCGGTGGGCGACAGGTCGGAGAGGCGACACTCGCCTCCGCTCCCGCGTCGCTGTACGGCGCTGCCGGCTGGCGAATCGTCCAGAATCTCGCAGTGCAGATGCGGCGGCGGCGGCGGTGGAAGCAATGAAGAAATTTCTGCTCCTAGAAGAGCCAGAATTATCACTGACAGTAGTTGGGAATGAAACACCGACCGCATTGGAATACTCGGGATTTGTCTGAAATTCAAATTCAAATCGAATAATTTAATATTTGAAGGTTTGACAGAAATATCTGAGTCAAAAGGAAAGCAGGAAAGATAGGGAAGGAGACAGATGGGAGGACAGGCAGATTGGAGAAGAGACAATTAGGGGAGACAAGTAGGGGACAAACAGGTTGGTAAAAAGACACGTCGAGGAGAGAAAGTAAGGGAATGAAACAGGTAGGGGAGAGACAGGTAGGGGAGAGACAGGTAGTGGAAGAGACAGGTAGTAAAAGAGACAGGTAGTAAAAGAGACAGGTAGTAAAAGAGACAGGTAGTGGGAGAGACAAGCAGGGGGAGAGACAGGTAGGGGGAGAGACAGGTAGGGGGAGAGACAGGTAGGGGGAGAGACAGGTAGGGGGAGAGACAGGTAGGGGGAGAGACAGGTAGGGGGAGAGACAGGTAGGGGGAGAGACAGGTAGGGGGAGAGACAGGTAGTGAGAGAGACAGGTAGAGAAGCAGGCAGATGAGTCATTTGATGGAGACGGAGAAGCAGGTGCAATTAAAGTATGAATCACAGAGATGAGATATTACAGATAAGAAGAGGTGAATCATTATAATGGACGCGAAACACAGCGTTATGTGCCTTTAACATTTACTAAGTTAGTATTTTAGCACCTATATCCGCTGTAGTAGTTTTATTATCATCCCGAATTTTCTTTGTCCCAGGGAAACAAAAAGCTCAAGTTATCGTTCGTTTTCTTGCCTTCCACTTATCCTAAAAGATCTGAGGTGACATTGGGTTTGGCAAATTTTTGTTCTAAGAATTGAGGATTGCGAAAAGTGAAGAGCCAAAACGATGCAGGCTCTCCAGTTTTCTCCAGATGCGCGACGAATTAAGAGGGTCAATAAAAAACCGCCCTCGTGTTAACGGGGTCGGGACCACCAGATGCAAAAAAACCTGGGACTTTAAGCCTTTTTCCCCAATAAATTTGTCATCCGTTTATCCCAATCGATGAATTCCGCAAGCAATAAAATACTACGGGGGGACAAAGTCCGCGTCAACGCCTCTTGAAGAAGCAGATTTGTTGAATATTATTTTCCGCTTATTATCTTCTTGCGGTTTCGGTTTCGAAGTCCACGAAATCCTAATTCTAGTCCAGTGAGTTTTTATTCTGCTCAAACGGCACCTTCTTTTTTTCGAATAATTGCCACAACAAGGTTTTGTTTCATCCATTTTTTTGTTTTGCCTTACAATTCCACTATATTTGACGTGACTGTTAAGAAGGTTGCTAATGATCAACCATGTGCAGGCTTTTTTGCAAGGTACTTAAGTTTGTCTGCGCCCTTGCACAGCTGCAAAACAGCGCAACAAGTCCCCAACCTGGGCATTTATATTTGTGCTACTTTTTTAGCTATTGACAAAAGAAAGCCAAGGGCACTGGGCGACAGGTGATAATGAGGCCAAGGGACGGACACTAAGGACACACCTTGACCTGGGCCTCGGTCTTCGTAAGCGTCGCTTTTTTAGATCTATTGTTTTTTGTGTGTACTTTTCCTCACTCGAGCTGTAAAACGAATGGACCCTGGAATTTTTGGTAAAATCATGTGACACGTGATTTGACCATGTTATTTACTGTTGGCATTTTACATCTGTTGCTTTCTAAACACAGATGTGCCATTTGTTATTGTGGGTATGCCATTTTCAATTACGGATGTGTCATTTCTAATAGTAGATGTGCCATTTTTTTAAGGCTGTGCCATTTTCAATCGCAGATGCTTCATTTTTAATCATTGATGTGCCATTTTTATAGTGAATGTGCCATTTTGAATCATGGATTTGTCATTTTTAATTGTGGATGTGCCATTTTCAATCATGGTTGTGCCATTTTCAATCATTGTTGTGCCATTTTCAATCGTGGATGTGCCATTTTTTATTAAGGCTGTGCCATTTTCAATCATGGATGTGCCATTTTCAATCATGGATGTGCCATTTTCAATCATGGATGTGCCATTTTCAATCATGGATGTGCCATTTTCAATCATGGATGTGCCATTTTCAATCATGGATGTGCCATTTTCAATCATGGATGAGCCATTTTTTAATCATTGTTGTGCCATTTTTAATTGTGAATGTGCCATTTTGAATCATGAAATTGCCATTTTTAATTGTGAATGTGCCATATTGAATCACGAAATTGCCATTTTTAATTGTGGATGTGCCATTTTCAATCATGGTTGTGCTATTTTCAATCATGGATGTGCCATTTTAAATGAATACTATTGATTCTATACGCAAGTAAAAAAATAATTGATATAACGAGTAGAAAGCGCAACTATCAAGTAAAACTAACGGGGCAAAAATCATTACGAAAACTCGAAACCAGAAGCGGCTAACAGATGACAACAGTTGGTTCAGAAAGTTTTCCCCCGACAAAATGTTCCCCTAACCATCAACCCGGACCCTTGCAGGCAAAGAAAGAAAGAAGCCAAAATGACCGTAGCGGGTGGCTTTAGGGGAAGCCTCCCTTTCCCTCCCCCGTCCAGTAGTTGGGGGGGGGGGGCGACCGTAATGGAGTGAAGACAAGTTTGGCACCAGATAGCGAGTTGGTCCGTGGCTGGAGTTCAAAGCAGATTTACCGAAATATCCTTTTACTATAAAAGAACTGAGGATGTTGGCAAGGTTGATTGCATAGGGGGCGCACAAGCGTATATTTATTACAATGGTCGAAATGGATTAATGTTCTCCGATTCCCTTGGGGATGATACAAGGATAGAAAATTTCTTTTTTGGCCAAGTCATGGAATACTAGGCCTGCCCCGGCATCTGGAAATGAAAACATGTGAAATTGTCCAGGATTTGTGTCAGGGGCCGAAACTAACCTCCCTGCTGACACTTTAACAAGGCGCTGCTAACCTCCCTCCTGACACTCTAACAAGGCGCTGCTAACCTCCCTCCTGACACTCTAACAAGGCGCTGCTAACCTCCCTCCTGACACTCTAACAAGGCGCTGCTAACCTCCCTCCTGACACTCTAACAAGGCGCTGCTAACCTCCCTCCTGACACTCTAACAAGGCGCTGCTAACCTCCCTCCTGACACTTTAACAAGGCGCTGCTAACCTCCCTCCTGACACTTTAACAAGGCGCTGCTAACCTCCCTCCTGACACTCTAACAAGGCGCTGCTAACCTCCCTCTCAACCGTATGACGCTGATAGTCTGAGACCTACAAATTTCTGAACAATCGAATCCAGAAACCGGATCTTGACTGCAATCCATGGCCTAGCTTACCGTTTTTTGCAGATATCCCCAACAGGGAGGGTAAATAGGGAATGGGGGCCACACTAACTTGTCCTCGACTGTCTTCGGATTCCCTGATCGTTTGAATTTGTCCCGAAACCCCTGTAATCATAAATTAGCTACCAGCGCTCGCTGCATTTAGCCTCGCGGCCCCTTCTGTCTGCCGGCACAGCAACCCGCCGTTTTGCTCCCCAACTAAAAGATCCCCACTCGTGCCTCCCCTCCTACTGGACCCGTCGTCTCCTTTCACTTCCCCTCCCTCCTTTTGCAGTTGTTGCAGTTTCTGTCGGCTTTAAAGAACTCGGCAGAAGACAAAAACGCAAGGTTAGCAAAAGTTGATTTCAAAAGCGGTCAATATAAAGTCTGCAGTTATTAACACCTTTTATGTCCCCGTTTTTTGAGCAGCTGAAAACAAAATTCTCTAGCTGTAAATAAACTAACAGAATGAATCATTGTTGAAGATTATCCTTCATAGTTGAAGAATGGTAATGCGCTAATATGGTCAGCCCGACCTAACCAATCATTATAGACACATTGATCAGCTCAGATAAGTCAAAAAGAACGTTTTTTTAAAAACTTGGCTATAAAGAGAAATATTACACTACATTGTCCAAACATTGATCCATTGGTTGCAGGTACCCTTTCCATTTTATTGCTGAGGTCAAAACCGTAAAGAAAACACAGAGCTATCGGGTTTCAACTTACGGTAATTCTTTTTTCTTTAAATAGCTAATACAAATCCCATCGATGTGCTCTTGCCTGTCAAAGCGTGCAAGAGGATCATAATTGACAGTTTGGTTTACAAACAAAAAACTTCAATTGATCACGCTGGACATTCGGTCCTTTTGATGGCGCAATAAGTCTCGATGAGTGACAGTTTCCAATTATCAATGTTGATAAATTGTAAAAGGCCTATTATATTGTAGCAGCTAACTGCTGAATGATTTTCAGAGAGTTAAATACAGCAAGAAAGTTGATACAATACAGAATAACAGACAATGAGACAGACCTACAGACTCTAAGAGATAGACAGAAAGACAGACAGACAGACAGACAGACAGACAGACAGACAGACAGACAGACAGACAGACAGACAGACAGACAGACAGACAGACAGACAGACAGACAGACAGACAGACAGACGGACAGACAGACAGACAGACAGACAGACAGACAGACAGACAGACAGACAGACAGACAGACAGACAGACGGACGGACAGACAGACAGACAGACAGACGGGCTGACAGACAGACAGACAGAAAGACAGACAGACAGACAGACAGACAGACAGACAGACAGACAGACAGACAGACAGACAGACAGAAAGACAGACAGACAGACAGACAGACAGACAAAAAGAAAAATCAATGAGTGGCATTGCTCCAATTCTGAGAATCGTGATTACCTTTTGATTCTTTGACACCCCCCAGTAAAAAAGAAGCCTTGGTCCGTTAGACGGCTGAGAAGGATAACCAGAATAAACTTACTGAGATTGTTAGAAATATAATTTGATTGAAAATGTGGGAGCCAACTAACAAGATTAAAGGCTGTGAAAATCCAGCGATCATTTGCTTAGATTTTAAGTAAACAAAAAACAGACTAGAAATTCGATAGAGCTACTCACAGAAAAATTTGCGCAGACAAAAGTGCACTTTCCTCTGAGGCTTTTATTTTCGCAGCAAACTGCGGTCGTTAAAGTGGTCCGCTGTAACAGGTGTTGAAAGTTAGAAGCGAAAAAAACTATAATGACCCAGTGCCATTTCTCCTCAGCCTGTCCAGGATTTTGCTTTTATGCTCGCTTCACAGGGATTCAGAACTGATCCAAATGGCCCTCACTATGAGCCAGCCAATCAGATTGCGTGAACAGAGTGGACAAAACAATCCTTGAATGCCTGGCAGCCAATTATAGATTTCTGCAGTTGGAAACGTCATTTATGTTAGGAAATGTTTCAGATACTACTGGGAACATTGAATATTAGTAGCAATGCACGAATATCGAAATCCAATTTTCAGTGTAGCTTTAACCATGTGTTACACAGCTTTTTATTAAGATTGAAACATAATTTTTAAGCATGGAGAGTTGATTAATTTGTTTTTTCTGTGCTTGATCATTTTATTTTCTTAGTATTTTGTACCAATTTAAAGTGTATAGTCATACCATACAAAGAACGTAAATTTTATTAATTTAAACAAATTTGACTTTACATTACGAGGCTTGGCGTACATGAGAAATAGCTAAAAATAAACATCGCGAGCGTTGTTTGGGGGGAGCTAGTCTCGCAAATGTACAGTCGGGGAAAGCCAAAATAAATTTTATAGCCTCGATCAGTGTACATCTGAGTTGTGTTCGCACAATCAGCAACCTCAGTGGAACGATGACTTCAAAATGTACACTCTTGGCTTTTCTGGCTAGATTTCAAACAGAATTAAGAGATTAAGAATGAACCGTTATCCGAATTGTGACATTAACAAAAAACTGTCTCTTAAAATTCTTTTATCATGGCTTCAGGCTACATTTTCTCCTCCATTTCGGATTTTGAAGAATGTAGCATTTTTAGAGTATAGAAGAAGAAAATAGATCGAAAATTAAACAGTGAAAAAAAACACAGGCCATCTGGATCAATCAGGGCGGTTAGGTCTGACAGTTTAGTCTCACTTTGTCGTGTGTCAAGCAGCTACAGTATTTAGTGTTTTGGAACGCCTTGTAAAGACACACACGCCAGCAATGTGTAGAAGGTGTATCAGATTTTTATTATCTACGAGCGTAATACAGTAAAGCCATTCCAACATGCGGCTAATGCACTCCGATCTCTCTCTCTCCCTCTCACTCACTATCTGTCTCTCTCTTCTCCGCCTTTCCATGAATAATCTGAGCTACAAAAGTCGCCTGGCCTGTGCCCAAAGCGCTCAGATACTGGCCAGGAAAGATAGAGAGAGAGAAACACATACAGCCGAAGCGATGTCTTCGACTAGTTTAGTTGGAGTTCAAGCGACGGACACGGCGTCACTGACTTCAAGCAGTTCGGACCAGAGCACGGCTGCCGCTACAGCTCGCATCAAGGAGCTGGTCATCGAACGTCCAGCAGGCGGCCAACGGCCCTACGGTTTTGCCATTCGAACTTTTCGAATTTTGACTGTTCGCGGCCGGTGCGAGAGTGTCTCCTACGTGGACTACGTTGAGGACGGCAGTCCGGCTTGGCAGGTGCGAAGGGAAAATTATTTGCCAGATTGCTTGTGGGTCTCTGCAGTGCTAAGTAGATTCCTTGTAGAATCTCTTTAATGCGAGGTGGATTCCTTGTAGATCTGTGCAGTTTGAGGTAGATTCCTTGTAGATCTGTGCAGTGCGGGGTAGATTCCTTGTAGATCTGTGCAGTTTGAGGTAGATTCCTTGTAGATCTGTGCAGTGCGAGGTAGATTCCTTGTAGATCTGTGCAGTGCGAGGTAGATTCCTTGTAGATCTGTTGCAGTGCGAGGTAGATTCCTTGTAGATCTGTGCAGTGCGAGGTAGATTCCTTGTAGATCTGTGCAGTGCGAGGTAGATTCCTTGTAGATCTGTGCAGTGCGAGGTAGATTCCTTGTAGATCTGTTTGCAGTGCGAGGTAGATTCCTTGTAGATCTGTTTGCAGTGCGAGGTAGATTCCTTGTAGATCTGTGCAGTGCGAGGTAGATTCCTTGTATATCTGTGCAGTTTGAGGTAGATTCCTTGTTGATCTGTTTGCAGTGTGAGGTAGATTCCTTGTAGATCTGTTTGCAGTGCGAGGTAGATTCCTTGTAGATCTGTTTGCAGTGCGAGGTAGATTCCTTGTAGATCTGTTTGCAGTGCGAGGTAGATTCCTTGTAGATCTTTTTGCAGTGCGAGGTAGATTCCTTGTAGATCTGTTTGCAGTGCGAGGTAGATTCCTTGTAGATCTGTGCAGTGCGAGGTAGATTCCTTGTAGATCTGTTTGCAGTGCGAGGTAGATTCCTTGTAGATCTGTTTGCAGTGCGAGGTAGATTCCTTGTAGATCTGTTTGCAGTGCGAGGTAGATTCCTTGTAGATCTTTTTGCAGTGCGAGGTAGATTCCTTGTAGATCTGTTTGCAGTGCGAGGTAGATTCCTTGTAGATCTGTGCAGTGCGAGGTAGATTCCTTGTATATCTGTGCAGTTTGAGGTAGATTCCTTGTTAGATCTGTTTGCAGTGTGAGGTAGATTCCTTGTAGATCTGTTTGCAGTGCGAGGTAGATTCCTTGTAGATCTGTTTGCAGTGCGAGGTAGATTCCTTGTTAGATCTGTTTGCAGTGCGAGGTAGATTCCTTGTAGATCTGTTTGCAGTGCGAGGTAGATTCCTTGTAGATCTGTTTGCAGTGCGAGGTAGATTCCTTGTAGATCTGTTTGCAGTGCGAGGTAGATTCCTTGTAGATCTGTTTGCAGTGCGAGGTAGATTCCTTGTAGATCTTTTTGCAGTGCGAGGTAGATTCCTTGTAGATCTCCTTAGTGTGAGGTAGATTCTTTGTAGATCTCCTTAGTCAAGGCAGATTCCTTGTAGATATCCTTGTAGATCTCCTTGTAGATCTCCTTAGTTCAAGGCAGATTCCTTGCAGATATCCTTCTAGATCTCCTTAGCTTGGTAGATTATTTGTAGATCTCTGCAGTGAGAGGTAGATTCCTTGTAGAAATCTTAATTTCCAGGTAAATTCGTCGTGGATGTGCAGAAAATTGTGGCTGAATATTCGATAGATTTTCTTTTAATTCACAGTTTACTAACATAGTTTCGTCATTATTTCTTCCGCAGGCCGGGCTACTTCCGGGTCACGTGATCATCTCGGTGAACAATTTCGCCGTGGAGGGCGTCGAGCACCGTCTAATAGAGGAGCGACTGCGCAGCTGCCACCAGCGCATGGTGCTGAAAGTTCGCTTCGACAACGCGGCAGAGAGGGTTGAGCTGGCCAGGCGGGCGCTGAGGCTGCGACGCCTCATCAGGGAGAAGCTGGCGGCTGTTAAGCAGATTGAGGAGAGGGAGAAGCAGCTGGTTGAAGAAGCGAACGGAACGAAGGAAGCAGAGCAATAATTCCTACATCATTTTCCTCTACATCTCCATCGATTCTTCCTCTAGTCTACCCCCTAATTCTCCACCCTAGGTAACCATTCTATCTTCCTCTACCCCATAATTCTCCACCCTAGGTAACCATTCTATCTTCCTCTACCCCATAATTCTCCACTCTTAGGTAACCATTCTATCTTCCTCTACCCCCTAATTCTCCACCCTAGGTAACCATTCTATCTTCCTCTACCCCCTAATTCTCCACCCTAGGTAACCATTCTATCTTCCTCTACCCCATAATTCTCCACCCTAGGTAACCATTCTATCTTCCTCTACCCCATAATTCTCCACTCTAGGTAACCATTCTATCTTCCTCTACCCCCTAATTCTCCACCCTAGGTAACCATTCTATCTTCCTCTACCCCATAATTCTCCACTCTAGGTAACCATTCTATCTTCCTCTACCCCATAATTCTCCACTCTAGGTAACCATTCTATCTTCCTCTACCCCATAATTCTCCACTCTTAGGTAACCATTCTATCTTCCTCTACCCCATAATTCTCCACTCTTAGGTAACCATTCTATCTTCCTCTACCCCATAATTCTCCACCCTAGGTAACCATTCTATCTTCCTCTACCCCATAATTCTCCACTCTTAGGTAACCATTCTATCTTCCTCTACCCCATAATTCTCCACTCTTAGGTAACCATTCTATCTTCCTCTACCCCCTAATTCTCCACCCTAGGTAACCATTCTATCTTCCTCTACCCCATAATTCTCCACTCTAGGTAACCATTCTATCTTCCTCTACCCCATAATTCTCCACTCTTAGGTAACCATTCTATCTTCCTCTACCCCATAATTCTCCACCCTAGGTAACCATTCTATCTTCCTCTACCCCATAATTCTCCACTCTTAGGTAACCATTCTATCTTCCTCTACCCCATAATTCTCCACTCTTAGGTAACCATTCTATCTTCCTCTACCCCTTAATTCTCCACTCTTAGGTAACCATTCTATCTTCCTCTACCCCATAATTCTCCACTCTATGTAACCATTCTATCTTCCTCTACCCCATAATTCTCCACTCTAGGTAACCATTCTATCTTCCTCTACCCCATAATTCTCCACTCTTAGGTAACCATTCTATCTTCCTCTACCCCATAATTCTCCACTCTTAGGTAACCATTCTATCTTCCTCTACCCCATAATTCTCCACTCTTAGGTAACCATTCTATCTTCCTCTACCCCATAATTCTCCACTCTAGGTAACCATTCTATCTTCCTCTACCCCATAATTCTCCACTCTTAGGTAACCATTCTATCTTCCTCTACCCCATAATTCTCCACTCTTAGGTAACCATTCTATCTTCCTCTACCCCATAATTCTCCACCCTAGGTAACCATTCTATCTTCCTCTACCCCCTAATTCTCCACTCTAGGTAACCATTCTATCTTCCTCTACCCCCTAATTCTCCACCCTAGGTAACCATTCTATCTTCCTCTACCCCAGAATTCTCCACCCTAGGTAACCATTCTATCTTCCTCTACCCCATAATTCTCCACCCTAGGTAACCATTCTATCTTCCTCTACCCCATAATTCTCCACTCTAGGTAACCACTTCTACCCCTTCTTCTCCACACTTCCTGTTGTTACATTTCCAATCTCACTTGTATGATAAAGTAGATTATTATAACAATTTGTTCATTACTAATAAAAAGTAATATTAATTTCCTAAAATTTGAGCTTCATTTGCGCTTATGCGATTGTAATACTTATTAAACGGATTTTCAATCCAAAAAATAATGTTATAAATAGAAAAAATACAGCCTGAATCGCCCCGTTAGAACTTGATGGAAAATGTTTGTTTCTGTTTTTTCAGCCGGTTTAGAGCCAAGAAAACTGCGTCGCATGGAAGAGCGAGAAAATGGGATAAAAGCGTTTTTAAAGATTTTTTAGCTACGCTAGAAATCGCGCGGCTAGCAAATTCGTCACAAATTTTGGTACTTAAAGCAGCCCCCGTCTTCTTCTCCAGTTGCTAAAGTGCTGCTTCTTCTAAAAGCAAGTTTGCCTCTTCTTCTTCTTCTTCACTAAGCAGGCAGACAAACGTGGGCACAAATATTGAACAATCGATAAACACTGGGAGGAGCAGTTAAAAGCAGACGCATTTAGGAAAATTTTTCTTTTCGAAAACATCATCCACACTCTAAACTGGGATTCGGCGCGTGTTGAAGTGATAATTAACACTAAATTTTTATCGGCGCTAAAATTGTCAATTGGGATCACAGAATCCATTACAAGTGGCGGAAGTGGCCTTTGAGATGTCTTTGAGATGATGGAACAGCAATGGGGGGGAAATTTGTAGCAGTCTGAAATTCAGGCCATTTGGCTGGCTGAAAGAAGCAGATTTTGTCGGCAAAAGTGGCGCCCAAATATCCCTAGGGATATTTGATGTGCGCGCCTGATTTCGCCATTTCGTTTTGGGTCCCCCCCCTCCACCCCGAGGGGGAAAATGGGATGGGATAAATCGAGCATTAAGAGTCCCGTTCTCCCTCTGTCAGATTCAAAACAGCTGCTTAAATTACTAGACATTATTTTAAGTGATTTAACTTGTTGTGAAAGCGAGCCACCTTCTAGTTTGATTCTGTTTTCACGGCGGATTAGTTGGAATCTGCGTGGCCAAAGCTGAGCTCTTTTTTAAGATAGTTACTCGTGCTAGTTGATACAGCTGGGCTTAATGTGGGGATTTGAACCTTTCAAGCCACTGCGTCTCATTTGGCGAGTTTTTTTCGGTAATTTCTTCATCTTCTTGTTCCCTGCTTTCAATCCCACGTCTCCCCACCATCTCCCTCTACTCTCTCAACCAACTCTTCCTCTACTCTCCCTCATCTCTGCCTCCTCTCTCTCTCTACTCTCCCTCTACTCTCTCTCTACTCTCCCTCATCCTTTTCCCTCCTCTCTTCCTCCTCTCACCTTCCTCTCTCCCTCTCCTCTACCTCAGCTCCCCCATCTTTCTTTCTCTCCACAACATCTCTCCCAACCAGCTTGTATCTCCCTCCCATGCTGCTCTCCCCATATCAGCTCCCAATTATCCTCCAGGACCCGAACAAAAAACTGCTAGCAGAAGCGCCTATTGCAATAATATCTCCCCTTTCAAGATCACCGAATAACAAATCGAATTCTGAGGAAGAAAAAAAGTGGCCAAAAAACGGTCTGAGTGCCGGCCAGATAATTGAAATTTTCGATTTTGCTTTTTAATAAACGAGCACATGGGGGGTGTTTTTCCAGAATTCCCTATCTTTATCGGCGGCTCAAATCTTATCGTGTCCAGTAATGAGTTTACCTGGCCAATGCTCAGAATCAATCAATAACACCCAATGAGCTGCTGCTGATTATTCGCTTCTCAAGCGTCGATAAACTTGAGAACAATCTTCTTTTTCGTTCTTTCTTCACCGATTCCGCTTTATCTTCATTTTGATTGCAGCCTCGCGATGAGAACTTGGCGCTTCCTCCTGCATGGTCCTTGTGGATCGGTGTCTCAAATTAAATAAAATATTCAGGTTTGGCGGGGGGGCAACTTTCCGCCGAGTTGAATAGACCAGCTCACGGTGGCTCTTCTGCCTTGATTAGTATTTGATGAGAGGCGCAGACACGGACTGGCTGTGGGTGCTGGGGGCCACCTAATTGATAAATAAACCAAAAACCCCGGGACGACTCTGCAGCATCAACAAAACCTCATCGAAAGCGAGAAAGCAAATCAACCGAATAGAAGATTCCGAACTTGGCCGAGAAAAAAAACCCGATACCTCCTTAAACAGTCGAGGGTTTGGGAATCCAACATCTGCCTCGCGTCCCTACTAGGGGAGATATCTCACATTTAGGAGAGGAAAATCATAGCCAAGTTGTTAGGCTCTGTTTGGGCTAATAGGGGGAGAAATTGGAGCAGAAAGATGAGAATTAATTGAGCACCAGCTCACTCACTTTTCTCTAAGTTCTGCTGCCACGCAATAAATATTGCTGAATTAATTCTGACCAATGAGGATATTTGATCATTGGATGTCGGAGTCTAGGGCGGATCAGTGCCCGCCGATATGGGAATATTCGAATGCTGAGTGTCTGCGAGCCAATCGCAGTTGAACTCGTTGGCTTGAAGAGCCAATGATGGTAAGAAAATAAAAAAAAGTTGTTCGCTCTGGCAAACAACTTTCTCTCAAAACTAAATCAGATAAAATCGGCAGCTTAAAATCTCGCAGCCAAAAAAATTCTTCGGCATCAAGGCTTGCTCAAGTGGCAATGAGTTCCAACAGCTCCAAGTTTCGTTTTGGCATTGCGGATATTTTGGGAGAAAATCCCGGCGACACTGCGATAGACAGACCCGATGCGGATCGAGTTGACGAAGCAGCAGCCGAGGATGCTGAGGGAGAAGTCAACGACCAAGCGGACAGCGAAGGCGAGGACTTCAACGATGACGGAGCTGATGGCGAAGGCAGTCAGCTGAGCGAAGATCTCCAAGACGCGGAAGACCCTGAGCCGCAGCAGGTCGCAGTCTCCGCCTCGGCATCGGCCGCCAACTGGGGCTTCCCCATCCCGACACCTTTCGCAGCTGCCGCCGCTGCTGCTGCCGCTGCGGCTGCCGCTGCCTCGGCGTCGGGACCGCGCCTGGATGGCGGGCAGCTGGCCTGGCTGTATCCAGGGCTGGTGAACCGGCAGGGCATCTTCGGGCTGGGCGGTGAGTGAGCAGCGGGTTGACTAGCGGGTGAGTGGCTGGTGGGTGAAGCGTTTGACCGGTTGGTGAATTGAGTGATCGGAGGGTGAATTGAGTGATCGGAGGGTGAATTGAGTGATCGGAGGGTGAATTGAGTGATCGGAGGGTGAATCAAGTGATCGGAGGGTGAATTGAGTGATCGGAGGGTGAATTGAGTGATCGGAGGGTGAACTGAGTGATCGGGGGGTGAATCAAGTGATCGGAAGGTGAATTAAGTGATAGAAGGGTGAATCAAGTGATCGGAGGGTGAATGGAGTGATCGGAGGGTGAATTGAGTGATCGGAGGGTGAATTGAGTGATCGGAGGGTGAACTGAGTGATCGGGGGGTGAATCAAGTGATCGGAAGGTGAATTAAGTGATAGAAGGGTGAATCAAGTGATCGGAGGGTGAATTGAGTGATCGGAGGGTGAATTGAGTGATCGGAGGGTGAATTGAGTGATCGGAGGGTGAACTGAGTGATCGGGGGGTGAATCAAGTGATCGGAAGGTGAATTGAGTGATAGAAGGGTGAATCTAGTGATCGGAGGGTGAATTGAGTGACCAATGAAATAATTAACTGATAGCTAGGGTTAGTAATTGAGGGTAGCAAGTGATTAAACCATGTTTCACAGGTCATAAATTGAATATAAAAACTTATGGAGAATTTTCTAGCCAACAAGCTCTTTGTCAGCTAATCGCACAAAGAAAAAGCCAACTAAAATTGACCATTTTTTGAGTAAATAAATTAGCCAAATGGGATCAGTTAGACAGGGCGGTTTGGAAAGAGAGGAAGAAAGTCAAAAAGAGCGGTCAATGCCTCACTTATCCCCTATTCCGACATCTGCATAAGCTGAGCAGGGGCTCAATAGCCACTTTGGCGACCCCCCACCTCCATCCTAAATAACTGCCACAAGCACCTGACCGAGTTCCCACAGATGAAGGACTCTGCTTTCCAAGTCTTTCAGCCTCTGTCTCTTGCCGCGGTCATATCCAATTGGCCAGTAAATATGCCATTGAATAGGGGGGAGGGGGGTTAATCTGCTGATTAAGACGACGTTTGTCAGTGACGAATGAGCCAAAAATGGTTTTCAGACCGATGGAGAGACAGCCGAACAGTTAGAGGGGGGGGGAGATTGGGAGAAAGTTTTTAGGGCGGAGACCTTGAGCACGTGTGAAAGTGTTTTCTTAGCAAATAGAGGCCTGGGCCTCCACTTTACAACACTTTAGCTCTCCGCCTGCATTCTGTTAATGGCCCAGTGAGGGTAAAGATTTTGCTTAAAAGGCTCTCTCCCATTGCGGACATTAAGGCTGGCGGCACATAAATTAGCCTGTTTGCACGGCTCACTTAGCAATGCGCAGAATGCAAAGTTCTCCTCAGGACTGCGTCTTGTGGAATGATACTTGGAATAAATGAGCCAGATTGTTTCTTGCTGACGTCTGCTTTTGTGTTGAATCAGAGTATTCCTAAAAAAATTCCCACCAAATACCCTACAAATGTCAAGCAGCCCCGAAGCAGCAGGGTCGACGCGCTCGAAAGCCCGGCATGGAGAGAAAACCGAGGCAGGCGTATTCTTCGAAACAGCTCGAACGGTTGGAGACCGAGTTTAAGGTTGGTTTATTCATCATGTTCTAATTATGCTACTAATCAGTAAAAATGCAAACATTTTCATTCCGAAATTTACCATAGAGCGATAAATATCTGAGCGTCAGCAAGCGCACCGATCTGAGCAAAGCGCTGGGCCTCACGGAGACGCAGATCAAGACTTGGTTTCAAAATCGGCGCACCAAATGGAAGAAGCAGATGACGGCCAGACTGAAGCTTGCCGCCCAGAGACACGGCGTTTTCTTCACGCCGCCGCCGCCGCCTCCGCCGCCGCCAGCCTCGCTGCAGTCGCAGGGACCTCCGGTACATCTGCAGCAGCCGCCATCGCAGCCAGCGCCGCTGCCTATTCCCTCAACAGGCGACGAACAGACCGAAGATAACAACCCGGATGTCCGGTTCCAGCAGCAGCAACTGCAGGTCAGCATTGGCGCCTATCATCCGTGTTGGCCAGCAATGCTGGGTCTGCCCCAAGGAAGTTTCCCTCTCAGAGCTGTAGGCAGCTTGTTGAATCACCAGCAGCATCTTATTCAGCAGCAGCAGCAGCAGCAGCAGCAGCAGCAGCAGCAGGCGGCTGGCAGTGCCGCAGGCGGGGACAGCAGCCACCCTGAGCGTGATAATCGACAATGACGAGCAAGAAAACAAAACAAAAGCGGATTTTTATTGTTATGGAATAAACAAGGAGGACGCTAAGAAATCCAAAGTCATGCAAGACTCGTACTTTAATACTTAATATACTCCTATTAAAGACCTACTTATATTAATACACTTGAGTATATAGCAAAAACTTATGATTCTGGGAGAGAATTGAAATTATGTGGATTGTCGGACCATTGCACCATAAAGGGTGTCGCATGCCCAAAAATTTGACTCGCTAAATCACCTGCTTACTGTTCATTGGCTGCTATTTTTAGCTAATTCTCATACCTAAATGTACGCTTCTCATCGATATAACGGGTAGGGTGGCTAAAAGGGGTAGAAAAAACTGGGGGGGGGGGGGGCGGCTGGCGTTGGCCTGGCGTAGGGGGGGGGGAGCCTGATTGGGTTAAAAAATCTCTAGCCAATGAGCATCAAGCGTTGGTTGTGTAAAATTGGGCGTGAATTATTGTCAGCCTAACAGTCCAGTTGTTTTATATCGTCCTTGAATGGGCATTGAATAAAAAAAAAGTTAAAAGTCTGGCTAAAGTATTTTGAGGCAAAATAGGCTTTCTACACTTTTTTCCCCACGAAACTACGAGTAGATGGAGACGTCCTTTAAGCTTTTTTAGCTAGAAACAGGGATTTAAAACTTAAACCCATTCTTTAGCTTGTTCACCAACAGCTTCTCTGCATATCGCTATAGCAGCAAGCAATTTTGCTAATTTAGCTGCCTCCCATGCTATGCCGTGCGGCGCTGCCCTCTGTTTTGTTGTTCTATTTAATGAAACGATAAATAGTTACGTTCTCTTAAGCGCAATCTCTTTTTGAAAGATCAATTGAACTGAACTTATTGATGCTTTAGATACTGAAAAAAACATGTTATTGTTGCTTTTAAAATGCTTTCAACATCTCGGAGTATAGACAGATATGCCAAAAAACATGCAGAGACAAACAGACAGACAGAGTGACAGACAGACAGACAGACAGAAGACAGACAGACAGACAGACAGACGGACAGACAGATAGACAGACAGGCAGACAGACAGGCAAGCAGCAGACAGACAAAAAGACAAACAAACAAACAGACAGAGAGGTTATACAGACAGCGAAATATAATTAATTCAATCGTTAAAACCGTAATAACACTATTAATTATGGTCTCTGCCTAGAAGGA
This sequence comes from Macrostomum cliftonense, assembly GCA_950096795.1. NCBI lineage: Eukaryota > Metazoa > Platyhelminthes > Macrostomidae > Macrostomum > Macrostomum cliftonense. The sequence goes on from CATNEM010000141.1 coordinate 24,405, forward strand.
TTGTGGTTCTAACGTACTTTCTATTTGCATTGTTAAAAAAAACATGAAAACTATAATATACACGTCGTAATAACTATATCAATAATGCTATTTCGTGTTTGGGCATGCGAACATAGTCAACTGTTCACGGAAAAAGTATGCACAAAGAAACACGCATACAGTCTAGCTAAAAAACATTTGAGAAGTCAACTGGCAGAACACAAGTATTCAAGGGAGTGATAGATGGAGGAGCAGAAACTGGATAAGAAGCCCAGAGAAGCAAGATGAAACCAAGAAGAAGCCAAGAAGAGGCCAGGAAGAGGCCAAGAAGAGGCCAAGAAGAGGCCAAAAATAGGCCAAGAAGAAGCCAAGAAGAAGCCAAGAGGAAGCCAAGAAGAAGCCAAGAAGAGGCCAAGAAGAGGCCAAAAAGAGGCCAAGAAGAAGCCAAGAAGAGGCCAAGAAGAGGCGAAGAAGAAGCCCAGAGGAAGCCAAGAAGAAGCCAAGAAGAGGCCAAGAAGAGGCCAAAAAGAGGCCAAGAAGAGGACAAGAAGAGGACAAGAAGAGGCCAAGAAGAAGCCAAGAAGAAGCCAAGAAGAGGCCAAGAAGAGGACAAGAAGAGGCGAAGAAGAAGCCAAGAAGAAGCAAGTGTGAGATATTGAATATTTTTAACATGTCGGAATGAGAAATAACACAAACGAAAATCTTCTTCTAGAAGCGGATGCAATCACAGTTTTAAAAAAAGCCGCCGAATCTCAGGCGACCTGCTTGAAGAGCGGCATGATGACCAGGATGACGATGGTAGACAGGCAGGCGGCCAGCAGGAACAGCCAGAACAGCAGGCGGTCGACAATGAAGGCCAACATTCGCCAGTCGCTGATGATCATCTGGGCGGCCTCGTCCTCGGCCTGCCGGCGGATCAGCAGGCGCAGATGTCGCTGCAGCTGGTCGTATTGGCGGAGCCGGCGGCGGAACAGCGGCACAGCCGGGTCGCCGCTGCTCGGCGAGCCGAATCCCAATCCCTTGTCCGACCAAGAGCCGTTGCAGTCGTCGGCGTTGTCGTCCAAGCCGACGATGTCGGGATCAACAGCCGCGTCGGTCAGCCGGCTGTGCGTCTCCTCGAAGCGCTGGCGTCGGCGCCTGGCTTTCCGCTCGTAGCGGGCGACGGAGGACATGCAGAGCAGCGGGGCGAGCCGGCCGAACAGGGCGCGCTTGACGGCCGGCGGCACCGGGCGGTCGTTGGGGCCGACGTGGTGCAGATGGAGGACGAACACCGTCAGCACGATTGACAGCGACGTGGTGGACATCGTCACCGTCAGGTAGATGCCTGCCGATTCGGGGACGCCAGGTTTTAGTGAGGGAGAGGGTGGATTCTAACTGACGGATGAGGGAGGGGGCGGATTCTGATTGACGGATGAGGGAGGGGGCGGATTCTGATTGACGGATGAGGGAGGGGCGGATTCTGATTGACGGATGAGGGAGGGGGCGGATTCTGATTGACGGATGAGGGAGGGGGCGGATTCTGATTGACGGATGAGGGAGGGGGCGGATTCTGATTGACGGATGAGGGAGGGGGCGGATTCTGATTGACAAATGAGGGAGGGGCGGATTCTGATTGACGGATAAGGGAGGGGGCGGATTCTGATTGACGGATGAGGGAGGGGCGGATTCTACTTCCTGGATGTGAGGGAGGGGGCGGATTCTAATTGACGGATGAGGGGGGCGGATTCTGATTGACAAATGAGGGAGGGGCGGATTCTGATTGACGGATGAGGGGGTGGATTCTAATAAACGGTCGTGAGGGAGGGGCGGATTCTGCTTGGCACTGGTGAATCTGAAGCTCACCAATGAGCGGCACGAACTCGCTAGTGGCCGGCATGTTCTCAGCGATGAGCAGCATGAACACAGAGAACGCCAGCAGCACGGTGATGCCCAGGGTGATCTTCTCGCCGGAGTCAGGCGGCAGCCAGAAGCCGAGGAGGCTCAGCACCGTCAGCCACAGGCAGGGGAAGATGATGTTGAACAGGTAGTACAGAGTGCGGCGCCTGATCACTATGTGAAACTTGATATCCGGGTACGGCACCGGGCTGATTGGGTAGATTGTCTGCGAGTGGGGGAGGGCGCGGGACATTCTGGGAGCTCTGGTGAGCTGGTGAGCATACCTACAGCCTACAGCCCTCCTGCAGATTTAGCTTTAGCTTTAGAGCTGGTGAGCATCGTTTGTCGGACAGACAGACAGACAGGCAGACAGACAGACAGACAGACAGACAGACAGACAGACAGACAGACAGACAGACAGACAGACAGACAGACAGACAGACAGACAGACAGACAGACAGACAGACAGACAGACACAGACAGACAGACAGACACACACACACACACACAGACACACACACACACACACACACACAGAGACTGACAGACAGACAGACAGACCAGACAGACAAACAGACAGACAGACAGACAGACAGACAGACAGACAGACACACAGACAGACAGACAGACAGACAGACAGGCAGACAGACAGACAGACCGACAGACAGGCAGACCGACAGACAGACTGACAGACAGACAGACAGACAGATAGAAAGACAGACCAGTTTAAAAGAAGGATAAAATTCGTAACTCTGAAAAATCATTTGTTAGAAGATACAGCTCTTTACTTTCGATAGAGGCCAATAAATTTTCTATTATAAATAAAAGGAAAAAATACGAGTATTTAGCAATCACAGATTAGTTTAAAACAAGCCAAATAGAAATGATCGAGCAGTACAAGTTTAAGTGCCAACGCATTGCAATCTTCTGTCTGTTTTCTACTCATTTCTTAGAATTTATTCACGGAACTGGCGCGCACGCGGAAGTCGGCCGACCTGAAGGCCAGATATCGCAGAGCGGATTCAACTCGGCGCAGTTCGTCCGCAGTGAGACCGCGTGGCACCAGCTCCGTCCTCAAGGTGCACCGCTTGATAAACCAACGTCGTTTGCAGCTTCGATGCTCAACTACGGTCGTCTTGGCAACGAGCTGAGCCGTGACAACGCTGCGAACGACGCCGAATTCAACGTTTGTAGCGTCTATCCGACGTCCTGCGCCGACAAACATTTCGTAGTGTCCTTGACTGATCATCGTATTGACGCTGAAGGAGAACGTGTGAAACAATGCGGACCTGGCGTAGGCAAGGGCTGACAGACTGTCCGCCACCCTCTGCGGCAGGCCTTTCGATCTGACGGCTTCTTGTAGTTGAACTCGAGGCACCGAACCCTGGAATAGTTCGCTTCGATCGTTTGGCGAGAAAAGCAAGCACCAAGAGTGACGACAGATGGAATTCAGTATGTCCGGAGTTAGCGGAGGCGATTGGCTGGCAACGACGAGTTGGTTGCGCAAGCCGTTGGCAACACTTGCCTGAGCGCCCCGACTCAGCGTTCTGATGACAATGGGTTCGGCTCCGGTGAAGAAAATCAACAGGCAGCTGCTTAGACAGCTGACAATCAGAGCTGTGATTCTCGACATGTCGCTTCTTGTCTTGTCCTGCTTCGGACTGTGTTCGGCCAGGACACATTATATTTATACGCTTTTTTAATGCGTGGGCATACAGCTGCTGTTTTTTGTAATTTTGAGATAAAAATTGCACTTACACACTACTTAAAAAGGCGTGAAATGTGCGACATTGATACGTACCGTGTTAAATTTCCGACAGCACGATAAAAGAAAACTGTCTGTTTACGCGTACTTGTGCAATCATGCAAAGTTTGTCTGCGCATGGCACTTATTTTATTTAGTCTATTTTAACGTAATGAAAGAATCTTTCCTATAACAATCACAGCTTTCTGGAATTTTGATTTATCCATTGTTTTGTTTTTTTCGGTCGAGATTAACTTCAAAAGCTACGTATATCAATGTATATTCTTGATTCAATGTACATTCGTTCTAATACGACTGCCCCTCTCTACCCCTCTAACACCGACACCTATAGAAGTCAGTACGCACACAAGAATGTACATTACACATATCTGTACACTCTTTACTTAACTATTGACTCATGAATGTACATGTTAATTAAGACTATCAGCTAGCCGTCAAAACAGCCGACAAAGGGAACAATTATAATATTAAAAGATCATATACGAAGGAAATAAAAATTTTGACTAAAAAATTAAAAAAATACCTCTTGACGTTCGACATCGATTCTGATCAGATTCCACTCGCCGCTTTGGACATAGTTCTGAAAATCGACCTCGTCCCGTCTGAATTAGGGTTTTTTAGCGAAGTTTACTATGAGTAGCTTGCTCAGGTATTTTCGTGTATTTTCAGCATAAAAAAACACAAAATTAGCCTCACTTTTTCGTTATGTTAACTTGAAATCCATCGTAGGTCCAGGAGCCGAATTTCATAGTGCAAACCTGATCGTCAAAGGGAAAATAGGTGATGTCAATCTTGCAGGTGGAGCGCAGCTTGGCCGGGGGTGGCCAGAACACGGTCCCGTTGGCGTCCACCATCGCCTTGCTCTGCATGTAGCCCGTTGTGAAATCGTCCGCGCTTAAAAATAGGATAACAGGTATTTTAATGAAAAAAAATATTTTTTTTTGACAAAAAATACTGACAATATTCTCAACTTGCCTACTTAGCCAGTAGTGTGATTGCAATCAGCTCACCTATTATACAGTACAATGTCGGGCAGCCAGATTTTCTGGCAAGGAATGCGCAGAATTTCCAGACCGTTGAACTCCTTGGGGTCCCAGTGGAGCCGCTCGTCGTGCCACTCCTGAAAAAAATGTTTGTGAGCGGCATTTGTCTTCGTGCAACTGATTTGCATAAATTAGTTGCATTGCTGGACGCAGAAATTTTTCAGCTAAAATCTAATATAGAAATTTAGAATCCTCTACTACAAATTTCAGAAAATTTATAAACTTTATTTGACCCCAGTGTCAATCGGTGCTCTGCTCCACACATTGCCTCCAAAGAGTTCGAGAAAAAAAAATGTAAACTTCACAAACTAGGAACTTCACAAACTTGAAACTTCACAAACCAGAAACTGCACAAACCAGAAACTTCAAAAACCAGAAACTTCACAAATCAGAAACTACATAAACCAGAAACTTCACATACCAGAAACTTCACATACCAGAAACTTCACATACCAGAAACTTCACAGACCAGAAACTTCACAAACCAGAAACTTCACAAACCAGAAACTTCACAAACCAGAAACTACGAAAACTTGAAACTTCACAAAATCGAAACTTCACTAACTAGAAACTTCACTAACTAGAAACTTCACAAACTAGACACTTCACAAACCAGAAACTTCAAAAACCAGAAACTTCACAAACTAGAAACTTCACAAACCAGAAACTGCACAAACCAGAAACTTCAAAAACCAGAAACTTCACAAATCAGAAACTACATAAACCAGAAACTTCACAAAATCGAAACTTCACTAACTAGAAACTTCACTAACTAGAAACTTCACAAACTAGACACTTCACAAACCAGAAACTTCAAAAACCAGAAACTTCACAAACTAGAAACTTCACAAACCAGAAACTTAGATAACCAAAAAATCTTCACTCAATCAAGTATATTCTATATTTTTGACAAGTAGTTCAGGAATTCCTGTACTGTTAAAATTTACAAGGATATGTTGGAAGCGTTTCTGAAGTCGTAAAACCGATATTGTTTTAACCCTAGTTAGCTGCCGTAGGGCCAAGTTGCAGCAGCTGCTTACAGTTTTTATTCCACAATTTTTTATAATCCGCAAAAGATGCGAGTTATATGCATGATGTTACCTATAGCATGCAGAGGTTGATTTTTTAAAATAATAATAGTTTCTCTGACCTGTTCCAACCAAACGTTAGTGGTTAGCACCTGGTTAACTTCGTCCTGAAAAGTGGAATTGCTTTGAAATAATTCACTTTTTTCTCATAAACTTATACGAAATAAATTAATGATTAGTTGATGCAGTGAATTTCAGAGATTTCTTAAGAGTTTCCATTTAGCCCATGAGCAAAGGCAGAGCGCCAATTTCTCGTACAAAAACCCCAGAGAAATCAAGTCTTCTCCTAGTAGAAGAAAGAAAGATAATTAAAAGTCGAGTTCAAAGTGAACTGGTCGAGTTGGACTCGGTAAAAATCGCCACTATTTCACTTTGAACCTATAGCTATTCCTACTGCGCCCACACAACTCGATGGTAAAGATTTTGATAAGCTTAGCAACTAAGAAGATGACGGAATTTCGCTTGGAAGAGCAGAAACTGATGCAGAAAAGATAAGCCGGCGGCAGAACGGCGAGGGGGGGGAAAGAGAACGAAAAGCCACTTAATTTTCGTCAAGACTGCACGCCACGGACACTCTGGAAAAGTGGCGGTTGAGAATCAATCCCTTGCAAACGCAATCAGTCCATGTTACTTTCCGGCTCATCGCCTGGCCTAGAATTGCTTATTAACTGTAGGGTGTTGCTGTCTTGTCCCGCTTTCCAGCATGCGCAAGTGCACGATAATTCGATGAGGGATTCCACCATCTAATTGGATCTATTTGACAGTTGGAAGAAGTTTTATCAACAGAGAATAACTTCAAAACAGACTTTAATTGACAGAAAGAGTCGTCTGAATTGTACATGGAGACGGATGAACACCGACCATGTCAGTGATGAGAATGAGTGCGAATCCGAATCGCACCGTGACCTGGTCCGAGGCGTTTATGACCGGCCTAACTGACGGGTCATAACGAATCATGAGGTTCTCCATGAGCTGCTGCTCGTCTGGTTTGCGTTTGCCCAGTGCGATTTGGGTGTCGTCTGCAGAGAGCGGTTGATTGCAGGTTTAGCGTGATTGCAGGGGGACTTTCAAACTTTGAATGCAGTTATGCAACTGTCACCCTTAGTTGGATCTTTATAGTTTTGTAAAAAAAGGATTTCTTGATTATCGTTTTTGTAGACAGATTCACAGCAGCTTTATTAGCAGTTTACGATTGACAGATAAGGGAGGGGGCGGATTCTGATTGACGGATGGGGGAGGGGGCGGATTCTGATTGACGGATGGGGGAGGGGCGGATTCTGATTGACGGATGGGGGAGGGGGCGGATTCTGATTGACGGATGGGGGAGGGGGCGGATTCTAATTGACGGATGAGGGAGGGGCGGATTCTGATTGACGGATGAGGGAGGGGGAATTCTAATTGGCGGATGAGGGAGGGGGAATTCTAATTGGCGGATGAAGGAGGTGCAGATTCTACTTCCTGGATGTGAGGAAGGGGGCGGATTCTGATTGACAGATGGGGGAGGGGGCGGATTCTGATTGACGGATGGGGGAGGGGCGGATTCTGATTGACGGATGAGGGAGGGGGAATTCTAATTGGCGGATGAGGGAGGGGGAATTCTAATTGGCGGATGAGGGAGGTGCAGATTCTACTTCCTGGATGTGAGGAAGGGGGCGGATTCTGATTGACAGATGGGGGAGGGGCGAATTCTGATTGACGGATGGGGGAGGGGGCGGATTCTAATTGACGGATGAGGGAGGGGGCGGATTCTAATTGACGGATGGGGGAGGGGGCGGATTCTAATTGACGGATGGGGGAGGGGGCGGATTCTGATTGACGGATGGGGGAGGGGCGAATTCTGATTGACGGATGGGGGAGGGGGCGGATTCTAATTGACGGATGAGGGAGGGGGCGGATTCTAATTGACGGATGGGGGAGGGGGCGGATTCTAATTGACGGATGGGGGAGGGGGCGGATTCTGATTGACGGATGGGGGAGGGGGCGGATTCTGATTGACGGATGAGGGAGGTGCGGATTCTACTTCCTGGATGTGAGGAAGGGGGCGGATTCTGATTGACGAATGATGGAGGGGGAATTCTAATTGGCGGATGAGGGAGGTGCGGATTTTACTTCCTGGATGTGAGGAAGGGGGCGGATTCTGATTGACAGATGGGGGAGGGGCGGATTCTGATTGACGGATGAGGGAGGGGGCGAATTCTAATTGACGGATGAGGGAGGGGGCGAATTCTAATTGACGGATGAGGGAGGGGGCGAATTCTAATTGACGGATGAGGGAGGGGGCGGATTCTAATTGACGGATGAGGGAGGGGGCGGATTCTAATTGACGGATAAGGGAGGGGCGGATTCTGATTGACGGATGAGGGAGGTGCGGATTCTACTTCCTGGATGTGAGGAAGGGGGCGGATTCTGATTGACGGATGAGGGAGGGGGGATTCTGATTGACGGATGGGGGAGGGGGCGGATTCTGATTGACGGATGGGGGAGGGGCGGATTCTAATTGACGGATGAGGGAGGGGGGCGGATTCTGATTGCCGGATGAGGGAGGGGGCGGATTCTGATTGCCGGATGAGGGAGGGGCGGATTCTAATTGACGGATGAGGGAGGGGGCGGATTCTGATTGCCGGTTGAGGGAGGGGGCGGATTCTAATTGACGGATGAGGGAGGGGGCGGATTCTGCTTGACGGATGAGGGAGGGGCGAGATGTGATGAGCTTTATTAGCAGTTTATGTTGATATTTTGACGATTTATCGATACCTGGAAAGACTGCATAAATCCGGCAGGACTTCAATATAAAATAACTTTTATGCCGGTTGATATACTAGGATCTCGGAAACTAGTTTGATTTCTAGATAATCCCTAAAGATCAATAGTTGTCTTGCGAATCCCCAAAGACAATCCCAGGGACTGTAGGGAATTACAAATGTTAACAAATTTTAAAGACAAATTTAAACCAGCTCAAAATGATACACAATATTAGTTGGGTGGATTGAATTTGGGTTTCGAACCCAGGACCTTTAGTATCTTAATTCGGATACCCTAACCTTTAGGCTAAAGCTACCCCGAAAAGATCTCAATAGACACGGTTAGATTAGATTCCTTGAAAATCTGTATATAAAGATGGAGACTTATTTTGAACAGTGAGATGTGAAAGACACGTTCAAATTAGGATTATTGCTGATTCACCAGCTGAGAGATCTGGACCATGGCTATCTGGAATCGAACTTCCAACGTGTCGGCAGCGTTAATTGTCGGCCTCGAGGCCGCCTCGTAGCCAGTCAGCAGGCGGCTCAACAGTCGCTGCTCGTCTGTGACGATCGCGCTGGTGGACTCGGCGTTAGCGAAGCTGGTTAGTAGAATGACGACCGCGGTGAAGATTTCAAGAGGGAAGATGAAGCCGACAAGATTCTGCATGATTTCTCTTCCGCCTTAGTTTAGGAAAGCTGAAACTCTCATCCCTATATAACTGTCCTATTTATATTGGATAGCGATTGTTTTTGTTTAAAATTTGCAAACTACACTACTTGCGTAAGTAGGCAAATTTAGAGTTATGCTACTATTTTTTTATTAAAGTATGAAACGCGGTGTGCTAAAGTAGACTTTCTAACTGGGGGGATAATTTTTAGAAAAACTAGATTTTTCCTTGTTTAAATCCTTGTTACACTCGTACCTTACAACAGTGCTTGTTAAATTTAGGATGGTGATACTTAGCCATTAGGTTGCGTTCTTCTAATCATGACCTTGTACTTTATCATTTATGATTTCCACAGTTTTATAAAAAATTCTGCCTTTCCTTTTTTCCGCTTAGGATCAGAGACCAATAAATCCCCTTCTTGTGCGCACTTGACTCTGCAACAGCTGGTCTCTTTGCTAATCAAAACCTGTCAATCAACCACTTGGGTGACTGACTTTAACTGACAACTGACTTTAACCAAATCTAGCCCGTGTATTTTCGTCATTCAAGAAAACCGGAAGCATTTTAGGAATGCCAAATTTAAGTTTAGGACAGGTCAAGGATTAGATGGAGGTTATTTATTTGGCTCTGCAGCCAAATTTGATCCAAAAGGGGGAGGAAAGGAGATTTAAAGGAAAGGCGTGGGAGAACAAAGGGGAATGGAGGGGGAATCAGAAGGGAAGGGAGATCTGCAGACAAAGAGACGTTTGAATTGAAGGGATGCAAATTGGCAAGTGTTAATAAAGCTGCTGTGAATCATCATGATTTTAATAAACTAAAAAAATATCATATTTTTCATTAAAACTGCTAAAATTAGCATTAGGTGTAACCTCCTTCATTGAATAAACTATGAGCTTCATATTAATATTCCGTTGAATACTGCGATAAAATATTCCAAATCACGCCTTCGTGAGAAATAGGTAGGTGTTAATAACATGATAACTTTAGCTTTAGCTTTAGTACCAATTGCTCAAACAATTGCATAGCTTAAAAGTACATTCTACGGCCCTCACAACACCCAGACTACATCCTAAAAAACACCCCATATGCAGCCTACAAAACACCCCCAACCTGCAGCCCACAAAACACCCCCAACCTGCAGCCTACAAAACACCCCCAACCTGCAGCCCACAAAACACCCCCAACCTGCAGCCTACAAAACACCCCCAACCTGCAGCCTACAAAACACCCCCAACCTGCAGCCCACAAAACACCCCCAACCTGCAGCCTACAAAACACCCCCAACCTGCAGCCCACAAAACACCCCCAACCTGCAGCCCACAAAACACCCCCAACCTGCAGCCTACAAAACACCCCCAACCTGCAGCCTACAAAACACCCCCAACCTGCAGCCCACAAAACACCCCAACCTGCAGCCTACAAAACACCCCCAACCTGCAGCCCACAAAACACCCCCAACCTGCAGCCCACAAAACACCCCCAACCTGCAGCCTACAAAACACCCCCAACCTGCAGCCTACAAAACACCCCCAACCTGCAGCCTACAAAACACCCCCAACCTGCAGCCTACAAAACACCCCCAACCTGCAGCCCACAAAACACCCCCAACCTGCAGCCCACAAAACACCCCCAACCTGCAGCCCACAAAACACCCCCAACCTGCAGCCTACAAAACACCCCCAACTTGCAGCCTGAAGTAGAAAAACTAAATTAATATTGCATTTTTTATTTAAAAGCCTGAAAGCAGAAGATAAAGCAGAAAGTAACTTACTGGTATTTGCGTAGCAAGTCACACAGTAAAATTCGATGCAAAACGCAACAACAAGAAATACTAAAAGTATTTTTGTAATGTTACAGTGCATGCCTGCGTTAATTAAACAATAACTACAGCCTTATAATAATCATACTTTCTATTGCTGTCTAGTAGACCTTTGGTAGACCTAAAATAACTTTCTTTTCTATATATAAAGTTTTAAATTGGTAAATATTGAGACCACTTGTCTAGTATTTAAATAAGAAGGGAATCCCACACGTATAAAGGGAACTTCTCAAGCGATTTTCAAGTGACTAAAAAAAAACAGTCAAGTCGAAGGGTGAATATAAAAAAGTCCCGCAGAAAGACTGGGGTTAGAAAAATAAGGGGGTAAGAGATTTGACTATTTTTGTCCAATCAGCATCAAATCCTACCCGATACTAGTTAAGTACGGCTCCATACTTATAGCTTCTCTAAAATGGCGAAAACTTCCACCAAATGAAGTCAAAACCTGCACATGTGGCAAAGTTAATCTAGCTGGCATAACTCCGGCGCACCTGTGCACCCACTGCGCTCTGTGACAGTTGGACTAATTCCCTTGTGTCCGTGTTTGTCTAGTCGCTTTCTTCCTTAAATTTTGGTCTTAGAGGGAGGTCTTGCACACACCCGGACATAGCAGAGTTCTGTTCTTTAAGTTAGTTGACCGCTCATGTATAGTAGCTTCTTCCTGACCAGATCAGGATCGGCACGCTTTCATTCTTTTCCCCTGTTTTTTTCCCGATCTTTCAACCGACTTTATATTAATCTGAACACGTTATTCTACAAGCTTATCTTGTCCATAATTCTATACTCTACTGGTACGAGTACATCGATCTAAATGTACTTTTGATCAATCAAGCATAATTGTATCGATAATTTATCTATCAGTTTATATATAAATGTTATTTTCTGAGATAAAGTGTAATATAGTGACGCTTCTCTGCTTGCGTATATCTCAAAATGTCCGTTAATATTCAATACATACAGGCCTGAATGTCTGTAATGCCACATATCCAACTGAAACCAGATGAGTGCCATCTTTTATTCAAACCGTTCACTTAAGCTAAAAAACGGAATCCTTAAAACTTAACCGCCCGTTTCTCTATATACTTCTCTTATTTTTTCTCGAGCCGCCGTTTTAACTACTTCGGTTGGCTTCGGAGAAGAAAAGTGGTGCACACAACTAGCAACTAACAACTGGGCAACTAGCCTCGTGCTCTGTGTACCTTTCTTGATGCATTCCGCTTAACTAAGTAAGTCGGAATCAAATAATTCTGCGGCCTCCCTAGAATACCCAATGCCACAGTAAATTGTGTTACACGCTTTAAGCTGGCTAAGTTAATTCAGCTGATAATAGAGCTGCTTTAACTCGACACAAGCAATCGTGCATAGTTAGTTAGTTAGTTAGCCTTCAGTGAGGACAAATGCTGCCCATTGCAATCCAGCCACGTTGTGCATCCAACCGAAAGCTGGATTTCTTTATTCATTTGGTTGATGACTGGAGACAGCCAGAACAGCTAGGATGGACTAGCTACGTTGCTCTATATGATTGTTCTTGTCGTGTATGCAAGCCCGTCGATAATCAAATAATCAAATAATATTCAACATCTGTTTCTTTAGGTTAGTTTCCAGACCTCTACGTCCTTGTCTTACAGGTATCTCACTGCAGTTCTATATATCCTAAACATTGCAGCGGAGCTTGGTAAATTATAAAATAGTTGGTAGTAAGATAGCTAAGTAGCTAGCAAGGTACCTAGGCAACCAGGTAGCTAGACAAGTAGGTAGCTAAGGCAACTAGGTAGCTAGACAAGTAGGTAGCTAAGGCAACTAGGTAGCTAGACAAGTAGGTAGCTAGATAGCTAAGGCAACCAGGTAGCTAGACAAGTAGGTAGCTAGGTAGCTAAGGCAACTAGGTAGCTAGACAAGTAGGTAGCTAAGACAACCAGGTAGTTAGACAAGTAGGTAGCTAGGGAACTAGGTAGCTAGACAAGTAGGTAGCTAGATAGCTAAGGCAACCAGGTAGCTAGACAAGTAGGTAGCTAGGTAGCTAAGGCAACTAGGTAGCTAGACAAGTAGGTAGCTAAGACAACCAGGTAGTTAGACAAGTAGGTAGCTAGGTAGCTAAGGCAACTAGGTAGCTAGACAAGTAGGCAGCTAAGACAAACAGGTAGTTAGACAAGTAGGTAGCTAGGGAACTAGGTAGCTAGACAAGTAGGTAGCTAGATAGCTAAGGCAACCAGGTAGCTAGACAAGTAGGTAGCTAGGTAGCTAAGGCAACCAGGTAGTTAGACAAGTAGGTAGCTAGGGAACTAGGTAGCTAGACAAGTAGGTAGCTAGATAGCTAAGGCAACCAGGTAGCTAGACAAGTAGGTAGCTAGGTAGCTAAGGCAACTAGGTAGCTAGACAAGTAGGTAGCTAAGACAACCAGGTAGTTAGACAAGTAGGTAGCTAGGGAACTAGGTAGCTAGACAAGTAGGTAGCTAGGTAGCAAAGGCAACTAGGTAGCTAGGTAGCTAAGGCAACTAGGTAGCTAGACAAGTAGGTAGCTAGGTAGCGGGGTAAAAAAATGAGCGCGCAAATTTCACCAATAAGAACGACCGGATATCTCGGAGAAAGAGAGGAGACAGGTTGATACAAAAATCCCAAGTCTCAAATCAAATACTTGTAAATCAAGGAAAGGATAATTACAGGGCTTAGTGCAGTATTTTCTCCAGTTGATCGATGACAGCTGCCTTGCGCATCCACCAATTATACGATGCGTATATTGAATTAAGTCGCATTACTTTTCTAAAATGGAGCTCAACCTGAATTGAATACGAGCGTACCTTGGTATTCTCGAATACGTTCATAGCCTTCTATAGATCTTTCGTCAGGCTTTTATAACAAGGCGTTCGAAGAATTACTCAAATAGTAATACATTTTCATTTTTTTTGAAGAATAAATTTATCAAAAGAATGTTTAGTTTATTATATAATTTCACAAGTTGATCACAATCTAACAGACAAACTTGATTTAGAATGAAATGCACGAATAATAAGATAACTATCAAGCCGAGATCTACTAAAAAAATATGCATAAATGCTAGAGAGCAGTGTACAAATAAAACAGTAATTAAGTGACGCAAGTACAGAAAAATTACTATCGATGCATTGCACTAGCGACAGTTGACTAATAGTGCATATTTACACATTAACATTTGCTTATAATATCAACAATATTATTGCATTTGTAGCCATAGCAACAGAATCATGGCCTACGCAGCCTTCGTCGTCGCCATAGTAACAGGACAAGCCAAGCGGTTGCAGCGGCGGCCGTTAACGCAAAAATGGATTCCCACCAAACGGTGATCCGTCCCTGCAGCTGACGTCTCCGCTGTTTACCCAGACTCCACTCTCCATCAACCCGACGACGAATCGACGCCGACTCAGAACAGGCCGACAAAAACAACAATCGTTGAAGATCGGCGTCCTAGGCGCGCCGCCGTTATTGCCGGACGATTCAGCCACGTTGCCAATGGCAACGGTCTGTCAATAGAGATGCCGGTGTATTCTGCCGCATTTTTTTCAACGGAACCAAGGCCGCGAGTAGCGCCACGACCACTAGATAAGCCGTTATCACTGTCTCCTTGGCAACAAGCTTTGGCCAATAAATTTGTTATCATGGTCGGAATATTTAAGCTTGCAATTGTCGCTGTTTCGATAACTCGCACCGCCACTATCCTCGCCATCATTTCTGCCTCGATCAATGGCACCGTCACTCTCGTCGCCACTATCTTTGCCTAGATCAATGGCACCGCCACTATCGTCGCCACTATCTTTGCCTAGATCAATGGCACCGCCACTATCGTCGCCACTATCTTTGCCTAGATCAATGGCACCGTCACTCTCGTCGCCACTATCTTTGCCTAGATCAATGGCACCGCCACTATCGTCGCCATTATCTCTGCCTCGATCAATGGCACCGCCACTCTCGTCGCCATTATCTTTGCCTCGATCAATGGCAACGCCACTATCTTTGCCTCGATCAATGGAACCGTCACTCTCGTCGCCATTATCTTTGCCTGGATCAATGGCACCGTTACTCTCGTCGCCATTATCTTTGCCTCGATCAATGGCACCGCCACTATCGTCGCCATTATTACTGTCTCGATCAATGGCACAGCCACTATTGCCGCCATTATCTTTGACACGATCAATGGCACCGCCACTCACGTCGCCATTATCACTGTCCACATCACTAAAACCGCCATTCTCTTCGTCATTATCACTCCCATCTTCAACTTCCTCATCTGAGCCGATTGGCTCATCAATCGGGTAGGTGGGCACAGGGCCGGGCGCCTCCCATCCCATAGTTCCGTCACCAAATCGATCCACGTCGTTAAGATCTTCATCAAGACCGTTGGCAACTAATTCTAGGAAGCGAGTCAGCTCAGGCGTGGAACCCGACAGCGTCAGGCCGGCGGCGGCGCTACGCAGTTCGGCCACGTAGGCGCGCATCGCAGCCGACCGTGGCATGCAGCCCAGAGCCGACCAGGCCGACCACTTGGCCCGGCCGATTGGATCGCCGGCTGGCGGCTGCGCCTGACGGCACGGGCCGAGCGTGGCCTGCCTGTACAGCGAATAGAACGTCAGGAGACGCCGACGATCGCCTAGCGGCGACTGCGGCTGGCCAGGCGACCGAACGGCGCCCGTGCTGTTAGAGTCCGTTAGGCTGCTTACGGCGCGCACGGCCGCTTCAAATTGGACTCGGATTGAAGACGACTGCAAGAGCGAAATGGGGCGCGTGTTGCACTACTGCCGTTAGTAGGCAGGCGGGGTTTTTGGGCTGCTTGAATTACGCAGGAACATTTTAATTAAATTTTATAAAAGAATTCTGAAAGATAATTTATTCAAAGAGATTACCAACTGGTTCTAAAAGAGGCAGCGGAGAGGCTGATTCAAGGAGAGAGAGAGGGAGCGGAGAGGCTGATTCAAGGAGAGAGAGGCAGCGGGGAGAGGCTGATTCAAGGAGAGAGAGGCAGCGGAGAGGCTGATTCAAGGAGAGAGAGGCAGCGGAGAGGCTGATTCAAGGAGAGAGACAGAGGGAGCGGAGAGGCTGATTCAAGGAGAGAGACAGAGGGAGCGGAGAGGCTGATTCAAGGAGAGAGAGGCAGCGGAGAGGCTGATTCAAGGAGAGAGACAGAGGGAGCGGAGAGGCTGATTCAAGGAGAGAGAGAGGGAGCGGAGAGGCTGATTCAAGGAGAGAGAGAGAGCGGAGAGGCTGATTCAAGGAGAGAGAGAGAGCGGAGAGGCTGTTTATCAAGGGCAGAGATTGAGCGAGACTTAAGAAGTGAAAAAGAAATGATTTTCACCTTTACTTCATTAAAATAGTAAAAATAGTCTAAAATCAGCATAAAATTAAACGAATTTTGCAAATTCTCAATCAACAGAAAAAAACTGAACAACAAAGCAGCTTTTGATATTTCAAAAGTTAGAAAAATATAAAAGCAATTAGACGTCGTATATACAAGCGACAAAGCAAGCCAGTTAAGTCGGATTACAGTGCAGTGCGAATATACAATACCCTTTCTAAAGCACCTAGAGGTTAAAAAACACGATACTTAATTGATCATTGTTGGTTATATGACGGAGTTTAGGGAGTTGAAATTAAAAAAATGCTGTCGATCAAAATCCAAAAACATATTTGCTAATTATAAAATTGCACAAAGTTTGCTTTTTTGACACTAACATAAATGCTTTACATAATATAAAGCGATGGTTTTGATTTTGGATACTAAATTGCTTGACGAACTGACAAGCTATAAAAAATACTAAAATCGGTATAAAAGATTCGCAAACAGGAAGCAGCTAGCGGGTAAATTCAGCAGTGAGCTAGAAAAAAATTAAAACAAGGCGACACAGATCAGTTGTAGATGAACATAAAAGGTAAAAACGAATACATGTCTTCGTCTAGACGGGCAAGCAAAAAGCAAAATGTTAATACTCTCTTAACTTTTTGTACTAAAAGTACCTAGCAAATAGAACGAAGATACTTAAACAGCGACTGGACAGGCAGAAAATGTACGAGTAATAGATAGTTGAGAATATGGACATCATCCAGTCGAGATAATAGCTCGTATGTACCCAGACAGACAGACAGACAGACAGACAGAAAGACAGACAGACAGACAGACAGACAGACGGACAGACAGACAGAAAGACAGACAGACAGACAGACAGACAGACAGACAGACAGACAGAAAGACAGACAGACAGACAGACAGACAGACAGAAAGACAGACAGACAGACAGACAGAGAGACAGACAGACGGACAGACAGACAGACACACAGACAGACAGACAGACGGACAGACAGACAGACAGACAGACAGACAGACACACAGACCGACAGACACACAGACAGACAGACAGACACACAGACAGACGGACGGACAGACAGACAGACAGACAGACAGACAGACAGACAGACAGACAGAAAGATAAACAGACAGACAGACAGACAAACAAACAGACAGACGGAAAGGCAGACAGACAGACAGACAGACAGACAGACAGACAGACGCAGATATAAATCTAAGCCCGAAACCCTCATGAATAGCTAGACCCTACTAAGCACAGACACAATCTCATGTAGACAGCTAAACCCAACTGTGAAATAAGTGGCAGCAAAATAATATTTGGCACTAAAAAACCGCTCAATAGCTAATAGATTTCAAGGCAGATAAAAACCGTCTAGGCAGCGGTCATTGCGGCGGTGGACGTGGACCCGGAGGCTGATAATGCTGACGGCCTCCGTAGTGAGAGCGATAGCCGGAAGAATTGCTTTGAACAGATTGCAAATACTGAGGTTGAACAGCCAGCTGCTGCTGATTACTACTAACAACAGCAGTAGTAGTAGTATGCGGCGCATTTGGCATATTTAATAAATAGTTTTGATTTTGACTAAAACCGGGAGCCTGTAGCAAAGGAGGAGGCGGAGGCCGAGGCGGCTGCTGCTGCTGCTGCTGCTGGTGAATTTGCGTAAAACTCAACGATTTAGACAGAGCCAAAGAAGCCTTGGGCAGCAGCAAGCCGTCCTCCATTCGAACAGCATTGATAACTAGGACGCCGGCAGTCATAGACAGAGCCAGTCGAGGCGGATTATCAGCTAGCAGGAATTCGCAAACAGCCGGTTTAGCTTCGTGAATTGGTCGATGAGCAAAAGCGACGTGCAACGAATCAACAGATAGACAGCGCTGAGCAGCCGTCTGTTGATGGATAATGCGAAATCGGCACTGCAGAGTGGAGCGCTGGCAGCTCAGCAGGGTGTGCTTGGCGCAGTCGGAAGGGCTATTAAACTCGGCCCTACACATCAGACAGGCAACCAAGCCGCTGCCGCCGCCGCCGCCGCCTGAAGTTGCCGCAGCCAGTCGCATCGGCACAACAATAACCGGAGCGGATTCTGGTACAACAGGCGAGGCGGCCGGACAGCGGCAGGGCTGACGGACCTGGCTGAGAGCTTCGCTAGCCGGCACTAAAGCGGCGCAGGCGCTGCAAGTTAGAAAGAATGCGCAGGCCAGCAGATTGCCGTCGGCAATGGCGTAGCCGCCCGAGCAGCTGGCATTGTTGTCGCCAAATTCTGACGATGAAGAAGAAAATGTCGAGGCGGCCTGCCGATCGTAGCAATAAATCTTGCTGATTGACAGCAGAGGCGAATCGGCTGAGAATGCTTTGAGAGGCGGCATCAATAGAGGGAATCGTTGAGCAAGGCAGAGGCGGTGCAGCCAGCACAGGGATTCTGTATTCCCTATCAGCAGTTTCGGCCGGCGGGTGTCCGGACTATTCAACGACACCGGCTGCTGGATGCTGACGTAGTGGCAGAGCTCCGCGCTAGGCGACTGGGCCACAAAAGCTCGGCATTGGTCGCGTCCGGCGCAGTGCAACACTAGAAAGTCGATCACGGATGCGGCTGATGAGGCTGGCGGCAGGGAGATCGAACGTTTGCACCTGCGCGATTGGGGCCAATGATGGCGGCTTGATGAGGAGGGTTAATTATACATCGCTTGAATAAAAGGGAAATCTCCCTGAGTTTGATAACAAAAATTTTGCTGGAATCTCCACATGGGCTTAAGACAATCTCCCATAAAACAAGGAAATCGCCCCGTTTGCATTAAAAAATCTCCCATAAAACAAAGAAATCTACCAATTTGCATAGGAAAATCACCAATTAAAACGAAGAAATCTCCCCATTTGCAAGGGAAAATCTCCAATAAAACAAGGAAATCTCCCCATTTGCATGGGAAAATCTCTTATTAAAACGAGGAAATCTCCTCATTTGCAAGGGAAAATCTCCAATAAAACAAGGAAATCTCCCCATTTGCATGGGAAAATCTCTTATTAAAACGAGGAAATCTCCTCATTTGCAAGGGAAAATGTCCCATATAACAAGGAAATCTCCCCATTTGCATGAGAAAATCTCCCATAAAACAAGGAAATCCCCCCGTTTGCATGAGAAAATCTTCCATAAAACAGGGAAATCCCCCCGTTTGCATGAGAAAATATCCCATGAAACAAGGAAATCTCCCCGTTTGCATGAGAAAATCTCAATTTAAAACAAGGAAATCTCCCAATTTGCATTGGAAAATCTCACATAAAACAAGGAAATCTCCCCATCTGCATGAGAAAATCTCCCATAAAACAAGGAAATCTCCCTGTTTGCATGAGAAAATCTCACATAAAACAAGGAAATCTCCCCATTTGCAAGAGAAAATCTCCCTTAAAACAAGGAAATCTCCCCGTTTGCATGAGAAAATTTCCCATGGCCATAAAAAAAGAAAATCTACCCACGGACCTGAGAAAATCTCCTATAAAACAAGGAAATCTCCCTTAATTCCGCTCAATTAGTGAAACGAGCAATTCACCTGATACACTGCAGTCCAACACTGATACAGTGAGGCGGTATAGGCAGGCAATAGTGACCCGGCCGGTCCACACAGCAGTGCCTGGCCGCGCCAAGCGGACCGCTGACGCTGTCTTTGAAACTGCAGTGCAGGCAGCGGTACGTAGCCACGGCGGGACTGGCAGCAGGGCCGTCTGACGCTGGTAGCTGGCAGTGCAGCAGCTGTTGGACAAATTCCGACACTCTGGCGTTGTCGGCGGCAGCTCCAGCGGCTGCGACTGCTTCTGCTGACGCCTCGGAATTGCTAGCGCTCGCCTACAGAGAGGAAAGGGCGGATTTATTAACGGTCAGCTATCACTCAGTTAGGAGATGGGGATTATCAGTCAGTGAGATGGGGATTATCAGTCAGTGAGATGGAAATTATCAGTCAGTGAGGAGATGGGGATTATCAGTCAGTGAGGAGATGGGGATTTATTAGTCAGTGAGGAGATAGGGATTTATTAGTCAGTAATTGGGCTTGAATTATCGGTTAATGGTCGGATTCAAGATGGATTTTTAACGTCACAAATTGGAATTATCAATGGATTATCAACTTGAATATTTATTTAAGCAAGCAGTAACAACAGAACTCACACTAACAAAACTAGAATCTGTAACAGGCGAGGCGCAAGCAAGGGGCAAGGTCTCCTCAGACTTTGTAGACATGTTCACTTCCGTTTCGTCTTCTTGCGCTTCCTCGAACACCGCGTCAGGTTCCGCCTCCTGTAAACTCCCGTTGACAATAAATTCGTGCGCATTGATATCCTCATTATCCACTTCTCCGTCTGACACGGCTTCAACATCAACGTCAAACGTCTCCGAATCTGGATTCGAAGTCACACCATCGGCTGATTTCTGTGGGTCGCCGTTTTTACAACCACTAATATTATTGTTCTCCTCAATGCTGGCCAACTCAACTGCTGGCAGCGAAATAGGCAGCACTTTCACGGTTGCGGCATCAGTAGTATCGTGTGCGCATTCGCTTCTTTCACGAGCCTAAATTTTAGTATGAAAACATGTGATTTTTATTTGATTGATAGTTAATCTATTTAACTAATATGTGGATTGTGGATTGCTAATCCATCTCACTAACATGTGCATTGTGGATTGCTAATCCATCTCACTAACATGTGCATTGTGGATAGCTAATCCATCTCACTAACATGTCGATTGTGGATTGCTAATCCATCTCACTAACATGTGGATTGTGGATTGTTAATCCATCTTACTAACATGTGGACTTTGGATGCTAATCCATCACTAATTCATCTCACTTGCTAATACATCTAACATGTGGATTTTGGACTGCTAATCCATCCCACTAAAATATGGATTGTGGATTGTTAATCAATCTTACTAACATGTACATTGTGGATTGATAATCCATCTCACTAACATGTGCATTTTGGATTGCTAATCCATCTTACTAACATGAGGATTTTGTATTGCTAATCCATCGAACTTTGCACTGCAATCGAGACGTGGATTGCCTATCTATTGCACTAATATCCGAATTGCAATTTTCTAATCCATTAAAAAAGACTGAATTGCGTATCTCACTATGCTGTGGATTGTGGATTGCTAATCTACATCATACACACGAATGACACAATCGAAAATTAAAAGCACAAACGATTGTGTCTTGTACCTCAGCGACGCAATGCTCGAACACGAGCTTGCCCAACGCCGAGAACTCATCTTGAGCTTTGAGAAACGTGAACGTCAAGCCTTCTATCGCGGATTTGAGCATCAAAGAAGGATAGTCCATGGTGATCATGTTTTTAACAAAATTGGCGCCAGACTCGTAGTCAGCAGATGAAGAAGGCGAATCGTCACTATCGCTATAGGGCGTCCCCGTGACGGTCGCAGCTGTTGAATTCTGCTCTGCAGGCGCGGAAAAAGCAGCAACTGCAGGCGACATGGTCGTTGCCGAGACGGAGTTACACGTGGTAGTGCTGGAGGAACAAGCCAAGTCTTCACTGACTTCTTCAACTGGGACACATTCGGTGATAGAGGAAGGCGGGTGTGGATTGGATTCACCAGCAGAGGACGATGCAATGGTGTCTTTCAGGCTGGCAAACAAGGATAGGCGAGTAAATAAATTGCAGGATTGGTGTGCGCTCTGCATCTGGTCTTGCTGATCGTCTGTACTCTGGATCGACTGTGGCTCATGGAAATCAAGATCACTATCAACCTCTGGGTCTTTGTCTTGCACTAGCTGCTCGGGTGTAGCCTCTTTGTCGTCTGATTCATGTTCATGCACAAGCTGCACGGGCGTAACCTCATTGTCAACTTCTAGGTCTTTGTCTAGCACAAGCTGCACGGGCGTAACCTCGTTGTCAACTTCTAGGTCTTTGTCTTGCACAAGCTGCACGGGCGTAACCTCATTGTCAACTTCTAGGTCTTTGTCTAGCACAAGCTGCACGGGCGTAACCTCATTTTCAACTTCTAGGTCTTTGTCTTGCACAAGCTGCACGGGCGTAACCTCATTGTCAACTTCTAGGTCTTTTTCCTGCACCAGCTGTACAGGCGTAACTTCTTTGTCAGCTACTACGTGTTTTTCTTGCACAAGCTGCGTAGGCACAACCTCAATATCAGTTTCTAGGTCTTTGTCCTGCACAAGCTGCTCAGGCGTTACTTCATCATCAGCTTCTAGCTGCTCAGGCGAAACTTCGTCATCAGTTTCTAGGTCATTTTCCTGCACCAGCTGAACAGGCGTAACTTCTTTGTCAGCTTCTAAGTGTTTGTCTTGCACAAGCCGCATAGGCAAAAACTCAATGTCAGTTTCTAAGTCTTTGTCATGCACCAGCTGCTCAGTCGTAACTTCATTATAAGCTTCTAAGTCTTTATCTTGTGCAAGCTGTTCGACTGTTACTTCGGTGTGCGCTTCTAGGTCTTTGTGCTGCACCAGCCGGTCATTTGAAACCTTAATCTCAGCTTCTAGATCTTTGTGCTGCTCCAGATGTTCGAATGTCATCACGTGCTGAAGAAGCTGTTTAGCCAAAGTTTCATTGTCGGCTTGAGGTTCTGCTGTGTCGTGCAAGTCATGTCCTTCAAAATCAGAAATTGCAATAGCATCTCTCTGTTGAACTTCCTGGAGCTCATTAAGGTTCGCACAGGCTTTCGCAGCACTGTTTTTCTTTTTACTTTGGCGCCGTTTCGATCTTTGCTGCTGCTTCGGCTGCGAGATTCTGTGAAGGTTGACTAGATTATAGTACAAACAGTATTACTCATATAATATACATACAGCAATACAATACTACTGAGTCTAATATTTATCCTAAAAAACCTTGAGGCTTGAGTTTTGCAAAAATTTACTGCAAAACCTTACCCGGCCTCCAAATCCAATGCCTGTCGTTTTGACGGAGCCAAAGATGAAAATGCGTCCAGCTGCACGGCAGGGGAGGACCGCTTCCGCTTATCCAACTGCTGAATCTGACGCTCGCAAATGGCGCGCTCGCATTCTTTAATCTTGACAACCGGCGGCAATAGGTAAATAACATTTCTTCTCGGTTTGGTCGGCAAGGCCAACAATTTGCGCCAGTTAGGGACCGATGGTTTTAATGAATTATTAATAGCTATTTTGGCGAATAATTTTGACGATCGAGTATATGATATTGTTGCCAGGTGCACCTGGGTATGGTCCGCCATCAGGATTGGGACTTATTTATGTCGATCAGATAGATGAATGGAATCGAATCTGAGCGACACAGTGATGGAATGGGACCGGCTGCAAGTTTTAGGGTTTATTTGTACTTTTTGTTAAGCTGTTGCTTTGAAGGATACCTCAGTTTGACTTTCTCTAATTTTCACACTAATCTTACACAAGCATTATGCAAATTCTATTGATGCCATTCAGAATTGTATACAACTAATTTAATAATTCTTTGCCAAATTAATGACTGATTTGTATCTAACTTATATGCAAAATATTATTGTTTTCTTTTGTGTTTTGTTTTCAATGAGTATTATTTTATCATTATAAAGATTTAAATAAGGTTGTAGAAAAAATTGACCAAATGGAAAAATAGAAATATGTTATAAGTGGCACTATAATCTGTTTAATAACACATTAAAAATATAAATATATATATAACTAGCAATATCCATACCATTGTCAATGACCACAGGAATTCATGGAAAATCATTATGGGCAATTCTTTTAAAATTAATTATAACAGTATTAAATAATAGTTTTCTCAAGTAAATGGCCATTTAAAGGATCATAAATAATAAATATCATATCATCATGATCATAGACTAAGAAATAGTTATAGAAATAAGGATCCATTAGGAAAAATGGCATTATCATAGATGTCTATCTAGCACATACATGCGCAACCTCCTGAATCTTACCCGGCCAGTGCGACGTTGTTTAGTGTAAGTGCGACATTGTTTCTGACCAAAAGTGCGATGTTGTTCAGTGTAAGTGTGACATAGGTTGTCAGTGGAAAAATTTGTGACTTAGTTGGCCACAAAAATATCGAAGGACCAAAAAAAAAAAAAAAAATGCCCCGCGAACGATTCTTGCCTGAATCTTCCCAATTCTTCTCCATTTTGCGACTTACCCCCTCGTGTTTTTCACCAATTTTGTGACTTACATCGGCGATTTTTCGACTTGCATTGCCGATTTTGCGACATCCCTTGCTTGGCAGGCCTGTCACCCGGCCGATTCGGCCAGGTCGGCCGGGTGTTGCGCATGTATGATCTAGCACATTTATACAATTTTAGATTGGCATAGTATAGCACAATTTAGGGTAATGTAGGGCAGTATGGCAAGGCAGGGTTGAGTGGCACAGCATTGTGCAGCAGTATGGTAGCTAATGTTCTAGCTACTTAATTTATAATGATCTGCAGCACAATTTTAAGGCTCAACCCTTAAGTTAGTATACTTTCTGATTATCTCTTGGTATCCAACCATTAATTATGCAAAAATTCCAATAGAGCCAATTTTATTCTTATTAACCTTGATCTTTTGTATGACAATATATTTTATGACTCTAGCATTTTTATAATATGCTAAATATATGCTATTATAGTGGGTCTTTTTTAATAGACCCCAGACCGTGACAAATCTATATAATATTTTTTATAATGCTTCAATATTATATTTAATAGCTATATTTTTTTATTTTCAAATATATCCATGCATAGACTATTGTTATTATTTTTTATTAGAACATTTTGTGAAATATTAAAAAAATATTTTTAAATATAGTAAGTGACCTTAAAGATATATTTTTATTGAATCTACTTCTATAAATTTGCTAATGTATCATTGTCTATTGTTTAGACTTTAAACAGTTAGTGATTATTTACTATATAAAAATTTAGTATGTTTTTGGGACTTTCAAATTTGGAATAGCGTATATATTCTACACTAAAAAAGGATACCCTTGTGCCCTGTCTCAAGTTGCTAACTTCAATTCAAGTGGCAGGCTGGGTTTTGGCAGATAGGTTGGGTGGGTGGTAGGGTGATGATAGCCCTGATGATTTTCACTTTTCCTTTGCTTCTTCCCTCTCTCCCTTTGTTATTTACTTTGTTAGTCATATGGCCATATAGCTGAAAATTTTTAGCACTGCTACTTTCCAAAAGAGTATCAATTTTTTGGCACTTAGTGGACATTGTTTATAGACTCCTATGGATATTACAACAATGTACAATCTTTAGTGATTATAAAATGCTTCTTTGGTTTATTCTTGATAGCTCTCTAATAATCCCAGACTGGTCCCAAGCAAAATTTGTTATATTACTACTTGAGATAATATTACAAAATATAGATATAGGGTAAATTGAGACTTGATAAATATTTCAAGGAACTTTATATTGAATTTGTAAAGCATATCAAAGAAGTGAAACTAAGTAAAAATTGGATATAATCTAAAAATGATTTAATTAACTCAATTTATCAGATTTTTAAGATTAGACTTTCTAATTTGTTTGACATACATGCGCAACAGTCAGCCAAGTTGGCCAATCTGGCTGACTGATTTGATGGCTGACCAAGGTAAGTTACAAAATTGCCAATGTAAGTCACAAATTTGGTAAAAATTGAAGGGGTAAGTTGCAAAATCAAAAGGGTAATTTGCAAAGTCAAAGGGAAGTCACAAAATTGAAGAGGAATATTGCAAAATCAAAGGGGTAAGTCACAAAGTCAAAGGGGTAAATTGCAAAATGGAGGGGATAAATTGCAAAATTGAGGGCATAAGTTATAAGATGGGCAGTGTAAGCATAAAATTTCAAGGAGAATAATAGCAAAAAAAGCAAGTAAAAAGATATAGGCAAGAAATGGTTTTCAAGATCTTTTTGGTCCTTTGAACTTTTGCCCCATAGTCAGGAAGGTGGCCTTTTTGCTCGAATTTTCCAGTGTACACTGTGTATGCCAAATATTTAGGCGTACAATTTTGGTGTGCATTGGACAAGTATTTTGAAAATTGGCGTACATAATGATAGCATAACATCTAGATATATATTGCCATCTACAATTAATCATGGAATTAGAATTAACATTTGAAAAGCTTTCAACTAGAAAAGTCATGAAGTTCATCACAAAATATTTGTTTAATTGCATATACTAGGTGATTCAATGTATTTTTAGACTCGGGCACTTACAACTCAGCTAGGAGTCTGAGATTTCACCCATAAACAAATCGTTATTTGTGATTAAGAATTGTATGATTTCGCTTTGAAAGCATTGGTACTTTTCTGACAACAGCAGAGCAAACTTCATACCCCCAATAGTTAGCAAAAATGGAAAGAATCAAATACATGTCAGTCATCGAATTTCTTGTGCTGGAAGGAAAGACTGGCAAAGAAATAGATGAGCACTTGCGAGCAATGTATGGACCTAATGCGCTATCCACTGCTACCGTTTATAACTGGGTGCGCGAAGTGAAGCATGGACGGCAGTTGCTGGAGGACCAGCCCCGGCCTGGAGGACAAAGGACAGCCGTCAATGAGGAGAGTGTGGCTGCTGCCACACTCTCAGCCCAACATCTCAGTTGGGTCAGTGCACACAATCCTGCATGATCAGCTGCTGATGTGCAAGGTGACCACCAAGTGGGTGCCTAAAACTTTGTCGGCCCAGCAGCAGGCTGACCGAGTTTCCTGCTCAACCTCCCTGCTGAACCTGATACAGGCAAATGAGGAAGCTTTTCTTCATCGCTTGGTCACGGGTGATGAGACATGGATTCATCACTACGACCCTGAGACCCAGGCTGAAGCTCGTGTCTGGCTGGGACATGGTGACTGTTTGCCAGTGCGCCCTCGACTGTCACGGTCAGCAGGGAAGGTCATGATGACTGTTTTCTGGGACTGCGACAGCCCACTACTCATAGTACTACCCATTACTTTCTGCCGCACAAGATGACGGTCACTGGTGAGTATTATGCAGAGCTGCTGACTCAACTGCGAGCTGCCATTAAGACCGAGCGGCGAGGCAAGCTCACCTCTGGGGTGCTATTGTTGCACGACAATGCTCCAGTGCACAATTCTCAGGTTGCAACTGCTGCCATTCGCAGATGCGGATTTGAGGAGCTAAACCACCCAGCCTACAGTCCAGACTTGGCACCGTCTGACTATTTCCTGTTCTCGAATCTGAAGCGAGACCTACGTGGCCGAAAATTTTTGACTGATGAAGAGCTGATCACCACAGTGAACACCTGGTTCACCGAAAAATCTTCAAGCTTTTACCGAGCTGGCATCGTCAAGCTGAGGGAGCGCTACGCAAAGTGTATTGCGCAGCATGGTGCCTACATTGATTAAAAAAATTGAAACTCTTGTTAACTGTTCACGTTCAACCCCATTCTAAGAATACATTGAACTACTGTATATTTAGGCTGCAAAAATAATATCCTTTAATTTCATCAATGTATATTAGGTCCATAAAATGAAAACTTTTGTTTATCTATATTGTAAGATTCCATAAAACTTCAAAAGTTTCAAAATCATAAATAAATTTAAAGACGTAAATTACACTGATCTTTGGTTTAAATTGGGTTAAAAACATTTTTGGCATAGCACAAATTTTATATTAAGGGTTTTAAAAAATTGGCGTACATTGGTGTATACCAATACTTTCTCTAAAAATCCAATCTGGCATGCACTTGACACCTTCCTGACTATGGCTTTTGCCCTAAGTAAGTTGCAACTTTTGTTTCAACTAAGTTGTACCAGCCAACTGAATTTTTTAAGTTGTGCATATATGTTATTTGATATATTAACTTTGCTTACTTTGCTTTTCAAAAGAAAAAAATATTAATTTTTTAACTTAGCATTTAAAAATTAAAAAGCTAATGTCTAATGATCAAGTAAAGACTGCATTTTTGTATTGTAGAACATATCTATCATTGGTATAGAATGAAATATATAAGAATGTAATAATAGCATATAAAATTAGGCTATAAAAGCAAATGTATAGCTATAGCCAACAATTATTTCCTATAAAAAACCAGACATGTCCATATCTATTTGATTCCTAAGTATCTAGCCATTAACATATACAAAGACTTTTGTAGATCAAAAAAGTAGTACAAAAACTTTGACTTGGTTAGTCTACTAAAAATGATTTGGCTAACCATATAAAAACTATACCAAACCTAGTAATGGCAAAGGTGCAATAAATAATAATACAAATTTAGGCTAATAGTTGGCTATAATAATTGATTACTGATAACAAAAAGCTGCCAGTTTTTTATGCAATATCTTGGTAAAACATTGGGCTATTAAAAAAGTTGAATTGACTTCTGATAAACTTTTGTTGGATATTAGATTAAGTTTTAGTTTTAATTATACAAATTATGGTATTTTATATAGTTAATATTAATTAAATGGCTATTCTTAAATACAAAGATTTAGTAATTTGGGTGAGGATAATGAGCCAGAAATTTTTTTGCTTGGAAAAAAACAGAAACGAACCTTTGGAGAGACACTGTTTCTATGAATAACTATTGTAATTTAAGTCCCTAATAAGCTTTGTTGCTTACACTATTAGTAACTGTCCAAGCATGGCGCAGCAGTGTGCCGTAGGACCATCTAGAGTCTAGACTAAAGGCTGTGTATCATTATATGCAATAGAAGTAGTAGCTAACTACTAGTCTAGTAGCACATCAATCTTGTAGTTGTAGTTTGGATAAGTTTGGCTCGGCCAAAATGGTAAGCTTACTTGGACTTAAGAATTAAGATTAAAAAGTCTTGAGATGATTAACTACTTTATTAAAAATTTATCGAATTTTTTTTCATAAAGTTCGGGGGTGAAATCGGCGAGGAGAAATCAGTAGTGAATTATAGATGCCCTTTGTATAATAATATACAAAAGATTTGTGTATAAAGTACAAAATGTGAGTATGGGACTCAAAGTGTGGCACAATGCATCTTCGATATTCCCAGCGTAAGTTACATTTTATTGTTCAATAATGCTGAATATATTGTTCTTATTTTATTTTTGTATTCTCGCACTATTTATATTTGTTTAAAAATTTATTGTTATGAAAATATTCAAATAAAGTGCTCTGCGTTTGGCTTCATGTTTGCTGGGTCACCGTGCTCCTTATTGACGTGTAAAAGTTCGAATTGCGGTCTTGACCTTCGAATTTATTACAAAAGTTTTAACGTTTTAAATTTAAATTGACGCGATTTTTTAAATAAAGGGTAAGAAACAAAATTAACGATGAAATTAAGTTAGTATGATATATTTTAGCAAAAACGCGAGAGGCTTAATAGCAAGGGCACCGTAAGTGGACGGACAAGAAACTTCGTTTCTTGGCAAGTTTTTGGTGTCCAATTTTCGCGAAAAAATACACTACGGAGATAGGAAATTTGCCGTTATTCGACATAAAATTTAAGATTGCGCTCGATTGGAAGCAGATGCAAATCTCATCTTTTGATATGTGGTTCCTGCCTTCTTACTCTATCGAAATATGTACGTCTTAATTTTTGATAAATTGATCTTTAAATTATTTCCCTTATTTTTCGAATTTGTCGAAAATTATATTTTCAATAAAATTATATTTTAGCTGCTGCGCAGGTTCAGTTTCTCTTCTAATCAAGTCTGTTTCATTCAAAGAAAAATTGTATCTATCAGTATTTTGAGTAATTTGGTGGTCCAGTCACTTGGTTCACTGCTCTGGATGGGCAATTTGCCATTCAATAGTTTTTGACGAAAGTAAATCAATATCAATAAAAATAATAGGAAATTTCCTATCTCCGTAGTGTATTTCTTCGCAAAAATTGGACACCAAAAACTTGCCAAGAAACGAATTGTCCCGTCTTTCTACTTAAGGGGTCCTTGCTTAATAGATCGAAAAACCATTAAATTTTGTTATTTATAAGCAAATTCATCCTAATTTAAAAGTTAGTCGCTTGTAAAATTGCATGGATTGATAGACTTGCATGTATGTGGACGTTATTTCGAAAATAGAAATATTTATTGAAATGCAAGTGCTAGTCCTTGACAATTAAGAAAAATTGTTTCAGAAAAAGGCTCACGTGTACTGGAGCTGTTTTTCTTTTCTTTAAATTTAAAGACCTGGTAGTCTGGTAATATGACTGGCAGTTTGGCGTTAATGACTCACGGGGGCTCTGTTGTTGGCCTCAAAGTCATTCTGGAAATTTGGTCACAGCTAGGCTCTGCATTAGCTGGCGCCGCAGTCAGAGGAGCGTCGTAGTATTTCAGAGCCGTGAAGTGGCACCATGAGTCCCACATTAGTGCTAATCACATTCAAAAAATCGCTCCTTCGTTCGAAAAAAATTCTAAAAAGTGAGCAAGCTGTATTTCTTATAAGTTTTACGCGAAAATTTTTCCTTGAAAAGACAATTGAGGATTGAGGCAATGACATTAAAGTCTTTTGGTCAGAAATCTGTTATTCCGGCAAGGGGGTGCTTTCACATTCCCTAAATTTCACAACCCCTAACACATATGCCTTCGTATTCCCTAAACTCCATATTCCCTAAATTTCATATCCCTTAAAAACACAGTTTCATAGCTCTTCTAGATGTTTATGAAGAAGCGAAATACACGAAGAGTAAAAACATTAAGTGGGTAATGAAAGAGCTGGCAACAAGGCATATATACAGACATGAACTGTGCATTTAGGGAATGTGAAGTTTAGGGAATATGAAGTGGCCTGGAAATTCTGTTTTAGGGGATGTCAAGTTTAGGGAATGTGAAACGCCCCCCCTGGCAAGATGTAGCATCTAAAACGAAATTACTGTGGAACCTCATGACAGCTTGTAATGTTTACAACTCCTCTCTAATGAGGATCATGCGATGCAATACTTGGGCTACTGAAATTTATAAAATTAATAACTGCTGTAATTTTCCCACCCAAAAGCTAGAAAAACAACTGCCTATATACGTATGCATTAAATTAGCACGTACCCCCGGCCCCCAGTTGTCTGCTAAAATATACAGCTGAAGCAGTAGAGAAAACTCAAGGATTTTCGAGAAGACGTAGCTCGTATTCTTATTAGCTACTTCTGCTACTCTGAAAATGTTTTCCATGGTAGAGCATTTCATCCCTCCTTATTCTTGTCTTATTCCAAAGCAATAAGTACTTTGCTTTTAGACTGTAGATTGATTTGTCTGAATTTATTCTTGCTTTTTTCCAACCTGTCCATAACTTTCGGTCTATTGTTGTTTGAAATAACACTTTGTTTGAGAATAATTATTAATGAAATGAATATATTGAAACTGTGAACTGTTAATCATGATGTTGGATAATTATTATCAATAGTTGTGAAGTGGTCCAGAATTTTCTTATCCCACACTATAGCAATCTATATAATAGGTCTACCCTTCCCTTAAAATGTTTCTCTGCAAACGCTCAGCTAAATTCTCGAAGGCTGGTTTACAGAACAGATAATTCCTTGATACTTCTTTGCTTCTCTTTTAGTCCGAAATCGTCACTCTATTATTTAATTGCTGCGATCCCTTTAGAAGCCGAAAATGGACAACGAAACTGTTGAGGCTTGCCAGCCCTTCCAAAGTGACTACAAGAGCCGACAGCTCAGTTGGCACTTCTTCCCTGTTTATTCTATGGTCTGCGCCGTAGCTCTGGTCGGTAACAGTCTGATCCTGTCGGCGCTGCACAATCAGCGAAGCACCATCCAGCGCCAGACATTCCGCCTGCTGATGCAAGCGTTGAGCTGCTTCGAGCTGGTCATAGCGACGCTTCTGGCTCTGCTGCTGTTTAGACTGGGTATTGGCTATCATAACCGAGTGTTTGGAACTGCTCTGATCAGTTCCGAATGGAGGGTCGATGAGAACGAATTCCTCGTGCGTCACCTGACCGCACTCCGGCTGCTACTAAGCGTTAGAGACGTCACAATCGGTGCGGAGGCCTACGCGTACAGCTTACTAGCCCTGGACCGATTGCTAGCCATTGCTGCGCCCACTGCGACTCGGTGGAAAACTCGAACTGTCCGCTTGGCGGCGCTGACTGGCCCGCTAATCATGGCCATTTGGGAGGTCGCCGTGCTAACTTGGCGCTACTATCGACTCGATGAGGCCAGCGAAGAGGTCGCTTGCAGTCGAATACTGCTGTACACTACGATTAGCGCCAATACCAAAGCAGGAACCATGGTCTTACTCTATCTATTCTCGTTCGGAGCCTACTCAGTCACGGCTTCGATGCTGCTGAACCGAGCCAATTCTGTTGCTGCGGAGGGCGAGCAGCGAGCGCTGGTCGTCGAGCAGACTGGTCGGTCTTTGTTGACACTGGTGCTGGGCAATTTAATACAGCTGGCTACCCTGCTGCCAATGGTACTAGACAATGTAATCGGCCTGGGCATTGATGTGTCTCTGTACGACCTGTTCTTTGTTCATTCTGCCGCGGTGCCCTGTCTCACTTTCGCTTTTAATCGAAGCCTTAGAGCGCACTTGAAATGTCGGCTGGCATGCAGGACAATGGATAGAGCTTGAGCGTTTGAGCGGCAAAGTACAATATTGTTATAATACGCTCGTAATATTTGTTTAACTTAAGAGCGTGAAATTTAAAACTTATAGACTCTTAACAAAAGAAATGACATTCTTAGCATCAAAATTGTGAATCGAATTAAAATATTTTTAATTGACAATAAAACACAAAAAATCATTTTTTAAATAAAGGCTTATCATTTAAAAATATATAGCTACGGAGTGTTTTTATCTTTCTAAGGATACTATTTAATTGTGTCAGATACTGTTGCCCCTGTGTCAGATACTGTTGCCCCTGTGTCAGATACTGTT